>VZTA01017438.1:0-140646 GCA_013398855.1 Mohoua ochrocephala
GCCCGCTGGCTGAGGCGGTGCGGTGCGGTGGCAGCTGTGCTGGGAACTGAAGCCGGCGAGGCAGGGAGCCGCCTGTGGCTGCAAGCCGGGGAGAAGGGATGAGCAGTGGGCACAGGTTTCCTTCAGATTGCGCTTTTCATCTACAGTTAAGGTGTACGATCAGCGTAAGTGTGCGGAATAGCTCTGGCGCTTTGTGCGTGAATTCCACTTAAGGGATCCTCGACTGAGCTATCTGGGTCTCTCTCATCCTGGCACGGTAAAAATGCGGTGTAGGAGAGGGCTGCAGTCCTGGAGGTCACAGTATCGCTGTATTAAAAAGGGTCAGGGGGAAGGGGAGAATTGATGTGGAGCTTTGTGAGCGGAGAGGTTTTGCCCAGTCCTGCAGAAAGTGGATGAAACTGGATGCAGAAGGAAGTGCCTCTGCTTTCCAGCCTCATGCACTCAGCAGCAGAGCA
This sequence comes from Mohoua ochrocephala, assembly GCA_013398855.1. Classification (NCBI taxonomy): domain Eukaryota; kingdom Metazoa; phylum Chordata; class Aves; order Passeriformes; family Acanthizidae; genus Mohoua; species Mohoua ochrocephala. The sequence goes on from VZTA01017438.1 coordinate 456, forward strand.
TGCTGTTCCTGAAGACATCTTTTACCATGCTGCTTTGCAAGGAGCTGCCAGTGACACACGTAACAATATCCACAGCCAAAACCCTTGCTTGTTAGTAAGTTTGCTAAAGTGAGTATTTCTGGGTCTGTCTCAGCACACAATGCTTCATAACATATTACTGTCATTTAAATACGTATGTATTTTCGCCTCTCCAGAGACGTTTTGTTTCTTGCGATGTGCTCATGGTGTGTTCATGAAGGGCTTAGCACAGGAGAGTGCAGACCAAGGCAGAAACCTCCAAATGCTATTATTTACAAGCAAGTGACAGTAATATAGCATAAAAGATATCCAAGACTCCACCATGTTCAGTGACTCAAAACTTTTGAGTCCCTAAATCCTGACATAAATTCTTAGATGTACACTTCCTCTCACACATGCACAGTTAGCTCTGCCATCCCCATCACCCATATTTCATGAGGTCATCATCTTTAGCCCATTCCTCAGTAAAACCCCTCAGCGTGCCGTTGCTCTGTAGCCGTGTGCCTGGCCTTCTGCACAGACCGTGATAACTTTGTAGTGTATCAGCCACTCAGGGACATTGATACATATGTCACCCTCGTGGTTCACATCTTCCTTTCCACCACGATTTTGCTTTGCATGTAGCTATCTACTGTATTAGCTTAATTTTAGCAGGTTTTGAACAATGCAAAGTAATGAACTAAACTAAACTAAACTGAACTAAACTTATTTTTCTTGCTTGGTTTGTCCTCCAGATTTGTTTGGCTTTACACAGGCAATGCTCCCAAAGACTGTATGATAATTCCTGGTGGCCGAAAGAGGAGGCACATTGTGGCCAGTACAGAAAAGGAACAAGAACAGGGGCAGGAGCTTCCTACTGCCTCTCTGACAGAGGTACCAAGTGCGTGGCCTGTCTGCACCCAAGCAAAGTGCTGGTTTTCAGAAAGTGAGTGAGACTGAGAGCCACCTCGAGGCACGTGGAGAGGAGGAAGAGGACTGGTGCCAGCATGGATAAGGACAGCACAAACCTGGCTGACCAGCAGTATGAATGTGTGGCTGAGATTGGGGAAGGAGCCTACGGGAAGGTGTTCAAAGCCCGAGACTTGAAGAATGGAGGTCGCTTTGTTGCGCTGAAGCGGGTACGGGTGCAGACCAGCGAGGAGGGGATGCCGCTGTCCACTATCCGAGAGGTGGCGGTTTTGAGGCACTTGGAGACATTCGAGCACCCCAACGTGGTCAGGTGAGGAAGTGGGACCAGTGTCCCCGATCACTGGGGTCCTGGGTTTAGTACATTAATTGGACAAGCAAGGGTTCGGGGGCATAGATGGAATGGACACTAGTTTGGGTTTGTGGCTGAAGTGAGCACTAAACTGTGTACATGAAGTGTGGTTTGAGGTTTCAACAGGCCATGGTGCTGCCTGCCAGACCTCACCTCATCCCTGTGCATTGCCTCCCACACACACAAACACCCATCTCCAGAGGCATAGGTGTGTGATTTAAGTGTTGGAATGGATGGGCAAGGAGCCATGTATATACTATTTCCTCAGGCATGAGAGAAAATGAAAAAAACCCCAACCTCTCCCTGGTTTTGTCTGAACTATTAGTACTGCCAGCTGCAGCTGATTTTTAGCAGCTCTGTTCATTATAGAAATGGCAAGAATGAGAGCAGTAGTGGAATGTGCATTCTAGCTTTTTAGATGCTTTTATAGAGAGGTGTAGATTATCATGTTAAAGAGAAGTAACAGCTTAAGACTTCAAGCTTTTCAGGCAGCCTTATGGTTGTGTACTGTTTGGTACTAATTTTCACCACGAGCTGCTGATTGTGCTACCAAGAGGGCAAAAGTACAGGTGTCAGACCTTGCTCACAAAATGGTGGCAGTGGTCCCAGGATGTCCTTTCTGATGTGCCAGTAGCATAAATCTCTGATAAATGGCCTGTGCTCTCAATGATAGGCTAGCCCTACTGTAACCTCGTACATTTTTCTGTAGCTAGAAACCTTCAGCAGCCTGTGAGTGTCTTTTATTAAAATGATAAACTTCAAGAAGTAAGTTTCACTTTGCAGATACCCAGATTGAAACTGGTTGGCCTCTTGCTGGTGGTGCTGTATTAGCAAGAGCATTTCCCGTTCTTTGCGTTACTTACGCACGCAGCAAAAGGAAAAGGTTTTGTGCTTCACTAAAACTCTCTCAGTCCAGGAGAAAGAGATACTCTGAACTTAAAGGTGAATTTCAAAATGCCTTGCACGTGTAATCATCGTTTTTTCGAGGGTCTGAGATGAGGGGGTGAGATTATTAGGTGCAAGAGAAAAGATGAGACAGAGAATAATACTTTAATTACAAAAGTCAATAGCTAGAGATAAATTAATTTTTGTTCATTTCAAGGCAGCGTAATGTAACAGTCTCCTTTATGTCAAAACTGAATAGGCAAAGTATATATATTCTGAAATGCTGATCATGGAGTGCGTGTCATCTGTCTCTGCAGCTGACACTTCCATTGCTCATGAAGCGAATCCACAGTTCTGTTAATAACCATTATTTTGGCTGGCTCCTGGTAAAGCCAGAGGCTTACTCAGTATCCTTCCAAGGTGAGGATGTCTTTGCGTGGACATCATATGTTTGATCACTGAATCAAGTGGCTTGGTTTAGAGGAGCACATACAGAGTTCTTCTTTGGCAATAGAGGGATGACTGGGAGTTGTCAAAATCTTTGAAGTTCAACCCATTAATTTACGAGAGAAAATGAGGATTTAGTTGTCCAAGTTTAGGCATTTATGTATTTGAAAGCTAAAACTTGTTTGGGAATGATTGAACATAACACTTAAGAATTTTTCTACCATTGATATCTTTCCTTATGCTGTAAAAGATCTTTTTAAGAGCTTTCTAATCTTGAAGGCACCTAAGTCATGAAAATAGAGTTCTTGTTTTCCAAGGAGCTATTTGATGAATTGACTATGCAACTGCAGGCTTCTTTTGCTTGATTTAAGTGCAGTTGAATGTCAACAGAGCATTGCATAAATACATTGAAGCTTCAAATATTTTTACAAGCTTGAATGAAAACTAATTCTCTCCAAAGCAGTAAGTATTTCAACCAGCAATATGAGAATGTAATTTCAATATAAAAATCTGTGAAAGTGTGTTCCAGGCCCTCATAGTGGTGTTGTGAAGCCTGTACCTTTTGCCATAAGCAGCATTTCAGACACAAGGGGCTGGTTGGTAATGTATCAGGGTGCCTGGGACATTGGTTGCACACCTTTTTCCACAAAAAGGCAGAAGATAAGCAATTTCAAACATTATCTCTTCTAAAATGTGAGGAATTGTATTCAAAAACTCATGTCTTTTGTCCATATTTTTAATCTGTAGAGCAGATAAGGAGTTCTCTGGAGTGACCAGAATCATATCCTTCAAATGGAAAAATTATTTGAAAACATTTAAATGGCCCAGTTCTGTTACAAAATATGGTAGAAGAGTTTGCAATTTATTGAAATCAAGCATCTATTTTTGTATTATGTAAATATACTCAGTAAAGGAAGTATTATAAAAGAAGTTCTGCAGTCTTAAGCAGCTGATCTAACTGTAGTTATTTGTTGAACATATTATGCTCAAAACATTTCAATTGTTTGGGCATGCATTCTGGAAACTGCTATCATGGCCCGGCTAATAAATAAAAACAATGCCAAATGCATTGCCTGCATACGGGTTTAAAATGTACGTTGTTTTCACAGCACTGAGATAACAGCACAAGTATTTAAAACCAAATATTTTTGATTTTGAGGGGACATCTAGTTTTTTTTCTGAGTATTACAAACAACTAGCCTGAGAGGGCTATGTTGGAACTCCAAATACGATGTTGTATCTGTTACCTTTGAGTAGTGGCATGTGTGATCCATGAGTTGCTCAATGCAAACCAGCAGCCATTCTGTGAGTCAGAATTTAGACAGACTTTGTACAGATGAGCTGCACAGGCCCTGTGCTCTGCTGTGGTACTCTGGCATCAGCTGACAGCAGAGATCACAGGCCACATGAACTTAGGCTGAGTGTCATTTTCAGTTCAAATGGTAGCTCTGGGCTTCTCCAGAGAGTACAGTAAGGAGCTCGGCAGCCCAGGGCTTCTCTGTTGCCATGAAGTGGTGCTAAATGCGAAGAACAGTTTGGTAAGGAAAGGCCCAGTACTTTCTAGGCAGAGGTAGAGCTCCATGACTTTGCTGGTCCAACGGAACCAGGACTGAGGACCAGCATTGCTACTCCATCCCAGGTTTGTCTTAGCAGTTGTAGATTCACTTCCACTGAGAAATAGGTAGAGCCAAAACTGGTTTCCGGTGCTTTGCACTAGGTTTGGAAGAGAATTTTCTCCATAAGGGAGAGCGGTCTAAATAGCACAGAATAATTTTAAACATAATATTTATCATATTTTTCCATGCTACTGCTTGCTAATTATGAGAGCTTTGTTTTGTGTTCCTTTGTTCCAAGTCTATAGTTGTCATATTTGTACAATGAAGAGATGCATTTTTTGCAGCAGAGTTGCTTTTACAAAGATGAATAATGAAATTAGGTAAGACTTCACTGCAGAATAAAGCAACACAGGGTGCAAGAAAAGAATCAAAGGGAAACATAATCTTCATCAGAACAGTGATGATAATGAAAATCTCTGTACTGCAATGGAAATGAAGTCTGGAGGACTGATCTAAAGTATTGCAAGACTGTTAAGAATGATGTGTAGAAAGGCATGGGGAAAAGGCAGTTAAGATAATTGCTATGTGCTTAAAATCCTTTCCTGTTCACATTTGCCCTTTGTATAGAGCTCCTCTCTGCCAGGACACCTTACTCTATTCTATTTATTTTCACAAAACAAAGTTAAGAATAGAATCTTCAAGAGTAAAGCTTACTGTAAATCCCTCTAAAATTAGGTATGTCGTGGGCTTGGAAAAGTCCCTTGTAGCTGGTAGGATGATCAAGGTGCTCCTCTAGCTCACCTTTCAGATAATAAGATGTCATGCTTTAATAAAACTTTAATACATACAGTAGGTAAATCTGGAAAAAGTTGGTCCAGCACTTATATAGCTTAGTGCTGTTCTAGTTGGGAAAAATGAAATATATGTAGATAAAGAACAGACTTTGCCAGGAATAAATGACATATTAGATTCAGGAAATTCCTGTGTGTAAAACCCTGCTGCAAGATATCTGTAAAAATTCTTCTTGTGATTATAATGCTAAATTCTGCTGTATCTTGCATTCATTTTATCTCTCTCCTGCTGGTAATCAGATGAATAATTTTCCCCGTATCTTAATCATCATCAAACTGTGAATTTGCACTCTGGGAAGGTGATATGCAAGACAGACTTCTGTAATTCTTGCCATGATTATTTTCTACCGTGTTTATGTTTAACAGTTTTGGTAGCACTAAACCTTAAGCAAATTGAACAGACATGCAAAGCTGTATATTTCTGCTTCCTATCTCATAACTTTTGTTTTATAAATACAGCTTTTTTAGTATTTTCATGGTTGAGTAACTATTCAATTTTAAAATATCCAAAATTATATGGAATATGACCTATTAAAATATAATCTAGTCTGGGTTGTTATTTCAAAGGTAAGTGTCAGAAATCTTGCCATTGAAAGTGATCGTAACCATGTAAGAATTAAATATTTTAATTCTCTCCTTCCTGTTACTTTGCAGATTGTGTGCCCCAGCTAATTTACTTAGGTTCAAGAGAACTATCCACCTAGCTGGAAGTCTAACTCTATTCCTCATTCTTTTTTGGATACAAATCAGTGGCGGGGAACACAGTAATTATGACTATATGCACAGTTACGCCACGTTCCAGGTTTTTATGTTATTTTAAATCCATTGAACTATAAATGGCACTGTGAACTGCTCTCTGTGGCACAGCAGTCATGTCATGCTGCCTTTTCCCTGCTTTTGCAGTCCAGTGGTCATGCTGTTATGTCTTGGTTTGCACTTGAGCGCTTGATGGAGCCCATCGACCGATGGCCTTGGCAAGGCCACCTGAGTGTGGGGGAGAGAGGCCGGCACACACGTCACTCCCCCATCCCTGCGTATGCTGACATAAAGACCAGCGCTTGCTTGACCTTGCTCAAAGCTCCCAGAAGTGTATAAATGGCTTGGGGCTTAACATTTCCATATACTTAGAAGGTCTTTTTATAAGTACCTTAAAGTTCCCTGTCTAACCTGATAGAGCATTCAGAACATATCAGTAGCATATCATCAATACCTAGCTAACCTTTTGGAAGACAGTTTGAACATGTATTTGCTTTGCTTTTTTCTGTTTGTTAAACTAAAATGATGGGGAAACATACAGAAGGAAAAAAAATTCAAAAGTCAGTAGCTAATTTTATTTCTCTTTCTAGTTTTCGGTGGTGATGCTGATGTTGGCTTCTGGCTTTATTACTGTACTGTGAATAAGTTGAAAGGATGATCTTCTCAAAATCATTGCGATGTTCCATCCTGTCAAGTGAAACATTTCTATTTTAGGGGGTGTTTGTCTCTGGTGCATTCTGCTTCCTTCCTTCTTTTTTCTGCCAAGCTAATGTTAAACTTCTAGTCTGTGAGGTCATTCTTCCACATCAGCAGTGTGCTGTATTGTGCGATACAATTTATTTTTGTGTAGCATCACTCAATATGGCATCTGGCAAGCCCCTAGAGACAAAGAAATGGTGATCCTTGCATTGCTAGTTAGATTGTCTTGCACACGGAAAGAGTAAAATAAGATACAGGGATGGAGTGGAGCAGAAGAAACTAAGCTTGAAACTTGCCAAGTATTTGTGTGGCAGATGAATCTCAGCTGAGGTAGAAATGGTGGATGAGTAATGGGAAGGAAAAACTGAATGAGCTTCAGAGTCAGTTTTAGTCTCACACAAACAGGATGGTCTTCAAGGCAGATGTGAAGACGGGAAGTGCCTTGGCGGGAGAAAGGCATTTCCAGGCTGGAGAGCAGTTTTGGTCAGAGGGGAAGGAGGATTGTCCCTGCACTGTCTGGCCACTGGAAGGGACGCTGCAGAGGTCTCGGGGAGGAAGGGACTGCCTACCTGGAAATATGGCTTCTCTGATGGCTGGAGGGCAAAGGGGAATGATGTGGTTGCCACTGAACAGGGTACATGGGACTTGGCGAAATTTGTTAAGTTGACAGAGGACACTGGGCAGAGAGTGGACGTCAATGCTGGCGTGTCATCATCTGCTTGCAACCTTACAGTACACAGAAGGAGCATGTACAGGGAAAACAAGGATATTCTTGCCAACCATATGAATTGTTTGTTAGTTATGGATGTGATGATTTAGTTTTAATACATGGTCTGGCAGAAACAGGACAAGATAAGAGCATCTCAGGAAGGAAGGGTTGAGTATGGAATGGACTTCTGAGCCTTAGGAAATTCAGTTTCTGGAGGGAGTACAAGAGCATTTTTTAAAAGTATTTTATCTCATTCTAAATCTAAGTTTTTTACAAAAAACACGTTTCCAGTTTTTGTATGAGTAAGTGTTAGTCATTCTAGATTATGTCCAGTGCGCCCTTCCTTCTTTAAATCTGTGGATGGTTATGTCTGCGCTGTTCTCGGAGATACTTAGTCTTGCTGGGTCCTGCCTGGAACGGAAAACCAACTTTCACCACAACCATTGCTGATGGCAGGCTGTGACTTCCAGGCAAGGGAATGGAGTGAGGTACGGAATTCAAAACTGAGCCTTGAAAAGGTTTAGATGCCAGGAGAGTGGGTAGTCCACACTTACAGGCAGGGGCCAGGGTACATTCATTGGGACTTAGCAGTTTGCTTCATGGTACTCACTTCCAGCTGAAGTGTGGAGCAGAGCAGGGGGAAGAAAAGTGCTTGCTTTCCCAGGGTTTAAAAGAGAGCAGGCTGGGCCTGGAGTCTGTGACTTAGCAAAGCACTAAGTGAGTCGCTCAGGTGTGCTTGGTGGGATGTAAGCCATTGTTTGAAGCTTAGCACAGGTCTAAGTGCATTATCAGGTAGAAGTAACTATTATACTAAGAATGCACTGAATTTTAAAGCATCTTTCTGGATAGAGTTCAGGGAGAATATACTTTAGAATGTCAATCACAGATACTGATTCTTATTCGTGTATTAGATTAAAGCCTTATTTCTAGAGAATATTTCTATAAAAAGTTAAAATGAATCATCCAGAAGAATACAACTATCCTGACAGAACAGTAACATGAATTTGACATCAAGAGTGATTATTTGTCATGGTAATAATTCTTAGGTGATGGAATTTAGTTCTGAAGTTTTAAAATTGTTTTATAAGGTTTCATAACAGTAAGTAAAATAGAAGTTGCAGTTCGCTCCAAAACTTTGCTGTATACAGAGGATTTCGTTTTCTTGGTATGAAGTCTAGTTGTTTTCCAGTATTGCTGAACAAGTTGATTGTTAATGATCTAACAGATTATCAAAATATAAGTGTGCCCATATACACATATAACTAAGCTATGGGGTTTTTTTAAAAGAGAGAAGATTTCTCCACTTACACCTGTTCTTCATATCTTCTTATATTCTGAAAAATACTTCTAATTATGCATGCATAATTGCTTAACAGGTATACCTTTAAACTCTAAAGCATTTGTATTTAATAAATAAACCACTTCAGAATTTTCCAAGGGGTGTTTTTTTCCATTGTGTGCTTTGACATTTTCCATTTGGGAAACTGCCACTTGGGAAGCTTTTGATGAGATGATCATCAAAGACTGGAAATGTGACTGTTGATTTCCGAACATTTTTCAAAATACCTCATTGCATCCAAATTATTGTATTGATTTTCCTATTTATCTATTTACCCTTCATCTTTGAAAAATTGTCCCATCCTTAGAAAAAAAAGGAAATAGTCTGCTAAATAATCCCTTTAGAATCAGACTTTAAATTTCTAACAACACAGTTGTGTTTTCTTTAGGCAGAATAAAAATGTTTTATATGAGTAGTAAGAAACTCTCTCATATGATGCTTTAGATATCTTTTTAGAGTTTTAGAAGATGGGTTTCTATTCTCTGAAGTATCTTGCATAATTTTAGAATGAGGTGAACATTTCACATACCTAAATACAGGGCGTGCCAATTTGCTGGTATTGGTACAGTTGTCCTAGGGTGGATTTCCCATGACATACCTAGCAAACAATTACAAACTTAGCAAAAAGTTCTTTACTCTTTTAAAAGGGTTCATACCAACACTGACTGCTTATTACTCTGGGTTATCATTAACAGGTGATTGAGCTTACCTTAATAAAAGAAAATAAAAAACTGAGACATGAATTCATCTTTACAGGAATTTCCCGTATTTAATGACTGAAAACTCAGTTCTAGTGTAGATGAATCATACTGATTTTAAGTGAAACCTACTGAGTTTGGGCTTTTGAAATATTAGTCAGTGCAGAATGTTACATATTTTGATAGAAACAGAGAAATGAAGTGAGAAATAGAATGGAAAAGCCTGTGTGATTTTTTTCTCTCTTTTGTGTGAAACTTTGGCTAGTCTTTTAATATCTATTTGAAGTGTGGTCAGTGTGATAAATTGCTGTTTAACAGTGCCAGAGAACTCCCTTCTCCCTGAAATCAATTAATTATAAACTGGTAATTTCAATACTTTGTTCACTGTTTCTTAAGTTAGCATATTTCTAGGAGCTTTCTGTGATCGTAATTCCTAGCTGCACTGGTGCTTTTGTTTCTCTTCATCTGTGGAGCCAGGGCTCTACTGTAAGGATAGAATTCTATCACTTTTTTTTTCCACATTTGATGTGGTATTTTGCATACAGCTGCAGAGTAGACAGTTACCTTTGAAAAGAACATTTGGCTGGTTTAATTTGATTAGAGCAAACCACCTCAATCATTACTGAACTAAGACCGTTTTCAGTTTAACTTGGCTGTAGGAGTTGGGAATGTACTGACTGTGCTTAGATGTTTGGGGGAGGACTCGTTTGGATACACAGCTACCGCCGAAGTGAAACAACCTTAGAGGACCTTGCGTACTCTGCTCTTTCCCAATAAAAAGGGAGGGCTGTGAAGCCATTGAATGTCACGTTTAGCTTTCCCTCATTGTGACAAGGAATTGAATTCCTTTTCTGCAAAAAAAATTGGAAGTGTTTAATGCATAGAAGTACAGAATCGTACATTTTTTAAAAACACCATGATTCTAAAAGCATACATAGGATATGAAAGTCTTGTGTTTACAACAGATTTAAAGCATACCTAGCAACAGTATTTTGAATAAAGTTATAATAAAATCCAACATATAAATAGAAATATGGCGGGATTATCATTGATACATTATGTCCAAGTTAAAATTGCATCCGTTTTAGTAAGTCTCAGTACGATTCCCACTTTCTTGCGTGGAGTTTTGATTTTTACCCCTTTCCTCATCATATAAATATATTGGGGTGGTTTTTTACGTTGCATGTTAAAGATGAAATTAGATACTTAAGATTCACAGTACTATGTTTTCTGTATGATTTTTGCTTTTCAGTTTCCCTCACTGATGATCACATAATTTTCCTAGGGAAACTCTCATGGCTGCCTAGAATATAAATATGTCTCATGATAAATGACAGACCTTCAATGAATTATAGTCATCTGGTGTTCACTAGAAAATACATTTCTGATCTTTAAGTGCCCTGACTTTGAGGCAGTCCATCATCATTTGTACAGTATTTTAACCAGGGGATTACAGCTGAAGGAAGGTTTTCTGCTTCTTCTTGCATTATGTTCTGAAAAGCAATATGCATAGTTAACTGTTCATCTGTGTCAGCAGCCTAGCACTTGCTGCTAAGGGCAGAATTGCACACACATCTTCCAGCTAATCCAGGAATCCAGTGGGAAATCTAGGGCTTGAGTTTCCGCTGGTGAATTGAAAGAGCTACACTGGTTCAAACAGCTTTGGTTGTTCAAATCATAAGGTCCTGATGTTAAGATGAACAAAAATGCATTAGCACAGGCAGACTGTGCAGAGGTGTCCCATCCAGCATGCATGTTTGAGACTTCACCATTTAGAGTTCAGATGCTGCAACTGTTCTCCAAACTGGGGTATAAAAATAGTTTATTCATTAGGGTTTTCACTGAAGTAGATTTAGCATTTCTGTTGACTTGTTTCACTCCTAACTACACTCGCTTTTAGCACCACAAATAATTCCTCTCTAACCCAGTGTGTATCTTCTGTGCTTCTGTGTTGTCACGTAAGCATTTTGTACAATGCCGTGTTGTCTCTCAAACTCCAGGTTGCGTCACAGATGCAGTCATTTCAGTGCAGTGTACATCTCCTTTCTTCAGGTGCAAATGCTTCTAGTGCAAATGCTTCCAGAGCTGCAGTTAGAGACTTTCTGATTGCTGTACAGTATTGAAATTTATGTCTGATGTTACTCACTAACACAGCACTGGAACCTTTATTACTGATTTCCAGGTTCCTTCGGGACAGTGAAAGTCAATGACCTGTATTACTTTTCTCTGCTAGGAAGTAGATTATAAAGTGAATCTCGTTTTGCCGACTTTATCTATCAGCATACTTTGTGAACTTTATGACATAGAGATTAAGCAACATCTGCACTTTAATTAGTGTGTTGTTTATCCTTAGATAACCTTCTAGATTGTTAATGGAGATAGACCTACCCACTGATCTTTGTGGTTTCCTCGCAGACATCTCTAATCAATTTGTTGCCTCACTGTTTATCTCTGCTTTTTATAAAATGCTGAGCAACAAGTTTTGATCAAAGCAGTAATAGCCATATCCAGACAGGTTGGAATCAATGACTATAGTCTGAAAATTAGAATGATATGTCTCATTAAACTTAAGGAAGGGCCCAGGCAAGTTAATACTTCTGCAGAACTGAGCACCTGTATCTCTTCATTGCACAGAATCCCATTCATCATGCTGCCTTTATGTTTGTAGCCTCATTTAAAACAAAATTGCTACCTGGCATTTCTTAATTCTGTTTTGCTTATTATTTGTGTTGTTTCTGTTCTTAAGAATTCAAGAAGGCTTTATTGCTTTCAGATTTTATTTGGTCAGATTGGAACATCTTTTAGAGATGTCAGTTATTTCAGAAGCAAATATTTAGGCAGAAGTGAAAAAATACAAACAGAAATGAGACTGGAACTGAGGATCATGGCAGCACAAGAACAAGAATAGTTAGGATTTGCACAAAAGAGTCAGGTAATCCATTTGACTAAAAATGAAGGGTTCTTGTGGATACAGATAAATGGCAGACAGGTGAGTGACACTGATGAGAGAGTTTTCTTAGAAGACATTTCAAGTATATTGGAGTATCCCAAATCAATAGGATATTGTGATGTCTGTAAGAAAATACAGTTCAAAGACTGCTTGGTTTCCAGTAACCCAAAGTTGAGAGTGAACAAGACTATTCTGCAGAAGCAAAGCTTAAGTCATGAAAAGCAAATAATCTTTTGCTGCCCTGTACATCAGCGAAGGGACATTGAGCCTATAATTCTGGAAAAAGCTGTAAAGTCAACTAAGTTCACTAAAGTAGTGATAAAGGACAATTTAACCACTGTTCATAGTAGACAAAGTTTAAAGACAAGTAGACAAGGTTTAAAGACAAAACTTAGAGATAAAATCAATGAAGTAGATGTTCCTGGAGTACAAAAAAGAGAGCTCACTCTCTGCATAGCCTGAAATAACTTGCAATAGCTGGTTTAAGAAATTCTAATAGTCAAGACACGGAATCTTTTAGTCTGACATTTTTGGGAAATGGATGGTTCCCAAACTTGACGTAGTAACAATAGGCTTTAGAAAAGAGAGATTAAGAAACAAGAAGTAATCAAAAATTCAGCAGTCAAGAGGAATGATACGAAAAGGCTTAGATTTAAAATGGTGGGTACTTAAGTAGAGAGTTGTAGCAACATGGTTTTTGTTATTTGGGTCATGCACCATTCACTGACATCATGCTCTCTCCAGTCACTGAAATCCTGGCTGCTGTTTTTATCTATATCCTCTTCCTGGGCACTAGATACAGCAGGACAGTTTAAGAGTATTGAATACTTAAACTCTCCAAAGGAGTGGGAGATGTCAGAGGGATACAACAGGCTTTCTTCACCCTTTTTATGGCTGTGCTCCAGTATATTATGATGGATTCACAAAAGGTACACATAGCCATGCATAACAAAATAAAACAGGGGTGTGGGATAATTGTGAGTAGACACTTAACTTTAATCGTCTGAATATTAAAGGGTACTCCATCCTGGTCGCTTAGGGTCTCCCCATAGTGAGTGCAGAGTGAGCATGTGCTTCATGAGAATAATTCATCCCGGTCACCCTTGGTGCCCACCCTGTCGTACAATGAATTGCTCTCTGGAAATGCTCATTTTCACTCTAGAGGGAGCCCAGGTGGACAAGTTTGAGAAGTGGCTCATGGGAGTCTGGTGAGGTTCAACAAGACCCAAGTGCTGGTGCTGCACCTGGGTCAGGGCAACCCCTAATATCAACACAGGCTGGGGGATGAAGGGATTGAGAGCAGCCCTGTAGAGGAGGACTTGGAGGTGCCGGTAGATGAGAGAGAGGCCGGACATGACCTGGCCATGGCACTCACAGCCCAGAAAGCTAAACGTGTCCTGGGCTGCATCCAAAGCAGTGTGGCCAGCAGGGCAAGGGAGGGGATTCTGCCCCTCTGCCTTACTCTGGTGAGACCCCACCTGGAACGCTGCATCCAGCACTGGGGTGCCCAGCACATGAAAGACATGGACCTGCAGGAGAAAGGCCAGAGCAGGGCCACTAAGATGGTTAGTGAGATGGAGCGCCTCTCCTGTGAGAGGAGCTGAGAGAATTGTGTGTGTTCAGCCTGGAAAAAAGACTTTGGGATGACCTGCTGGTGGCCTTCCAGTACCTTGAAGGGAGCCTACAAGAAACAGGGAGAGGGACTTTTTACGAGGGATTGTAGTGACAGAGCAAGGGGGAATGGTTTCAAACTGAAAGAGCGTAGCTTCAGATTAGATATTAGGAAAGAATTCCTTACTGTGAGGGTGAGTCAGTCACTGGAACAGGTTGCTCAGAAAAGCTGTGGGTGCCCCATCCGTGGAAGTGTTCAAGGCCATGGAGCTGAGCAACCTGGTCTAGTGAAGGGTGCATGGCAGGGGGATTGGAAGTAGATGATCTTAAAGATCCCTTCCATCCCAGACCATTCTATGATTCTAATGCAGAGTGGCCATCCAACTGTAGCTTGCTCAGTCTCAAGGAGATTAATGCCAGTCAGTAAAGTTTGAAGGTAGAAAGTGGAAGTGCTAGTAGTTTGTACAGTAAATAACAGATGTCACAAAATCAAATAGGAAATTATTTTGGGTGTGGGAGAACAAAAAGTTAGTATTGAAATCAGAGAGTACTTGGACTATGAGAATTTAGATGGAAGACGAAATGAGTATTATAGGGGAAATTTTTTTTTAACCAAAGTCTGTCGTACATGGATTGTTGGTAAGAGCTTGTACAAGGCACTTGTTTTTATCACTTGGCAAAAATTATGCACTTTCTGTGATAGGAGAGCATGGGTTCCTGTGAAATTTGCTGACATCAGACGGTCTGCTTCTAGCTTGTGTTTGGCATCGAAGTGCTAAAGGGAACTGGTTGTAGCTGGGATGGATTGGCATTGCCTGCTTACCCTGCACCCAATTTTAAGCTCCAGCAGAAGCCATTTTGGTCAAAAATTGTTAATGTTTTACAAGAGGAAAAGTGACTGAAGATGTGTGTTGGAGATGGCCGCTCATGCGGTCTACAAGTAGTTTAAGGCACCTTTCAAATCTTCCTCAGTCGTGGTTTCTCTTTTTGTCATTACTCTTCACTCTGCCATACTGATCTCATACAGGATTTGCCACTAACTGAGTTTATTATGTCATTACTGAAAAAATTCTGATGCTGCACATAGTTTCATTGCTTCAATTTAATTTTGAGCAAATTGCAGGATTGTTCAATTGCAAAAAGTTGGAAAACTCTGGTGTCTAACTTACATTCCAGTCTGAATTATCCAAGACCTGAGTTTTTGGAAAGCAGGGGTGCTATACCTTTATCTCTTAGAATAATTGTGGGGGAATTTTTATTTTTACATAATTTTAAAACATGTCAGCCCACATTCCTCAGTAATAGCTTTCAAAATGAAAATCAGTCAATCAATACTGCTAAAAGATTCTGCTCCATGATTTTTTTATGTCAAATGTCTGTTTTATAACTTGACATAACAGGCTTGAAAACAGATTTGTTTATTATGGAACTACTAAGACAATATAGTAGTAGTAAAGTAAATAAGCTGCTCTATTGAGCTGTTTGGATATGCATATTACACATGTATGTGGGTATGCGTGGAAAAGGAAAACCATGAAAATGTCAAGATTTGACTGCATTTCAGTTGAGAATTATTATTTTGTAACATGGATTCGGATTGTTAGACATATAGCACTGCAGTTAGTTTATTGCCTGTGCTTTAAAAATGTGTGAACAGTTTTCTTTTTTAACGTTTAAAAAAAATGGAAAGGAGATGAGGGCAAGTCAGGAAAAAAAACCGTCCCAAGAGCTAATGGTTTTTAAAAAGTTGCATGACATTGAAAATTGGAACATGGAACTGAAATGCCATCTCACTCTTAAGTATAATAAAACGGTACATTTTTAAAAATGTGTTCTGGAAAGAGTAAATAAAAATTATAAATCCTAATGTCAGTGGCAAAGAGCCCAGGCATCTTTTGGCATCTACTGCCTTAACCTCATCGGGGCAGCAGGCAATTTAACAGGGAATGTCAATGTTTAAAAGCAGCAGAAGTAATTTTTTTTAGTAGATGGCTTTTTTCTCCACTTGTTTGCAGTACAAATATATATTTTTAAAGGATTTAGAGAATATTTAGATGATGGGATTGTGTATCTCCTTTTAATATTGACTTTTTTTAAGTTTTCAAATCTTGCAAAATTCAAGATCGCTTTAATCTTTCTTCTTTCAAGCATGAAATTGCCATCCTTTATCAGCGTTAGTCACTGAGTTCGAGAACTCAGTCATCCCAGAGCACATCCTTTGTACAAAAATATTGCAATATCACTCGTCAGCTGGACGAGGAGGCTTTTTTTTGAAATGCCTGTTGAGTTCTTGAGATAATTCAACTACAATTTTCTGAATGGACATGGATTATCGTGGCTTTTCTAATATATTGATCACTGTTATTTTTAAAAGCCTGAAAAAGTGTTCTTGTGCATTGGAAGATCCAAATCCATGTCACTTCTCTGCCTTCTGGGGTGAAATTGTGTGAACTGTACTGCGTTTAGATCAGTAGTCATACACCATAAGTGCTTGCATATGGAGGCATCCATGGAAATGAAGACTACCGTACCTTCCTGGATTCAGCAAAAAATAAAGCTCTACTGTGTGTGTTTTTTCCAATGGACTTGAGACAGCTATTTGTCAGTCAAATATTTTCATAATCGAGACACAGATTTTTATATTAGAACATATAGATGCCAGTTGCAATGTTTGAAAACCAAGATATGCCTGCATGAAAAGTAGGTAAGGGAAATCACCGGATAGTTTTCTTTCTTCACAGAAAGTCACTTCAGTTCTGCGATAACTCAGAAAGCAGCTGAATGGACCTTTATAAAACATGTGAACTAAGTCACTTGTAAGTGGAGACAGCTGAGGTCTATTTAATATCCTGTGTAAAATGGAGAGGTCAGCTTCCTGGCATAACTTAGGAGTTTTATTTCACGAATATCCTACTGCTTCAGGGACCTGGGGTGACGGGTAAGGCTCTCAAACTAAAGCGCGCCATAAGGAAAAGCTCCGGGGCTGGAGCTTTCCTAGCTCTGCATTTGCTGTGGAAGAGTGGGAAGCATCGTGTGGCCTGCGGTATCTACACATCCTCAATGTAAATGTGTGTTGTGTGAGTGCTTATTAATGCAGGCAACTAATCTCAGTTTTTTCTTCCAATCCTGTGTTGTGATTTAGGCTTTGGGATACTAATTGAAAATCATTGAGAAGTCATTGAGAATCATGGAGACTTTGGACAACAAGTGATTCCCAAATGTACTGATTACCCTAAATACCTAGATTATTTTGCAATTTGGGACATTTGTTCCTAAATCCGTTAACTGATCTTGACAATTTTATGATGTCTTTTTTTCTCCATGCAATTAATGGAGCCATATCTTTACTATCTAAGATTGTACATTTCTTTAATGTTTTCCCCGTATCTGTTCAATTTAATTAGTCCTTGAGTTTGGAATCTTATTTTATTTCCTGTCTCCTTCTATTCCATTTTGTGTTGGACATGTCAGTGAAAGAAATTATCTTTGTAGGCCAGTATCACTGGTAACTGTTCACGCACACCAAAGTTCAGAAGTTGCATGATATAGCAATTGATATAATTGGTAGTTCAGTGACGCCTTAATTAAATACCTGTGGTGCAGTTAGCCTGAAGATGCATTTAAAAATTGTACATTTCTAATGATGTCCAGTATGATTACATACTTTTCGTATTTGTGACAATTTATCTTTTCCTTGACTGCTTTTTTTTAAATTGAAGATAAACAGAAGCACTAAAGTAGAAGTAAGAGGAGTAATTGTTTCTGTTAGATGGGAGAAAGGTGAAAATTAGGGGGAAAAAATGTAGTGTGTCACTGGAGTAGGCAAGCTGACCAGAGAAGAGGCTTTTGTAGACGGTGGTGGTTCTGTGGGCCCTGTATGGTATGTGCCATTGCCTGTTTAGCCAACTCCACAAAGGCTCAAGACCATCAGCTGTGGTATTTTTGTGCTGTTTCTCCCAACAGAGGTAAATGGTGTGGTTGTAACGTTTAGAGATGGAATAGAGAAAATAATGAGGAGCAACTCCTTCAGCCCTCATTGTCTCTTGACTCATTCTTGAAATGAAAATAATTACATTAATGAAACAGTTCCTATATGGCTTAGGAAGGGTTAGAACAATTTCTGTCTCACCCAGTATTTCCCTGAAGTGGGAAAGGTAGATCCTGGCGTAGGGAATAGTGTAAGAGCGGGACAGACCTGAAGAGAGAATTCCTGGCAAATTAAGGCTCTCACTGACTCTCTATGATCGTAAGTAATCCGTGGCCACTGCTTTGTAAGCCCGTGCAGCATTTGCAAGCAGATGCCCCGCCTCACTCCTCAGCAGATGTCTCCTGACTCCGCCGATGCCGTGAGCTGGCTGGTGGCCAGCTGGTAGGTAGCCATGTTAGCCCCCGGAGCCTCAGCCCTGGGGCTCCGCTGTGCCCAGGCCTCCCTCAGCTCAGACTGGGCCCACGTGTTCTGCCTGGGCATCACAGAGCACACCCTGCTTTGCTGGCACCGCCTGGGTAGAGGGCCCTTGTTTCCATTTGCCTACATGTAAAAATGTTTTAGCGCTCCAGGAACCAGACCTTGTTTTGCGAGATTTATTACAGTTTGCTCATTTCTTTCAGAAATGTGAAAGATGATGTATGCAAAACAATCAAAATGCAGTTTTGCCATGTATTTATATCTGACATAAACTGTAATTTACAAAATGCTGAATTTATATCAAAACTATCCGTACATTAAAATGTAAACCATCATCTCGTGCTGCTGAAAGATGCCCCAAAAGAAATAGTTGCCTTTGCCCTGTAGTAATAAAACAGTCGAATAAAATTTATTGCCAGCTCAAAATGCTGCTAACACCTCATTTTCATTGCCAAACTCTGCAAATAATCTTTAATTTGTTTTCTTTTACATATGTGTGCAAGAGTTTAAAGGAAATACTTAAAGAGCTGTATAGCCTGTAGAATACTTCACTCCATGTGCATTAATCTTTAAATGGTTGGCTCACTGTGCCATGTAAACTGTCTGGAAAAGGAGGAAACGTGTATCAGACATCTGCCTTAAGAACTGGAGGATGAAAGCACCTGAGAACCTTAGTAAAATAGATATTTTTGGTTTACTTTGCATGTGCTATGACAGCTTGATAGAGGAAATGACTAGACAGGCAAGGAGCTTGCATGGCCACATGTGAATGGCCATGAACAGGAAAAAGAGCACTATGATGTCCACCTCTTAAAACTTGCAAGATGTAGTTCTGATGAAACATGTAAGGAATTTGCATGCTAATGGAAAAAAAGGATCCCTTTTTATGTATCGAGTCTTTAAGAGTAACTGCCCCCAGCTAAAATTATTAAGCCAGAAGAATCTTGTAAATTTCTATTGAAGATTTATTAGTCCCATTTGTTTCTGTTCTTCAGAACACAAATATTAAACTCAATCCTGCAAGTTTGTCACAGGTGAAACTCCCTTTCAAATGAAAGGAAGTTCTGGACCTCAGCCAAAGCCAGTTAAATACATGTACTGACTTCATGAGGCCTAGGTAAAGGCTCTTGTATGCTGAGCTGCTTAGGATTGATCCTGGTCTTTGAGGGTTGAGTGAATAGGGCAGAAGTGGTTTTAGTATTTTTTTTTCTTTTGACTTCTCTCTAATTTTGTTTTAACTTCTACGTGGAAGAAATATTTTAAAATAACTTCAGAAATTAACTCAACAGAATCTGTAATCCCACCAAGTAAAATTGCCCAGTTACAGTCTTTCTGGGAAAGAGTAATCTCTTCTAAATTCAGTTAAGTTTAGGTATCTTGTCTAAGTTAGTCATCTAGACATCTTCCATAGCAAGCAGAGAGAGACAGTACCCTCCTCAGAGTGATTCAATCAACTTACTTCTTTCCCCTGAGTAAATGAAGACCCGCATGACCCGTTCAAACTAACCGCCAGTCGCTGAGTAGCTCCATTACAGGAGCCGTATCTCTTACATGGAAGCTGAGAGGAGAACTCGTTGCTTCACAAGCTGTGCAGGGCTGTGATACAGATGGATGGCGTTTGACCTGTCTGATGATGGGTAGCTAAAGACTGCTATGTTCAATGAAGTTGATGGTTTTCTTGCAAGCCTTAAATCTGCCTTCTGCTGAATTTAAGTACTTCGTACTTCCCACGGTTGTGATACTTTGGTTTTAGAATAAATATCCCCTCACGCTTTTCTTTTTCTCTTAAAGTTATCTGTTACTCTGCCACTCAGGTTTTTTTTAACAATGCAACTTAAAAAGAGGAGGACAGTGTTTATGTGCGTAGATATGGCTGCCTCACAAAACCTGGCCAGATCCTGTTTGTTTTTGTTACCCATGTGAACAATTGTCTTTTGATTTTTGGAAATCAGCTGAGTGCTGTTTACTTTGGGGCAGATGGGATGTCATTTGTAGCATGTGGAGTAGTGGTGACCGGACACAGTGCAGTGCCACTGGAAGGTTGCTTGAGTTCACTGTGCTCCCTTACAGGTTTTGCTGAAGTGAATGGAGGAATTCCCTTTGTCTGAAGCTCATGGTGCCGCTGGCATCATGGCGCACAGGAGTGTTACTGGGAATACATCTGGCATCAAAGCCTGATCGAAGTCACTCCCCTGACCACGTGTATCCAAAAAGCACCGTGAACTGCATTTCTGGTTTTATGTCTTATAACCTTATGCAGGACAAATTTGTGGAAATCAACACATAAAGTGTAAGACACCGTTTGGATTTTCACGTGACTTATTGCTGAATGTGGCAACTGCATTCACCACGTAACCGTTTGTGTCGAAACTGGGCAGACAGGTCTGATCCATTTTCAGGAAATTTTGAGCAGTTCTAGTGAACCCATAAGCAGATTCTTTCAACAGATGTAGACATTTTTTAAAAGTTGTTTTCCTGCAGTTTGAATATCAGGTGTTAAATTGCTGTTTCCATTTTTAAGATAACAAGAACTATTCGTGTCTATTGCTGTTTTCTAGTCCCCCAGGTTAAGACTGGGAAGGCAACAGTTCACAGTTTTGTTCATTTCAGAATGTAAGGACAAACAAATGCTGTGATGAATGCCTTAGAATGCATCATGACCAGAGTTTTCAGAGATGGATGCCCATATTCAGGAATTGAGTACTAAGGGTAACTAAAAAGTTAGGAAGGAGAGATTGTGATACATATAAGGAGGCTTAAGTGCAAAAGGGGACCATGCATATTGGGCCCCATGTTGTAGAGTTCTCACTGCATGGCTAAAAACCGGATAGGGGTTGAAATGGCAGACAGGGGTTTGCATTACTCTGTCCAGGTAATGACTGGCTGAGTATAAGAAAGAGGAAAGATACCAGGCAGATAAGGCAGATGAAGCTTTAGGTGATGTAGACACTTCAAAATCACCCAGGTTAAGTTAAGTGCAGCATAAGTTATTTGGTAGTTCAGGGCTGGTGGATTGTGCAAGGTCAAGATCTGTGACAGGTTTACTCTGCACACTAGAACTCTGACTTCAGAACTGCATTCTTCTACTGACAGGTCTAAAAAAATTTCATACAATACTACTCAAAGCTTAGCTTGTCATGTCAACTGACCATGCTGTCATAGCAATAAACAGTAGAAGTTTGCACCCTATTTCCCAGTGGTGTTGATTTCATTCTCTTACCAAGGATTTCATTTTCATAATGTTATTTAGAGAGACAAGAACTTTTTATTTAAGAAATGATACATAATAATAAGCCCAAATATAAATGAATGGGCATGATAGTGAACTGTGCAATGTTTTACTGTGGTTTACTCCTTTGTCTGCTCATTGCTTTCTGTTTATTACATGGATATACAGCATGTTACATTAATAGCTCTATAGATTCCCTTAGTAATAGTATTCCCTGAATACATTAGAACAACACAATTTGAAGAATTAAAAAGAATTCATTTTATTTTCTTATTAACATCTCTTCTTACTGACATATACATTGCTTATTTACTTTGCGCATGTTTAGTATTGTCAACTTTAGCCAATTTAGCCTTTTGTTTTTCTTTAGGCCTTTTTTCTTTTGTTTTCTGGTCTTTTGCTTTAGCAGTGGAATTCATGGTATTGTTAAACTGTGGAAGTTTTCCCCTTCTAAAAGTCATCTCTTGATCCTTCTTTGAGAAAGACAAACTGTTTGGTCCCAACTCTACCTGTGAAACATAGAAATGTATTTTCTTACAAGGCTTTAATGTGTCGGTGTCTCACAAATCATCACAACAATACTTAATGCCAATAACAGAACCACAGCAAAATATTTTGCATCCATTGCTCTCTCTCCCCTCTTCTTCACCATCAGCATGACAGCTTTGGACTCCTTTCAAGTGCTGCCAGTACCGGTCCATTCTGGGAAGTGCTGGCAACATCATCAGTGCTCAGGTGTGTTTGCAGCCTTTAGCAAGGTCCCTTACCTTGCTTTTTCAGTGTCTGAGAACTATGCGTTTCAGAGGTATTCTCAGTCAGGCTGCTTCTCTTCGGGTTGCTTGTATTCCCGAGGGCTTAGCCTACGCTGGGTGGTTAATTAGGACTCAAACAGCACGTGAGTTTTCAGTGCAGCCACCATTGTCCAGAATAACTGTGGCTGTGGAGTAACCTGGGTGTCTTTCACGAACAGCAGTCCCTGGACTGATGATAAGCATCAAAGCAGAGGACCTCTTCTGTCACCTTCTACAGTAGCTGCTTCTTTATTCTTAGGTTCCCCCATAAATCTATAAAAAGCAAGAGCTTGTACTCTAATTTGCATTGGAATTACAACTTTAAAAAAGCTGAATTAAACACCTCAGGAACTGCTGTGATATTGCGAGCGTTTAAAAAACTGTATGAGATTGTACAGAGTATCAAACAGTACATTTGATTTTTTGCAGTGAATACTTTTTATGTGGAGTGAAGGGTTATTATTTCCTTTGTTATTTTTGATATGTTGGCATCACGATTAAGTCTCATGCATAGATAGATTAGGTTATTAAGCCACTGAAGAATGAGTGATAATTTATACTGTTGTAAAATCTTCTGAAGATGAGTTGTTTTTACTTAAACCTAGAAGAGAGATGATCAGCTTAGATTTAGATCCTATAGGTCTGGCACGAGCATGAATTCAAAATGTAAACTGAAATGTGGAGTCTGTAACAAGCAGTTTGTCTGTGAGCTACAGTAAAGACTGGATTTTGTTGCGTCTCATCTTGCACCATGTACACCTGAGAGTACGGAATAACTTCTGGGCTCCTTTCATTTGAATTAAATAAAGTCAATATTCAGGCATAAGTTTTAGTCGCATGTTGAGCAAATTAGGGAATCTAAAAAGGAATGCAGCTGTACCCTGAGAAAGGTATTATAAAGAAAATCTAAAAAACTTAACAACAGATGCAAGCACACTGCCAATGAATGGGGGCATGTTTAATTTGTACTCCGAACTGGAAGCTTACGGAAGCTTACTGGAAGCTCACAGCACTGTATAGGGAGAGTGTACATGACTTTGAAAGGCAGTGTACATTTGCTTGTTGAAGGATCACATGAGAGCACTATGAATAGGTCAGACAGCTATTGCTGATCCTAAACAATCTGTCAACGACTGTCTTCATAACAGGCCATGTTATTTTTCTGATTCAGGGGTGACTTGGCCTGTCCCTCGCCTGTCCTCGGGCAGAGCGTTTGGTATGGCAGCGCACAGGCGTGTGTTGAGGCACCACCCAGCTGGTATTTTCCCTCGGTAATGTCAAGGGCTCGGTATGGGGTCAGTTTGGATAAAATCAATTGCAGTGAGATTGTTCATGGACTGGTGAGGAGTTAAGCATTTTAAACACCGGTGAACTGTAGGATAAGTCCTGAAGCGAAGTTCTGCAAGGCAGGATATAGTTTGAATCACTGAGGCTTACTAGATCCTTTTCTGGTCCTTGTCTATTGAAGATAATGTCCCTTTGCAAAGAAGGTGAAAGAGAAATGGCGGTGTGAGAGCTAAAATAGACAGCATGCTGCTATAAACAAAGAAAAGGTGCCGAGAATATCTTGTCAGGCCTATTTTTTCTTGAAGTAAAACTCTTTAACAACTGCATCTTTTAGTGGCTTGGGTGGCACCCTGAGAAAACTTACTTGGCCTTTTCATCTTTTGGGCACAAATCTTGGTTTCTGTTGAAAATGAAAACTAGTTTTGGTGGTTTCATCGGAGCAGACATTTGTCTGCATCACAAAACCATTCAGTCTGGCACCAGAGGCTCGTCATTGCTTGAGTGGGGCCCAGCGCAGGAGAGCAGGGGTGTTGCAGGTCAGGGCTGCAGTCGGGACTGAGCGTTGAACGCTTGCCCAGTCAGCCCACTCTATCGGACTTTAGCCAGTGCTATTTACTTCACTTTCAAGAGCATCTATTTCTCTCTGTCACTTTCTCTGTCTCTCTTCCTCACGCACACTTAAAGAACAAAAACCTCTTTTATACAGCTCAGCATTTTAAATAATTTTTCCAAGTCAGAAAGGGAGAGAGACTGGAAAAAATTACAGCACAAAGCTCAGCTTGCAGATGAACGATTGCCTTGTCATCCTAATGTCCCCCTTCCTTCCCTTAAACCTCACTGGTGAGTGGGCTATAAGCAACAATATTGGCTGGGCTCTGCTGGAGTAGGTCTCCAGAAGAGGACTTTCTGCTGCCTTGCTTTCATTGTACAGTTGCTTCTCTGTGGTAGCTCATTCTGCTCTGTGCACAGCAGATAATGACTGAGTGACTTCGGGGTTGAAAACACCTATCTACATAACATCTGCCTGTCCTAGATAATTTATTTCATCTGATGTGAAGTTCTGCCTTTACTGCTGTTTGCCTGAAAGAGATTTCAGATTTCTCCTGGAGACAAAAGGTGAACCTGCTGCTCTTTCCTGGAAGGGTAGCAAAGCAGGAGAAATGTTCAGTGACTCTAAGAACCCAGTAGAAAGTAGAGAATAAGGATTTAAGATATAAAGTTGCCATGAACACTGTAGGCAGACCCAAGCCTATTTTATTTGATCGAGTTTGGCTCTGGGCATCTGGCTGTTGCTGGATGGAGCTGACTGGGCTCTCTGACCGTGCTGCAGGCAGTGTGCTGTGCCCTCACGCTGTGTGTTTCCAGTACCGAGGTGGTTCTATTGAGCACAATCAATGTCTGTCTTACATTGCAGTCTGCTGTGGAGGCATATCTTAGGCACTGATACACGTTGGGGCAGCTGCAGCAGGAGTGACAAGCAAATTGTGAGGCTCTTGCAGACCCCCCGTGCTTCTGAAAATGGAACTTAGGTCTTGCATTACTATGTGGTTTTACAAATGCTATCCCAGGAAAAATGCAATTTAAATATGAGATGCTTTGAATTTAGTGGCCTGGTCATCTGCGTGTGTACTCTTTTCCCATCTAAAAATGTTTTACTAAACCTCCTTTGAGCAAGAAAACTCTACATCCGAAATACCAGCTTTTAGAGGCCTGGAGAAGTAGGTGATTGCTGATTAAAATGAGACAGAGCAGTATGTCCTGGACAAAGGGAAAGACCTCTGTCATATGTTTCAGAGTGGGAAGCTCTATTTCCTGTTTTGCTGTGTGGGACTTGGTTCTCCTAATGCACATGTTCCACTCCAGGTGCCCAGCTATTGTCTTCTTCATCTGAAAGATGACCCCCTTTGTTACAATACTTGGATATTTGTGATTCCAAGTAGAGACTGGTTTCTGTCAGCAGTCTTTTTTTGCATCAAAAGCAAGAAAGGAAAAGGTAGCTAATATTAAAAGTAGGGGTAAAACTGTTTTTTTTCAAGGGGTGCATAGTTTATAAAGTTGGGGTGAACAGAGAGCTTGCTGCTGAGTGACTTCCCGAGAACACAAGAGTGTAAGGCTGCTGCTGAAATTTGGACTAAAAGGACAACCAACTATTGTTCTTCAGTACTTCTAGGTATGAGAGGCAGAAATTTTCTGTGCCCTTAAAGCTTACGAACTTCCAGGATTAACCTGAGCCAGAAGCAGTAAAAGCAGAAGTTGTTCAGGTCTTCCTCTCCATATTTGTCAATAAACCTCACTCATGGCGTGCGATAGATAGTCTTGGTATCCCAATCTTGTGGTGTTTACGTAAACACTGTCAGTATACAAGTTCTATGCTGGTTTTCTGTCATGCAGATAAATGCCTTTCAGAGTTAGGTTGAGGCCACTAAACTCTTTTCATCTGTATTTTTGCTCAGACTTGTGAAATCTTAAAACTGTAGCATATTATTATGCCACTGCTTACCTAACCACAGTCTTCTAAAGCATTTCTCCTACACATAAATCAAAGGCTCCAATTCTCTTCCTCTGTTGCGCATAAGCTAGGAAGTAACTCTTTCTAGGAAGAAACTGTTCCAAAGAAAATTAAAGTAAATCCATGTTATTAGAAATCTTTAGGGGGCAAGGACTGTTTTTGTTCAGTGCTGTGAGTGACCGTACAAGGATACGTATGTGTTCGTGTTGGATTAGTCCTACTGCAGTAAAAATAACAGTAAGCCCTCGGACGCATCAGCAGCACATATCTAATTTTTGATCTTCCTTTTAACTATGATCCAGTTAATTTTCCATAAGTACCTACTCATATCAAACAATCTACTCATTGTTTGACAATAGCCAAGAGAAATTATATCCTACATTTTTTTCAGATCTTACAGTCAGATCTGTCTTTCGGTATGATGGACCTGATCTCCATCACTGTTATCTCAGTTTGCTCAGGAAAAAAATGTTTATGCCACTTGAAAATGGGAAACTTCACAGCAATTCTCAGAGCATCTCAAAAGCAGATGTAGAACATTTAGGGACTTTCTGGGATCAGTTACCATGTACCAGTCAGTAGATGCAATAGTTTTCAAAGTAATAGCTGTCTTTCTTATAAAAGCATTAGGTATTCATGTTGTAAAATGAAAGTGGACTGAGGTTGCATTTGTCAGATTTGAGGCTGTAAGAAGCTATGGAGACGTCAAGGTGCATCGTCTGGTTTTCTGCATGCAAAAAACGCCAAAGTGTGTGGGAAGGTGGGTATTCTGCTAGATTGTAGAAAGATCCACTAGGCACTAAACACATAAAATAAAACAGAGACAGAGATTTGTAGCTGATGAGCTTGTGCTTTAG
Organism: Mohoua ochrocephala; assembly: GCA_013398855.1. Classification (NCBI taxonomy): domain Eukaryota; kingdom Metazoa; phylum Chordata; class Aves; order Passeriformes; family Acanthizidae; genus Mohoua; species Mohoua ochrocephala. Next base: position 27,311 of record VZTA01017438.1, read on the forward strand.
TACAATTAGCTTGAAAAAATGTCTGCATTAAAACACAGGTTCTCCGTTAGCGTCTCTTCAGCGGTGTTCCAGTTCAGATCGACACGCTGGGTGGTGTGTGACTCCCAGCCAAACATCTTGTTAAATACTTGCAGGATTTCCCATAGCGGATCTTACTTTAATCAAATAATTCAAACGTTTCTTTTGTAAGTACAATGGAAGGGCAGGGCTGGTGTTTACAAAGTATTCAGTATGGAAATCCTGTATTAATTGAGGTACGATTGCTTCACTTAGGACAGTGTCCACATAGTAACTCTTTAAATAAAAGGCCTTTTGCTGTTGCCTATTCCAGAGAGGCAATTGCTTGCAATGTTAACCCATCACATACAGAAAATCATGAGGAAATGGCTTCAGAGATGTGCAATGTAGGCAGCAGAGATGTTCCTAATTAAAGAAGGCAGCTTTATGGGTGATATTCTCACAGTGAATGCAAAAGAGTATAATTTATAAAAAGTAGTTTTATCCCTGAGGAAACTACTAAATAAAGAGGCTGTGTCTTTCTCGCTCTATTTCAGGAATGATTAGCAGGAGCAATGCCAGATGTTGTCATTTCGTAATGTCATGGATTCATTCACATAACCTGTGATTTAAATTGTTATCTTTCGAAGGTAGCAGCTATATTTTCTGTGAGTAAACACAATGTGCTTCTACCCAGCCCAGTGCAGAATCTGGAGGTTTTATGATTAACAGTAAAGCATTTAGAGTTTCACATAAGGAGTATATAAAAAGGAAAGATAATACTATTACTCAGTGATAATACTATTACTCAGTAAAAGGTAACCAGAATTGTGCTTCTCTGAGTTCCTTATTTTGCTGTGCCAGAAAATGCCATAATCAAAATAACCCACATACAGAAGAATTAACAGAGAATCAACATTTTCCTCCACAGCGAGTTGGAAATTCCATGTTGCTTCTATGTTTAATACAGTGAAATCTTTTTTCCTTTTTTTCTTGAATTTTAACTCTGCTATAGTTGAAAATATATTTTTGCCAGTGCAATAAATACCTGGCAAAAGGGGTGTTCTAGAACATTTTTAGGTAAATGTAGGTCAACACAAAGGAATCATACAGTTGGAAATATTTTCCAGTGTTTATGTTCAGATGTTCAGACCTGTCTGGCTCCTCTCTGTTTGCATGTGCTGGGGTTATAGGCAGTCCGGCTACATTCCACCTTGATTTATATAAATATATTGCAGATTATTAACCTCCAGCCAAATACCAGCAAATTTCACTTTTCAGGAAGGTTTGTGACTTTTCACAAGGCTTATTTACTGTGTACAGGACATGTACACCCCATTGAGGGAATCTCAGAGAACGATATTCGTCGTTAGGAGAAATGTGCCAACACATTTTCTCTTACAGTCACTATGTTACCATAATAATTAATGTTTGTTTGTTCATGTGATGATTACAGATTAAGTACAGATTAGTCTTCTAGTAGAGCTAGGGCGACAGTCTCTCCATATTCTGGAACGCTGGTTCCCAATTTATTACTTGATGAAAAGCTTCCTTAACCTGAAATGAATGTGAATGCATACATTTTCAAAATATGGTGGCTAATAAACAATTTTTCAGTGTCTGACCAAAGGTTATTTAGGAAATGCTGTCAAAGTGGGAGCACAGCCCTACCATGGTAAACGTCACGTGAAAAAATAGTGCTCTCTTAAACCCGAATTACATTCTTCCCAGGTGGTTATGCCAATTCTGGTGTTTCCTTCTCTTGTGAAATATATTGCGATTTAAGGTAAGAAGTAAAATCTCAGTACAAGATCTCAAGTACATGTTGTCAGATTGTCTGTTTGTCAGATGTCCCCTGGGAAAAGCAGGGACCCCCAAGGCTTTGTGTGTGATCAGTCGTGTTCAGATCCTGCATATAAAGCCTTCAGTCCTTGAACAAACAACAGAAGTATTACTTGATAACATTACCAGAAATCCTGCACTTCTTAATTCTGATAAAGTAATTCTAAGGAAGAGGATGAAAGATAAAAGTAGTACAACAGCATCACCGATATGATGTTGGAAAAAATAAGCCATAGTATCAACACTAGTTTGGTCTGTTATCAGTGAGACACTCTTCAGTTTAACTGTCTAGACCTTTTTCTCAATAACTCCATTCATTTTTTAAATCTACTGTCACCTAGTAAAAGTACTGATTGATTTTACTGCCTTGCCTCAGAGAGAAATGCAGTCTGCTCTTAGAATATAAAATAAAATGAATAAGCACATAAGTGAGGAGTTCGAGCAGGGAAGAAATGTCCTTCCAGCTGTTTAGATGGTTTCCTATTAGGATTCTGTAGAAATGGGATTTGAGGAAGGACAGTGAAAGTCACTGGTATGAATGTAGGTGTAGCATAGAAGCATAGAAGGATGGGCAGATGTTTTTGAAAAAGATAAAAGAGTGGTTAAGGCTGGCATGGTAGATGGAGGAGATGAGAGAAATCCTACTTTAAAAGAGAAAACAATAGAAAATAGAGTAATCAGATAGGAATGTGGTGTTATGAAGAGCTTTGTAAATTAGTTTGATATTGTACAACAAGGTGAAATGATAAAGAAGCTTCAGTAAAAGAATGACCAAAAGTGATGAAAGAAGTAGTGACATCTTGTGCACAAAGCTTTTTTCCAAACTGTATACTGGCTCTGAAGAGATTCCTCGTGTCCAGGAATTTGCAAGAGGGATCAGCAAAAAAATTCTGTTTCTGCTGAAGGAGATTTGATTATAAAGCTGTGTAATAGGATGCGTGGGAATTACGTGGAAAGAAACTGAAGGTGCATGCAAACACTCTGTATTTTTTCTCATAAATATTTCCTGCTTTTTTTTTTTTAATGACTGTAAATACTAGAGCCTAGAATGTGGATAAATGTTAAGTAATTTTCTGTATTAACTCTAGTTGCTGTGTCAAAAAAACTTATTCTTTTCATGTAACTATTTTACATTCAACAGCTGATGAGTTCTTAATAATTAATCCTATTTCAGAATTCACAAGTGAAAGACTGAGATGGTAATTTTGGTGTATCAGTTGTTATCTGATGAATCAAGAGCTCAAAGATTGGTCTACCTGTGGAAGGCTCTTTTCCATTCTATATACTGTAAGAAATTTAAATAGACATGCTTGAGATGCAAGGTATGTCTGTACTGGTTCCTGTATACTTACCTCTCCTGTTCTTTTCCTCCTCTCAGATTGTTTGATGTGTGCACCGTGTCACGAACAGACAGAGAGACCAAGTTAACATTAGTGTTTGAACATGTGGATCAAGACTTGACTACTTACTTGGATAAAGTTCCAGAGCCTGGAGTGCCTACTGAAACTATAAAGGTATTTAAGGAGCAAGATTTTAGGAGATAATATTTCAGAGACAAATCAGAGAGACAAACTGCATTTTGATTCCATAGGATTTTGTTACATCAAAATTGAGTAGTGCCCAGCTTGGGACATGAACTGCAGCACAAAGTAACAGGTCTAATCTCATTCTGGATATGCTGCACTTGTGGTTTTATTCCTCTTTCAGAGCTCTAAATTTACTGAATCTCTACTGTTATACCAAGTGTAGCCTTCAAGCACAGGAAGGACATGAACCAGTTAGACCAAGTCCAGAGCAGGGTCACCAAGTTGATTAGAGGAATGGAGCACTTATCTTATGAGGAAAGGCTGAGAGAATAGGGATGGTTCAGCCTGGAAAAGAGAAGGCTTAGAGGTGAACTAATTGCAGCCTTCCAGTACCTGAAGGGAGTCTACAAGAAAATGGAGAGAGACTATTTACAGGAGCATGTAGTGACAGGAAAAGGGGGAGTGGTTTAAAACTGAAAGAGTATGTTTAGATTAGATATTAGGAAAGAATTCTTTGCTGTGAGGGTGGTGAGACACTGGAGCAGGTTGCCCAGAGAAGTCATGGCTGCCCCACCCCTGGAAGTGTTCTAGGACAGGTTGGATGGAGCTCTGAGCTACCTGGTCTAGTGAAAGGTGTCCCTCTGCATGGCAGCGGGATTTTTAAGGTCTTTTCCAATACCGGTAATGCCATTCTGTGATTCCGTGTGAAACGATTAAGAATGACCTTTGCTTCCCGCTGCAGGCAGATGATTCTGTTATTGTTTAGGCGGAGACTACTTGAACCTTCCCTTAAAGGTGAAGTGCTGGATATTGTTAGAATGGATAAAATAAATCCTGTGCTCCTTATCCCTTTTCCTTTGCCTTTTATTTCCCCAAGAGACTAGGTTTGTTTTGTGTCCTTCTTGCCAGGAGACTATCTGTACATTCTAAGAGCAAGAAACGTTCATTGTGGACCTGTGGTGCGCTCTGCAGAGGATGGGCTGAAGGGCAGGGGGAGTCATGACCAGTTGTTACAGAAGCTGGGAAGGCTCTCAGTAACTGGGAGGACGATCATGAAGTTTCATTGTCATGTTGTCTCATATTCTGCATCTTTAAGGGAGGACCCCTACCTAGGATAGGATGTGCTTGCATTATTGTTAATAAAATGCATATACTGACTCCTCTGCTTTTCTGGGAATTTCGCAGCAAAGTGCCATGTTGAGGATCATAGGTTGAAGGGTTTTGACAAAAAGTTTATACCTGAGAAGAGAAGCAGAGAGATTGATGTTGCTACATTTTGACTGTGTCTGTTTAGCATTTCTTTTGATTTTTCTACTTTCATGAGGAAAAATCATTAATGCTTTCAGAGATGCATTATCTTTCGCTTGTGTAAGGACTTTCTGGAAGTATGTTGTATCACCTTAGTCTGGCAAGAGTCCCCAGGGAGGAAAAGAAAACATGAAAACTATTGGAAATTTAGTTGTTTTAATAATTTTTTAAACAACTTCAAACTTAGGAGGTGTTTGATCTTTCAGTATAAAATTAGAACTAAAGCGGATAAAGATCTATTCACTGTTGTCGAAGTCACATATGTATAATATCGGTCAGTTCCAGCAACCATGTTTTTAACCAACCTTAGTGGATAAAATAAAATTTTTGAAAAAGGGATACAGCTTTGATTCAGTCAGAAGAAGACTGGACTGTACCTGTTATATTGTAGGACTCTTTTATGATAATGCTATTAAGGTTCTATTTTCCTCCTAGGACTTCGAAGCTACTTATGGGAACTGTATTTCAGCTTTACTAACATTGTGAAAATAAGATGGAAGGTGACTGGCATATTATCTAACTAAATATGTTGAAATTGATGGAAACTGAAAGACCAAGCCTCTGAAATCTCAGTTTGAAGTATCTCTTGATCTGTGTTTCATTTAAAGGAAATACAAGACATGAGCACAGTACTAAAGTATTTGTGATTTCCAAAAATCCTGTTCTAAAATTGCACTATTAGACTGTCATATATATATATTTCATGGAGATTATATACTGATGAAGGAAATTGTTGTGCTTACTTTCGAAAAGCCCTATTCTACATACGTGGTTTCTAGTTAACCCAGTTGCTATATCTGATAGTTTGGCACAATAAAATAGAAAAGCCACACAGAAACAAAGAGAAGCAATTTTGGTCTTTTATGTACAGTGCAAGTTCCACTGCAGCTAGTGAAATTAGTGACTGTAAAATTCAGCTTGTGGTACATAATCTCTTTTTAAATGGTGAGGAAAAATGTAAAATTGCTGTTTACGTGGTCATCACTGTTGATTTCAACATTTTCACAGTAGCCGATGTGTTTTTTCTCGAATCCTGTTTGGCACAGGAAAAGAGAGAGATTCGGTTAACTTAAATTTCACCCTGTTGCTTCATGTTTGTGTCAAAACACCCAGTTTATGGAAGTACTTTTGCTGATAGTCAGGGCTGATCACATGAGGGAGGGTCTCAAGGCTTATTTTTAGTACATTTCAATACCTTTCTAATGATACGATCTTTATGGATATTCCTGGTAGAAATCAAAGTAAAACATGCTTCTCCTGGCTGCAGGGAAATACTACGATTTTGTAGCAGCTGAGCGTTTAACCCAGAGCACATACATCGTTAAATGACTAATCTGACTTTTTATAGTTTGGCTTTTGAGGTTAATATGGATTTGTACTTCATTTATTTTCCAGAATTGCAGACAATTTGTGTAGAGTATTCCCCCTCACTGCCAGCACAGTACAAAACAACTGCCAGTATTGTAAGACCATCTGTTAAAGTTCTGCATGTGTCAGCAACACAGAAGTGCCAAATGAGCCAAGTAAGCACTGGATAGCTTGAAGGATCTAATATACCTCTTTGGCACCATGGTGTAAAATCAACAGTTGTTAGTGGAACTTGAATGACATAAAATTAGTATGAGAGACGTATCAGCCCCAAAAGATCTTTTCTGTGTGAATTGACTACCATCATTACATAACAGTTAGGGAAGGGAGGCTCAGCTTTTGCTGGTTTGGGGCATGCTGGGGTTTTTGGTTACCAGCTGTCAAGAAATATAAGTGACACCGGTACCATTTTAAGAACTTCCTTTATGTTTTGCAGGCAATCGTCAGACTGTAGCAGTTCAGAGAAATTAACCATATTGATCATTTAAACACCACTAGAGCTTTTGTCTTAACACTGCTCAGCAATGCCTTTCTAATGCCTAATGTGTTGCAGTAGGAGTCACCCCAGAGGGTGTTTTAGGAAGATCCAGACAGGTGTCCACAACATGGTAGAAGAGAGGTAGTTTCCCCAGGAGACGTTTTGTGGTAGTGGGAATACTCACCCAGGATGTAGAGCGGACGTGCTGACTTCCCCTTTTTGTCACCAGGAGTGTGAACGCTCTCATCCATTTCTGTGGCTCTCTGGCTTCTGAGTTCTAGGTTATTCCGGACAGAGGAATTTTAAATCTTTCCTGCTGAAGCCCTTCCATTATTATTTAATGGAGTCTACTTTGACCTAGAGATGGTGAATACTACTCCCAATACTTGTGGACATAATGTTCACTTTTGAAAGAGAAGTATATTCAGCCTTTAGTCTACTTAATAAGCCTTTGTAGCTGCTGGGTTGTAGTCACGCTCACACTTGCTGGCTTCCTCTGTCAGACCTGATTAATATATGTTCCATATGGCATGAATCAGAATCGGCAGTGACAGCATCTTCCTTCTTTCCTCTCTACCCATCGCCTCCTCCCTTCTTTTCTTCCTGGGATACTCTTTAACTTCAGGGCAGTTTATGGGGAAATGGAAGGTATGAGTTCAGTTTCCTTTGGACACAGCTGTTAGTCATGCACAGGTCTTTGGTAATGTTAATGGTCTTAGCAGTTGAGCCTCCGAGAGACTTGGCTCATTAGGAACTTTTGTTAGTTGACATAAGGGTAGTGGAAGTGGGAATGACACGTCTGCCACAGGAAGATGACTTTTTAAAAATATTTCACAGACCACTAAAGCATTTTGATGTTTTAGCCTTTGGGACTGGAGCATGTTTAAGCTGCGTGGTCACATTTTGTTCTGATGCTTGTGAGACTGGCATGGGGTTTTTTTGCTCCTAAGTAATTTTGATATGGATATGGTTGTTATAACACTAACTACATTTTTGATGTGGAAATCATGCATATGCAACCAAGATGATGTTTATTGATTTAAGATATTGCAATGTATTTAATAATATTTAGCTGTAAATTAATCTGTGTGATGGCTTAGTATATAAAGCTGTACATTAAGGGGTTATGGAATGGTTCTTTGGGAGTTCCTTCCAGTCATCTTGTTCTGCCAGACCAAAGAGTCTGTAACAGTGAGAGGGGACAACAAACTGTTACTGAGGTTCTTAATTTTAGTCACGAACAAAGTTAACTTTGCAAGGTAATGTCAGTATAAGGGGACTTGTGGCTTCTTGCAGTAGTTTTCTTGCAAAAATTTAGAATTTAGGCTACATGTGCTAAGTGGGCTGTGCCTGTTTCAATCCGACGGTCAGAACAGGAGGGAACAGAACAAAGGTCTCCAGTATAGCAGGTGCATATGTTATCTATCGTGGAATGTTGCAAAATCTGGGAATGTCCTTCTACCCAGGTCTGTGATACATGAATCTTCATGGTGTTCCCTCCAGCCTTGAACAGGGCAGTGAAATCACAGAGTGAGCAGGGTTCGGTTGTATGTGCTTTTTTTCTCTGTTGTCCCCTGATTCCTCGCCCAGGTGAATGGCTTCTGTGGATACTTTTTGGATATTGACTTCTTTGCGTAGAAAGCCTATATACCCATCTGATTCGGGTATACAGATTTTGGTATTTAGATGCCTAAAATTTAGAAGGTGCAGCAGTGAACCTAATTCCCTTTTGTGGGCTTATCAGGTAGTAGCCCATAAATTGAATTTTTAAATATTAGCCCCAGTCATCGAATACGTGTTATTGTTGCATCCCTGTGCATGTCCTTAACTTACATTACCTGCTATCCAACCAGGCAGACTGGTCACATCTTCGCAAGACTCTTAGAAAATTAATATGAAGATGCTGTTTCTCAGAAAGCAGACCAGCGTTCACTGTTGTGAGGTGACTCATCAGCCATATGCCATGGTTGTACCTACTCAGTTGATCACGTATGAGATGTGAAGCAGATGTCACACAATCATGCAGTTCTGAAAATAAATCAAGATGTTCCAGGAAAACAGATTCACCAGTACTGAGAGTCTTCAGAGTGTGGCTGTATTTAACAACATCAAAGTTAAAAGTCGCTAAAAGAAAGAAGCTGCTTGAATTAATAAGAAAGATACTAACAGAAGAGCTGTTATTATCGTTTTCCTGTCAGTGCTTTTATGGTAAAGAAAGAAGCAAAACTTAGTGAGGAATTTGGAGTGTACAAATAATGGATCAGATCCACAACTGATGCTAAAAAGTGTAAATCCATTCAGTGAAATAGTGCCCATTTACAGCTGCGAAGGATTTTGTTTTTGTGGATTATTTTGCAACAAATATTTTTCTGAGTCTGTGTTAGAAATTAGAGTTGCCAGTAAAAATAAATGAAAAACAAAAGGGCTGAACTGGTATATCATTGTGGGATAAACCTTTTTTTTTATTTTTCTGTTATCCTGCTATTAGGTGTTGGACTTCTGCATTAAAGGGTAGCAGGAGAGAGAGCAAGTGTCCTGCACAAGCTCTGAAGGAATTAAGCATTAAAAAATTGATATTGTCCAGAGTGGTGGTTCCCTCTGTTGTAGGTGGAGTAGTATCTTTCCCATACCGTGCTGCATGGAGAGACACAGTCACATCTCCTCTGGCTGGTAGCAGGTAGCAATGTGCAAGCTTCCCAAGGGGTTAGGAGGAGTTACTCTGTGAATAAAGGGACTGCAGCTCAAAGGATGTTATGCAATATAGTCTGATATCCACGCAGTTACTTCTTTAGCTTGGACCTTTTTACTGTTGGTGTACAGCCACTGATTTTAATTATGGTGGCGTTAAATATCTCCAAATTCCTACCCTTTCCAAATTCAAATGCGAACCTTTTCAATCTGATGGTAATGTATAAGTTGTTTTTTGCAGTGCTGTAGCCTAGGACTGCTCAGACCTCCATTGCTTGCAAACTGAGAGCTCATAAAAATGTGAGGCACTCCAATAATTTTAAATCACTCTGTCCTGACTAGAGTGATTTAAAATCAGTGGAGCGCTTCACATTTTTTCAGTTGTTCCAGTTTGGAAAGCAGTCAAGCAACACTGTGGCATAATGCATGAAAGCAACCTGCCTGAAATAATAATTTTAGTCTTTCCAAACAATGACACTGAATTAGAAATGTCACTGTGAAATGATGTCTATCAAGGGCTCTGTAAATAGACATCTCAACCTACTTTTCTTTTGTAGTCCAAACTCTCAAGGCAGCAGTGCAGTCCAGTAGGGCCCTAAGGGACACATCCTTTTTGAAGTCAGAAGGAAGCTATTGTTTTCAATAGATGGAGGGCCAGAAATCGTCTTTATTCAGAAAGTCAAAGGGAATTAAGAAACTGAAGAGATTCTGAATTGTGGGCAGGGAAGGAGATTGAGCGTTTGGTAGAACGGATTTATGATCAAGTCATTGCAAAATTGCAGTATTACAAACACTGGAACTGAAATGTTGCTATCAGCTCGTTTCATTTCTGTTAGTTCAGCAGAGCTGGACATGGATGTGATGCGTAAAAAAGCTTATGGATCCTACTGCTCTGCCTTCCCTTGAGACGCTCTCAGATTATTGACACTGGTTTTTTGCTACTGAAACATCAGTGTGGTACCAGTTGCTATGTGAAATGCTTTGATGGCGCTGAAAGAAAGGGAGCATGTGGTAGGAATAATGCTCGAGCAGGTATGGAAGCGGGGCTAAGCTGCCAGGCAGCGTGTCAAAGGCAGTGCCTACTGTTCTGCATCCAACCAGTGGCAGTTCCTCCAAGTGGGGAGTATCTTTGAGATGCTTTCCTTTGTCTCATGGTGGTGGTGCACACTCGCAACTTGCTCTGCAAGCACATCCTGCCTCAGTGATCAGCAGAAGTGTCACTCATGTTTCCAGAGTCTTTCTCTTCGTCAAACACGAGATGCCACGTTTAAAGCAATTAAGAGAAAGCTGGTGCAGCTGATGGTGCACGTAAAGCAGTGGCAGAACAATGGACTGAAATCTTTGGATTTACCCCTGTTCTAAATTTGCTTAAAAGCCATATGCTACTTTTGACAAGTAGTTTGAAGGTTGGTCTGCAGCAGATGTGAGATAAAGAGGAGATGTTCAAAGAGCCATTCTTGATTTTTGCGGGGGCAGATAAGAATCACTTTCTTAATAGTAGTTTCTGCGCTGGAAGGAAATCAGTCCCCTATGCAGTGCACCCACGAAGTTGTACTTCGTCCCAAAAGAAGCACACAGAGATGGGGAAGAGTAGACAATAGCACAGATTGTGACAAGGTAGATACTTGGGAAAACTGGGCAATATACTTGTTCTTATTGAACTCCAGATTCTAAGGGTTGAACTCAGCTGATCTGGGACAAGACGCATTGTGGCAGAATACATTCATCATCTCAGTCAACACAAGTTACTGCCGCTCGGATTCTCTAAAGTAGAATACTTACAAAGTGTCTATATTTACTCACAGCAATTAAAAAATAGTTCAAAAGCTGGCCACAGACAACTCATAGCTAATAAAAGATAATACAGTAATCAAGTAAGTAATTTTTCCTTAAAACTGTTTTCTCTATTCCACTCCAAGAGAAATTTAATACTTTTGGACTAACTGTATGCACTGGTTTTATGCCAGTGAATGGGCAGGTTATTGTATCCCACAGTAAAAATTAATTTGAAGAGTGTTACTTTAGTGGCATACTGATTTAATCAAGATATGTTTTGTTTGTTTCTTTTCCTCCATAGCTTATGCCAGAAAACAAAGTTCCATACAACTGGGCAGAGATGGAATTTTTTTGTATTACATGTTGTCGTATGTAGAACGTAAAGTCAGCTTTAAGAATTTTTCTATTATTTATGAATACATAGGCATGTAAACACACATACATGTATAAATGTATTTTGTAAATGTCCTCTAACACATTTGCAGAAAAAAAATACTGCTATTTGAGTGAGAGAAAGGGAAACTATGATCATCACTCTTCTGTCTCCAGAGTTCATTTTCTCAAAATAGGTGTGGCCCAGAAAAGGCCAGAACTGGCAACGCAGATGCTTAAAGAGTACACAGATACATGAGGGGTAGCACCATTTCTCCTGCTGTGCCTAGAGAGTGGTCTGGTGTGTATACTGCCTTTACGTGTCTGCACATGAAGGCACACTGCACATACATGTGCACACACATACACGTGTGGGCCTCTGTGTGCGTGTATGTATGAATATATATGTGTGTGTGTGTATATATGTATATATACAGACATGTATGTGCTGATTCCCAGAGTCCATCCCACAGCTCATCACCCAAGACAGCTGAGCTGTTACATTCATAGGGAGGGAATAAAACGAGATCCAGCTGAAGCTGTGCCTCTCCCTCCTACTCAGTGTGTCAGATGAGAGACACATGGAGAGCCCCCGTCCCACCCGCCCCTGTGGATACCAGAGCAGACACGGTTCCTCCCTGCTTCCTGTCCTCGGGCCATCAGGCAGGAAACTGCAGAGAAGCACCAGCCAGGGGCATCAGCCAGCTACACTCAGCTGCTGGAGCAACCGAAGCCAGAGCCTCTTGACACTCAGAGCTGCTTTCAGTGATTTCAACTCCATGTTCTCTGCCTGTGCTATTCCTATTTTTTGAGCCCTTTCCTCTGTCTGTCCTTCTCTTTCACCTTAATTTTTTCACCTCACTTTCAGTTCGTATTTTTAAAGTACTCTTCTGTTCTTTCCCTTCCTCCAGAACTTTTCTCTCCATCGCTCTTGTTTCCATTTTGCCTATGCCCTCCTGACTCTACTCCCATAAAAATGTAGCATCATGGAACTGTCGCGCTATTTCTCCACCTGGGGTCTGTCTTGTCCATTTTTTTTTGGTGAGCTTTTAATGGAAGAGGCTCTGTGAAAAGCCTCGACTTTGGTGCCCACCACGGTGGGTCCTCCTTTTTAACAGGCCTTTACACAATACCTTGTTAAACATGAGTCGTGATAGTCAGAACCTACAGCACCATTATTTGTGCGAAACAGTGCTTCTCATTGCATTGCTGTTCCCCCACCACAGCGACTTCACACATTTACACAACTGCTTCCTCTATGTATCAGTGCTCTGTAATCAGCGTATGGTTCGTGTTACAGGTTTCTCGGGTTTCAAATTGAAATAAAATGAGCTTCCTTCCATTTTGAGAATATCCTCTTTAAGAAGTCCAAACAAAGACACGCATTATTAGTAAATTCGCAAGCAGTTGCCAGAAGACAGAAAACTTAGAATGGAAACACGAGTGAAATAACAGAAATACTCTTTGTTGTTTGTTCTTGGTGCAACAGCAAGGGAAAACATTTAGAAATTTAAACGATTGATTTATTTGTAGTTTTAATAAATCAGACATGGTTTTGTAGCATTTGCCAATGTCGATACTCCAGAGCACAACTATGGGTCAAATCCTTCTGTGGTGCAACTGTGGGATTCTCAGGGTTCCTCTAGGAGTGAGTGTGGGGCAATGCTATTAGCAGCAGCAGGCAAGCAGCCTTTCATTTGTTTTACTGCAAAGACTGAATAGTTTGCCATTAAGAAAGAGCAAATTACAAAAGTTCAAGCTCCTGGATCAAATCCGTCCTTCGTTTTTGGATTTGAAACCCTATCTAAAGACTCATAAACATCACTATTTTAGGTTCTTTTTACTTCCCTGTTACCGTTACAGCTATACAGTCCTACCACTTACGTCTGTACACATAAAACATTTAAACTCATGCTGGAATATATATTTGCACCTTCTGGTTCAACTTCTGTTCCAAAGGAAAAACCCCAAAGGGAGCAGAGGCTCTGCTTCAGCAAAGCTTTTAAGCTTCTGCTTAATTTTATGTCAACAGATTGCTCCAGTATTAAAAATGAGGTTGTAAGACTGAATTAGAGGAGCTAACAGAGGAGAATCAGTTGTTACCCTGTGCTACTGACCTGATGAATTCTAAGGTTAGAACAAAGAAGAATTGAAACCATTGTTTCCTTAGTCTCAGATTAGTCATAAAACATGTGTTTTGCTTGTGTTTAAATGCTTTGTCAGAGCGAAGAAGTAGTCCTCCCTCAAAACTTACGTGTGAGCAGTGTCTGTGCATTTGCAGCCAGACTCCTGACCATTCACAAAAATGTGTCACTGCTGGTCAGCATGGTAAATGGACTCAGTAATGGCAAAGGGCTCCAAGGATCACAAGGTTTGGTGGACTATTTTGTTTATATCTGTTTTTCATTAATATCATAGCTGTTGTGGCCGTAGAATATCCTATTTGCTTTCTTTGAAAATAATGACCCTTGAGAATACCCGTTTCCAAGAAGAAGCTGTATTTTGCCATTGTGACCAACTCCATAAATGCCATTGCATTCTGTCTTTATTAATGTTGAACAGTGTCTTATACCTTAAAGGGCCCTTTGAAATTAGTGGCTTCATTGCAAATAAAGTTACTGCTCAACAGTTTTCACTGTTGCTGAATACGTGACTTTACAAACGACGCCATAAAAATTCCAGTTATTCTAAAATGTCCCACTTTTTTTATCTATGCAATAGGAAGCCTTGCATGTAACTTTAAAATACCAAAAATAATCAAGAAGACACGTGAACCATCTCTTAAGAGTGTTTAATTTCCAGGCTAGTAAACTGAGCTGCTGAGTATTTGTCCTTTGTTTTAGGATGTGATAGTTCTGTTGCATAACTACAATTAGGGAACTCCAGAACACTCCAAAATGTTACAATATCCCGTGGGTGGAAGTGCAGGGTTGTTTTTAATTTAGTTTTACAACAGGGAAGGAGCCTTGGAATGGCAGCATGTTACCTTTTTTTAACGTTTAGTTTATGATTCATTCTAAAATTTTCTTTCACTTGGAATTGACTTCAGATATTCCTGTTCTGACAAGCAGAGCAAATACTTTAGCAAGGACTTTTTAGAGAGAAATTTTGACAGTAACATACTCCTCCCTTAGTGTTACAAAGGAAATACTTGCTATCCAAACCCAGAGTTGGCATTTTAGTGGAAATGGTTACAAAAGAATACGTAGAATATTACAAATGTAAAATGCAGTTAATGAAAGAGTATACAGACGTCTTTCGTGTATTTAAATAAAAATGCCTAAATTGAATTCTGAAAATGTCAACAGTGATCTCTGAGCCATATGCTTGTTATTACAGTAGTACGTTGTGTATAGCTGTCATTCAGTGAGAAACAACACAGACCAAAAGGGAAAATACATATAAAAACATTAAGTTAGAGGAGAGACCGTGTTACAAAGCATTTTGTATTATGTTTTTGCCTTGATTAGAAGATACCGCTTTTTCTTGCTTTTTGTTTGCTCACGTAATTCCTGCTGATGTCTAAAGCGCTTATTGAAGACACCGGGAAAGGAGAGTAGAGGCCAAGCTGCTTGGGCTATAGTGAACCAAAACTGCAGAGAGATGCATGCTTCACAGAGAGTTTAATATGAAAATAAACCACAGTGTCTTTGCTTGGTTTCTGGAGCAGAAAGTCGCAAAACAAGCAGAAAACTTCTGGTTCTTGGTGAAGTGCTTAGTTTAGCTTCCTTGCATCATCTACTCTTGAGTGTTTCAGACTTTAACCTCTGTTTCAATTAAAGGAACTTAGACCTAGCTTGACTTAGGTTTATCTCTGTGAAGCTGGGGCCTTGGAAAATATTTCAGAAGTAGCTTTAGCCTTATGTTTGCATTTTGTTCTTTTGCAAATGTGGTAGAGGTAACCTTGATTTGCTAATTAGTGGAGTCACGCTTTATTGTGACAGAAAACTAAGAACAGTCCTTCAGTGAAAATAACAAAGACCTACCCCATGGTGATTGATGAGAACGTTGTACAAGTGAAATGAGCTGGAAAGTCATCATCTTGTCTTTTCCTTTGCCACAGGAAAAGCATAACAGAGAGATTTCTTTTCTTCTGGTCCTGATAAGGAATCTAACGAAGCATAAGGAGAGGTTACAGAGCATGGAAATGTGTCACACCCAGCTGCTCACTAGCTTGCAAAGCTGCAGTAAATAATACAGTTGCTATTTAATAAACAAAAGAAAACAGAAGTCCTTTGATAGTGATCCCTAGCCTCTCTCCTTTGCCCTTCTGATGATACAGTTTGTTTCTACGTAATTGACTGAAGTTTTGGAAGAACATAGAGGTTGATATTGAATTGTATGATTTGCAATTATTTTGTTGCTGTTGATAGGGAAAACAAAAGACTTACGTTTCTGGGACCCGATTCAGCAAAGTTTAGACGTATGTGGTCCGGGTTGTCTGGATCATAGCTACTTTTTTTCTCATAGGTTCTCCGCGAGTGGTTACAGTAAAGATACACAAGAAGACATGTAGTTTTATTTTCCAGATTGCATAATCAATAGCATGCTTTTCTGCTTGTCACAGGTTACCCTTTGGAGAAGCACTGTTGCATGTGCCACAAGCTGCATTTCTCACACGATTGGCTCTTTTTGCCCACTAACTTCTAACACACCTGTGGCTTTTTATTGAAAATGTCTTAGAGTTTGTTTTGTTTAATATTTGGGGAGGTGGAGGGAGGAAATATCCTCTGCCTGTGAAACATCAGAGGCCATCTTCTCCCCTCCCAAGAAGACTGTCAGCTCTCATGTTGCACCTTTCCTCTCACCCCCAAAGTAGAGCTGATTCTTGTCTATTCTGTTAACATTAGGAAATAAATAGGCTCATCACTCATTGTGTCACTGTAAGTTGAAGATACCTACTTTTTTTAGAATCGGTCAAGTGTTCAAAAGAAAACAAGGCAAGGTTTACACCGATGTGTGCTAATGTAAATCAGTGTCATTTTGCTCAGAACTGGAAGGGCTGTGGCACATGTCACTTTGGAGAGGCTCAGCAGATGTGTGGGACCATGTCCCACCGCTGCAGCCGCAGCAAACGTCACAGTCACATCACTGCCTGCTGCAGTTTGTCGTATCTGAAATGCAGAGATGGGCTGCTGAGGAATGCTAGTAGCTGGCATCTTCCAGTGACCTACTTTGCTTGGTTATCACCTGGGCTGTGGGAGGCAGCAACTCAAAGAGATGGAGTAGGACCACAGGCCCTGAGAGTGAGTGTGGAGTGGAACAGGGTGCAGTGCAGGCATGCCAAGAAGGGTCAGAACTGGGAACGGGGAAGGAAGGGGCAAGAGGGCTCGTCAAGGGAGGAAAGAGAGACGTAAAGGAAAGGGTAAGAAATAAGAAGAGAAAGGAGAAAGTGGTAGACCATGTAAGTGGAATGCAATGGGTTGCCATTCCCCTAGTCTGGTGCTACCAGCAATCTTCTCATTTTTCAGTGCATGCAAAAGATTTCGTGTATATATGCTCAATTCCTCTTGCAAAATGTCTTCTCTTAGCCTTGTCTGTACGATGAGGTGCTTGTCTCTTCCCTTCTTAAAGCTGTTGGTTCAGGAGCCCTTGGTTTTTTAAGTTAAGTTAACAGAATTGCAAATTAATTGCTGCTGTAAACATGGAGAACAACTCGATCTGCTGAGTGCTTCCAAGAAATAATTACCTTGTTTCCTGCTTTTAATTTAGGTGTAGTAAGGCATCAGTAAGATGCTCATTCTGATATTTTGAGAGCCCAAGCAATGCTATAACAGCATTGCAAAACTGTATGTAAAGTTCTTAGATGGGAGATCCTGGGCAAGCTGATTCCAGTAGGCCGCTGTCCCCTCTCAGTTTTTTCTTGAAGCCTATTTCTGCCCATGAATGATACAAAAAAAAAAAAAAAAAAAATCTTTCCTATTCTGTATATCTTTGATTTTCTTGAAGGTTGTTAAGCCCTTATAACTGAAAGCAAATTCTAGTTCTTTGGGGTGTTTAACAAACATTAACTAGTTAATCTTTGCAACACTCAATGAATTAGTTAACCATTATCCCTGAATTTATAATATGGAGAGAGAGGCTCTCTGTTAAATGTACTTCTGTGACTAGAGCTGGGGTAGTAATAGACTCCAGTGTCGAGCCATTGTACAACGCTGACGAGCATCACGATTCTTCTGCTGTGCCAAGCGCACTGCAAGCAAAAAAAAATAAAATACTATTGAGGTGACTTTTAAAAAGTACACAGTTGAACTTTATTTATTACGTATTCCCTGGAGAGATTAGGAAGGGATTGTCTTCTTACTTTCCACGGTGTTCACATCTTTAATAGAAACTGTTCACTATTTGTTAAAAGAGTGTCTAACTTTAGAAAACAGTAGTATTTTGATGCCTGGTGTCATGCTGACATTTTTGTCTCAGTGCAGGTTGGTTACATCTCTATGAAGGTGCTCTTGGTTCCAGTGAGTGTGGGAGGAAAATGGAAGTACTAAAAAGCGGTGGGGACCAGACCAGGTCTTTGAAAATTGATGGGTGGAGTCCTGGCAACTTCACTGGACTTCATTGCGCCTAATATGGGGCCATCTTCTTCCTCAGCATGCAAGTGCCATTCATGTCTATGCTGAACCGCTCAAAGTTTCTGTGATGGGAGCACTCAAAACTAGGTCCAAACTCTTCAGTAACCCCAGTTTCTAATCCAAGAAAGTGACTCTGCTGTCCGGCCACCTCCTTTTACAGTGTCTTGAGCTCTGATGTATCTGTATAAGCCGCAAATAAATTTCCTTATATATCAGGAGTTTGATCAGGCTTGTGTTATAGTAAGTTTAAACAAGTTTTTCATTAAACAGAAATTGCTGGAATGAGTTTATAACTGTGAAGGAGCCCTAGGAATTAGGTGCCCAAGTCTTGCTGATTTTAAATGATGGTTGTGTACCCAATCTATAGGATCCTATTGACTGCTTTTTTCTCAGTTTTAAAAAAGCATAACTTGTTTTCTTGTTGCTGTCAGGTGTTTCATCAAAAGCCTGTGCACTTTCAGTGGCTACTATTTAAAAAAGCAACTGAAGAGAGAAATTAAAGGAACAATCTTGAGCCTTTTGTGTCTAGCCAAGGATTTAACAGTTTTCAAAAAACTGTGGGCTGAAAGTACAAAGCTGCCTTGGGTGTATGAGATCTGATCATCCAGATCCCTTGGGATGCTTCTAAAGGCTCATCCTTTGTTGTTAGGTATGAGCATATAAACAAATCAGTATAAACAGTGCAGACAGATTCAATGAGAATTTCTGTAGAAATGTCAGTAATGTTGCCAAGGTGTTGATAGACCATTAGGAAGAGTAGTCTGTCATAAATCTCTATATATTTACATAATTTGAATGCTCCTCCGGACCAGAATCCATGTGGTCTAAGCTGTTTGCACATGATTTTGAGCGCACCAAGATGTTCATCTTTGTTCTGAGGTTAGCCCTTCTTGCGCTTGCTTAGGTGACAACGTCGGCCAGTCATCTTCCGGGGCCTTCTGCATTATCTCTAATGTTAGCTTAACAGTCCCTAAGATAAATGTTCAGATTTACTCTTCTAAGATACTTTACCACCTAAGTCCGAAGCCGTTTGTAAAGCATTTTTCTTGATGTATGTGCACAGTGTTGTTTCAGCTTTCTAATCACTGACCAGCTGGCTTGTTAGTGAATAGAGCTGTGGGCCCCTTGCCACATTTCATGTGAGGTCTTGGCTGGGTGGCCAAGCAGGCAGCCTGCAGCCAGTGTCAAAGCAATTCAAGAGGTATTGGCACAGCAGTGTCCCCATTAATTTCTGCTTGTCACATGCTGTCATGCAAGTTACACCAGAGAGGAAATGACCGTTAAAAAAAAAAGTACGCTTGTGGCACTTGGTCCCCTCCAGACGTTATCCCCGAGGTTAAACAAGTGGATACAATTAGCTGCTGTCCACAGACAGCTGCAGGGAAGGAGAAGCCGAGATCTGGGCCCCACAGCAACGTGTCTTTCCTGTCAGCGAGGAGTGTCGTCTGTCAACATACGCCATATTTTAACCCTTCGTGGAGTTTGAGGAAATTCGAAAGAGCTATTGTGGCCAATGTCATCAGGAAGGTGCTGGTAAAGAGCTGTAGTGCTGCTGGAGCAGCATTCTTCCTGGAGAAGAGGGTTGGTTTGTTGATACCAGTCCTCACAAGGACTGGCGTGAGAGGCACAGGAGGGCAATCAACTCATCAGTGATTGATAATTTACTGCAGTTTGTAGATTCTGGCAGGGAGTGAGGCAGTGATTTCTGTGAGCTCCTCCCCAAAGCATACTGAAGTGGTTTAAGGGAGTCACATCCAGCTTTGTGGATTTTCTGGGTAGACTGAGTTCTCTGATTACATCAGGAGAGCTTCCACAAGGATTGCAAGTGATGATGTCCCAAAATACAGATGGGTAGTAATGCATAAACAAAGACTCTGAAGAGGAAGTGGCAGTGATGTCCCTCAATGAGAGAAGGAAATATAAACTATTAGGAGCAATCAAAAATCTTTTTTTTAAAAACTGGAAGCACTAAGCTCTACTGAGAGTTGATAGAGATAGGGGAGTATACACAGTGTTCCAGAACAGATTGACTTAGTCAAGCTGAAGTCTGGATTTTGCCTCAGAGGAAAGAGGCTCACAGCATCAGCTGAAGGAAGAATGTGACTTGTCCTGTTGAGAAACATAATTAAAGAAGCTGTAATTATATGGAAAGTGGGCTCCAGAATTCAAAGTGCAGCTTTGCACCAGCTTAGATACCAAATTTAGGCTGCTGTCAGTCCCTAGATATGTGCTAGAAGGGTCTTCACAGCCGATGCATACAAATCACAGATGCTATTTCTAGTCATTTGTATGGAACTTTACCGACCGGGTGAGGCAGTAAAGTGTTCGAGGGATTTCATGGTACATTTTAGTCCTCATCTCTTTTTCAGATGGTATGAGGAATAAAAGAACAGAGTAGTAACAACTTGTCAAACCAGGAAGCTCTGTGAGAAACTGCTGTTTCCAATACAGTTATAAAAAGCTTGTAATAAAAGAAAGGAAGTTTCCCAGAAGGTATTTGGGGATGTACAAAACTGTGATATCATCATCCAGAGATACAAGAAAGAAATATAGGTGTTTTGCTTATCTAGGCTCAGAGCCATAAATTCTGTTAAAAGCTGTGCCTTGTGTTTTTTCTACAGGGCACAGAGAGTGGAAGGGTTGGAGCACTGAAAAAGACTGTTCATCACAAAGTTACATTTACCCGCTGTAAAATTTTCCCATACGGGACAAGTCTTGCTAGCAGTGCCACATTTGCCAATTTCTGTCAGAATGTTAAAACAAACTTCCCCTCTGTTCAATTCTCATGTATTTTATCTGACAAATAGCAGCAGCCAGGTGGGAAATGCTGTGTGTTTCATTTGCATGTCTGGTAATTCCACTTCAGTAGGAATTTTTGGTACACTGAATGACTGAACATAAGTAGAACAATAATTATATAGGTTTCCCTTCAGTCATGCATAGTCTCATCAAATACGAAAAATAGCAG
This sequence comes from Mohoua ochrocephala, assembly GCA_013398855.1. Taxonomy (NCBI): domain Eukaryota; kingdom Metazoa; phylum Chordata; class Aves; order Passeriformes; family Acanthizidae; genus Mohoua; species Mohoua ochrocephala. Next base: position 48,209 of record VZTA01017438.1, read on the forward strand.
ATGAAAAAGTAAAACTTGAAAGATCTAGATTGCAAACTGACTTGGCAGGTGTTGAGCTATAAAATTAGAAATTGATGTGGAAAGACTCACATATACTTGAATAAAATGCATCCACATGTGTGCCCAAGCATGTGTATGTACATATGTCCCCCACAGATGTTCAGTAGACATGTTGTATACTGAATTTGGTCTTCGGTTCACAGCTACTGAGATCAGTGTGGGAATCTGTCAGCATTAAGATACTGGTAAATCATGTACTTAAGATTGGAACTTGTACCAACCCCTAAAATATTAATCCAGGTCCCTATTTTAAGGAGGGTAGACAGAAAGTTACTCAGAGCAGTTCTTTGAACACAGTCAGTGTTTTCCTTGTTGTTGACTAAGATGTATTGTCTTAGTCTAGTCCTACTTATGTTGCCTTTGCTGCTGGTGAGCTCTGGTGTTTGAGGAATGTTTGGAGCACTCCAGAATATGTTTGGTCAAGTTCTCTTGTGGCAGTACAAATTCAGCAGTTCCTTTCTAACTCAGAAGGAGCTGTTGACAAGTTTAAGCAAAGGGACTGGAACGTGTTAAACCTGCTGTGGTGGCTGTGAATCGAATTCAGTCTACGTACAGGTGCACAGCAAAGGAAAACAGGGCCTCAGCATACCGAAAGCTATGATATATAAAATTCAGTCATAAGCTTACAGCAATGCAATAGCATTGATGAGCCTCAAAGATTTTCAAAGGCTACCATGGACCTTTGTAATTCAGTTAAAATTTTGCATTTTTCCTGAATCTTGTCCACAGTTGCAGTACTTTTGATTGGGACTGACATACAATGTTCATAATATACAGGCAAGTCTGTGCATAATAGTGACATTTGCCATTTTTACTAGACTGGCTCTGAACTAATTGACCAATTATTATATTTCAAAGTAATTTATTTAGGACTTTCTAATCTTGATTACCTTGCTACTTCCAATAGCAACCAAAACAGTCTTCAAAACAGTGTTCTATAGACTCCACTCCTTCAGATATTGCATCTTTTAAATTGCTACACAAATAATTCTAGCCATAAAAAAACCACAAAAAAACAGAAAACCCACAAAACCAAAAATTTATGTTTATTTCAGTGTTTATTACAGTGGACTACTATAGATAGCATTGTCTTCAATGGGATTATTCAAAACATTAAAATGTGTGTATACATACATGCATACTTTCATGAGTGTGCATGTCCGTAGGGTTCTTCATCCTAACAATTGGATAATCCAAAATCCCTTGTATGAGCTGTGCTTTGTTTCGTACAAAAGTAGTTTAAAATAGAGACTGTTTATCAGAATATATTTTAACATACCTTTTAATCTAAGTGTATTAAAGTACCTTTTATATGATTAAAATAGTTTTACAATTCAAAGATAATTACACAAATATTTTCCTTCATATTTAAAAATATATGTAACTTAATTATTTTTCAACAAATTATTTACCTTTAGGGTATCAGCATACAAAACACCATCAATTATTAGGCCAATTTCTTGCATGTGCTTATCAGATATTAATGATACACTAAATGAATTTGCTGTATTTTTCTCTGCACGGTATTTTACTCTACAAACAGAAAATGAACGTGGTATCTTGTATAGTAAGGTTGATTAATATGGCTAAGTGAATGGATCATTTGACTTTATTGTTCTCTTATCAAAACAGTAAACATATTTCAATTGAACATGCTGTGAAGTTCACATTCATATGGTACTTCCTAGTTAATTGACAGGAATATCACAGCGATCTTCTCTTCTGAGGAATGACCCTCACCCTGTGAATACTTTTATGGAAAGCGGTAGGACTACTCTGAGATAAATTGTTACCCAATGTAAGGAAAATTAAGAGCTCTGTATCCTGTATGTATTTGGTCAGATCATGGATGAGTCCTGAGAAGCTATGGTGTGGCTGGAGATGGCAAAGACAGCCTCCTCATCCCCTTTCTGAATGCCCTGCAGGGAGACTGATCAGAATGGCTTTCTTCTGAGAAAAGGAACAGGGTACAAGGGCAGGGATCTGTCTGCCTCTTACTGTGTCCCAGTCACTGCATCCAGACAGCTGCATGGAGAAGAGTGTCCTGCAGCTCCATAGACTGTGGCAAATTGCATCTGCCCCCACCATCACAGTCGTGGCATTCTAGATAAGCTGGTGTGATGGGTTCCCAGCCCGGTGTGAGGACAAAAATTAAAAAAGAAAATCACTGCATTTAACAGGAAATCACTACATTACTGCTAATGCCTTCGGGATTCAGTGTAACAACATTAATCATGTCTTTTGCTATTCATGTATCTGTACTGTGTAATTCCTCAGGAATGCCATTGTTTTTTTGTCATTAATTAATGTTGACTGTTTGTTACAAAGTATAACCATAGAAGGGCTGTAATTATTCTGCTTCAAAAATAGGCCCTAGAGAATGGGACTGCTCTTTAAACTTTCATTCCAGCATGTGTAAAATCACCCTTTAAACTGAAAGCAATTCAGTGGTTGGGGAGTCTATATAATTGAGTAGGATACGAAAGAAGCCTCATCCTGCTCCCCTTCTGCTCTGAGAAGGTCCTGTTTCAGTGAGAGGCAGTGAGCCTTTTCGTGAAACTACCTTGACTGATTCATCACACATTGCTGTCTAAAACTCATCCCCTTTGTTTACACTTGTGGTTGCCGTTTACGCAAACACTCCTACAGGAAATGTTCAGGATGAGTATTCCAACACCTGCCATGTAAAACAGGGACATTCCATTCTGCTCAGCAAAAAGAAAAATGAGTTACAGATAGACAGAAACTCTGGGTGAAGGACGCAAGTTGCGAAGGTGCATGAGATACTCCACAGAAGAGTAGGAGAAACGTTAAGAGATGCCAAAGGATTGTTGTGCTTTACAAAATGTTAGCATAGAAATAGAGCAGGAAGAGGAAAACAGGCAGGTTAAAAAAAAAGAAAAGCCATGTAAAGCCTGTGCGTTCGTACAAATTTAGGGTCTGTTGTAGTTTGCAAGGCTCTGTACTGTGTTGCTTTTATTTGGTGATACAACTGAGTATATTTGTGGGCTTCCACTGAATTACTCTTTTTGGTATTAGGAGCTCCTGTCACTGTAACAAAGGGCAATCTGCTTAAAGCTTTTTCTTCCTTTACGTCATAGCCAGTGGGGGAAAAGTGTGAGCTTCACATAATGAGCAGCCAGTCATAAGTGTATGTTACTTCAGGTGCCAGTGTTCTCTGAAGGCATATTACTCTTGGTGTTTTCCTTCAGGTTGCATCTCGCTGTGTTCCCCTTTACCAAGACAAAACCTAGCATCCGTACTTTGCCACGGTGGTGGGTTAGCCTAGTCCAGCAGTCAAACTCCCATCCAGGCACTCACTGACTTCCTCCACCTCAGCTACAGAAAGTAGAGAGCAACAAGGAGCAAAAAGCTCATGGGCTGAGATAAGAGAGGAAGATTGCTTACCAAGTACCATCATGGGCAAAACAGACTTATCCTGGGGAGAATCGACTTAGTCTAATGCCAGTCAAGGTAGATACTTGCTAAATCAGGTGGTGGGCAAAAAAAAGGCAGATGTTCAAATGACACCTTCCCCTGCCTTTTTCCAGGCTATACATCACTTCTGACTCTCCCCAGCCCGAGCAGCGCAGGAGCAGCTTCTCTTTCCTGCTCCTTCCTCCTCACACTTCGTGCCTGCTCTACCCTAGGTCAGGTCATCTCCACAGGCGGCAGTTCCCTCAGGAATATCTGCGTGCTCCATGAGCTGCAGTGTGGATATCTGCTCCACCATGGAGTACTTTCTCCTATTACTTCTCTTCCTCCTCTCTTTCCTTGGTGTTCCCTGTGCAGTTTCTCACTCCTTTTGTTCTCTTCTCCTCTTTCCCTGGAGCTTTTTCTGCCCTTAAATATATCTTCATGGAGGCACCACCAGCCTGGCTGACTGGCCCAGCCATGCACTGCGGTGGGTCCGTCGGAGCTGGCTGGAGCTGAGTGTGGCTGGCAGGGCACAGCCCCTGGTCTCCCCTGACTGAGGCCCCTGCAGTCCTGGCTGCTGGTGCCTAGGCACCGACACCAAAACCAGCTCCATAGCTTCTTTTGTCTTTGAGTAGATACTTGAGTGTTTTGGTTGACAGCCATGCCATCCTCTTTTGGATTAGGCAGGCAGAATCCTCCAGAGAATCTGGCAGGTCTTAAACAAGCAGTAAGTTGCTGCAGATAATTGACAGGTATTTTTGTTGGGAGTCAAGATGGTGGGTGACTCTTAAAGGATCAGAGTGGCATTTGAAAGCCAATGGCTTGGAAGGGATTTATGGATCAGATGCTGGAGGAGGGTTAAGAGGGGTCAGTGAAGCATAGAGGGGATAGGACAAGGTGGAGACAAAAGTGTGTAGGAAATCAGGGCTTTCTGTTCCTGCTGCCTGAGTCGGGAAATGTGAGCCATGAATATTGCCTTTGGCAGAGGCAGCAGAAGCAGCTGCTCAGCCTAGCCCAAGCCCAGCCCCGTCCTCGCTGATGACAGAGGAAGAATATGCGGGATATATTTCTGTGTGTTACTGAGACTCATGACATTATATGGTATTGCTTGAAAAGTTCATCATAATTTGTTCCTGACATTCAGAGCTGATAAATTGAGTAAATGTCAGACTGAGCAATCATCATCAATACCTTACATGGTGGAACAAGCAAAGATGCAGCATTTCTGTAACAGATTTTGCTCTTGTTTCCATTATGAGACTTTTACAAAATTAAAGCTACATATTTTCCTCTAAAGAAAGTGTACTTGTTCATTGCATCCCAAAATAGCTCAGTTTTCAATTGAGTTACAGGTAAATATTTTATATTTGCACATAGATGGCATTGAAAATGTAGCCTGAAAAAGAAAAACATTGTAAAGCTGTGATTTCCTGAAAGTAATTGCAGCGGGATAATGGATGTATGTATCTTCAACTCGAGCAACAGCCGGCTGTCATGGGTTTTGTGATACTAGAGCATGGCAGAAATCTCTAATCTGAAACAGCAGGCACATTCTGTGTCTTTGTTTGCAAACATACAATATCCAAAGAACATTGATAGACATCGGTAGAGGTTTGACCATGACTCATTAGAGCTTGTTCCTTCAATCTCCTGAGGCACGAGGGTTCTCCTTTGTTGAATAGAATTGATCGTTTTTCAATTAACTTTTGAAATATGATTTTCTCTGTAATGCCAAAGTGTGGTATGCCTGTCTACCACAGAAAATTTCTCAGGGAAAAGCAGACATGGCAAAAACTAATCCTTGAGGCACACGAAGACTCTCTTGCAGTTATTTCTAGAACTTGGTAATTGAGATAATACTGGGTATTCGTCACTAATAAAAATGGATGCATTTCCGTTAGATGAGTGAAATTATCCTGATTTAATTAGGTAGTGATCTGGCTTGTGCATGTTTACAGCCTTTATCCAATTTTCTAGCAAAGGTTAGTATCTTCTGATGTTAGTCAGAAAGATGTCAAAGAAAGCACACAGCCCAGACCCTATCTGATGTTTCTTGCAAGTGCCTGACCAAGTGAATGAAATCATTTTCCAAATGCAAGGCCTAATGGTTTTTCCTAGGCTTATGTGCAGCACAAAATTTTAAGCTGCAGCATTTGTTATTCTTTATTTAAAGTTCATATTAATAAGCCTATGTTGTGATTTTGGCTTCTGCTCTTTTTATAACTTGCTGAGAATTTAAAAACAGGACAATAATGAATCACAAATAGCAAACAGTCATTTTTACATTCAAGTGCCCTTCTTTACACACATGAAACTTTGAGCTGTTCTTCCAAGATAATTTTGAACTGAAATCTGTTAATACCTGTAATAGTAAGTAATAAGTTTAATCAACAGTCCAACCTGAATACTAGAAAACAGCTTGTATGGACTCACTGAATTTCCTGGAAGAGGAGATACAGCACTTTTTTCCCTCCAGTTGCTCTTCTTCTTTCTAACACCTTTTAAATTTACACTTTCCCACAACACTTTTCTGCAACACATCTCATTTTTTTGTGGGTGAAGAGAACTTCTGTAAATGATATTCATCTTTTGAGTCTGATGGGTAGAGAGGAAGATACACCAGTTTCCATTTTCAAATACTTTCTTTTTTTACCTGTGGCTGGAAGAAGACTCTGAATTTAGAGCCTGAGGACATTGCTTGCAGCTTGAAATGAGCAGAGCAGAATTGTGTTGTGCTGAGCTTGAGAAAGAAAATTGAAACAAAGCCAGCATCAGTTGTTGGAAAAAATATTCTTGATATGTTTGGTGACTGCCTGAATGAGTTTACAGAGTTGACAAATGAATAGGATACATAAATGTCACCAAAAAGGGACTTACCAGGGTCTACTGACTAATCTTTCAGTTCTTTAAATAATTTTCTTGTTTGATACTATGCCAACCTGGAATAAAAAAGAAAAAAAATAGGCCCAAATTGAGTGAAACAACTAAGTTCAAATAACCATACACCTCAATGTTTGTGGCATGTTCTTCACGTCTGCAAGACTGATCCAAAGACTTTTGGGATTTGATAAAAGTTAAAATGGCACAGAGTGAGAAGATAATGTCATGTATTAATTCTACTGGTGACTGAAACCTGCAGAGCTGTAGCCCAGGTTCTTACAAATTTCTGAACTACAAATAAAAATGATAAAAATACAAGAGGATTCAATACACTCTCTGTATTTCTTTTAGAGGTCCAAACTGTATTATACCAGTTGTCAAAATTATCAGTTCCCATTTTTTCCTGGGAAGCAAAGGAAATAAAAGGCATCAGCCAACAGAAAATGGGGTTCTCAGTTTACCACCTTCCTTCAGAGGTGATAATAATTTAATGCTGTCACAGCATCCATAATTTCATGGTAAAATCTCCATCATCAAGATGTTCATATGAAAGCTGAATGCTTTATGAGCCGGCTGTATACAGAAATGGCCATGTTTTACCAGAGGTCATGTGAGAGCTTCCAAACTTAATATCTATATATTTTATAATATTCTCTGTAGAGATGATCAGGAAACATTACAAGGAAATAATAATTTTCAATCAAATTATTTAGCAATGTCTGTAAAGCATACCTTAAAAATGCATCCAGCTAAACCAATATTATCAAGCTGAATTTTTGAGCTATTTTTACGCCCATGTTCAGATATAATTCCTTTCCATAGTGTGCCTTGAATATTTACTTGCAGCACGCCCAAGTCCATAGAGAAGAACAAAAGCAACCGACTTCAATTTATCCTTCATCCTTTTTCTCGTATTTCATGCCATGCCCTTCTCCAAGATCATTTTGGTTGCTAACAACAGGATTGGAGGACACTCTGCTGCATGGATTATGGAAAGGGTGTGTGCCACCAGCATACACAGAACTGCAGTTTCATGAGCTCGAGTCAAGTGCATGCAGAAAATAAACTTCTTTATCTCTTTTTTTTCTTTCTTTTTACTGCATCTTCTTGTAACTGCCTGTTCTGCAAATATAATTTTCAAGTTGACAGTATCCTTTTAATTTGGAATGCAGGGGATTTCTAGTATTTGGTTTTGAGTCTGCTGGTTCATTCTTTTCACATTACTAAGATTAATGTCAAAACATGAGTACAGATAAAATAGTTTCTTCAGCTGTGGAAATGTCATGGAAGATTGTATCACTACAACAAAACAGAAGGGAAAATCAGAAATGCTGCTTATGATTATTACACTGGTTTAGTGCTAAACTTTAATCTAAAGGCAGTTTCTGTCCTATTCAGTAAGTTCTATACAACAGGTTTTGCCAAGTAAACCTTTTCCCTCTTTAACATTAAGTAAAATTAATTTTGTTGTTTAAACAGTTTTTCCTGTTTGTAACAGGTCCTTGTGCCTGTTAAAATGAATGATAAGATTTCACTTCATCATGACAGGACAAAGCATAAGCTCGTGAGAATGCAAAGTGGCGTGTGGTTTAAAGTTAAGAGCAAAAACTCGCTACGTACTTTGCTTACTTGGAGAGCGTTCTTTTGAAGTTGTCTGGAGATTTAGAGGCATACTTTTGCCATTTTCTTAAAGTATATTGATTAATCTTTATACTGCTGTTAGTCAACCTCAGATAACTCAACTAGAAACGATACATTAACTTGATAAGGACATTGGTTCAGTTCCATTCGTTCTAGCAACATCCTGTCTATTTTCTATTAATAGTTGGTTTTATCTCCTGTGCACATATTTAAGTCAATATTTATTAAATTAGTTTTGCAGATTATGACTGGGGGTTTACTTGTTTGCCTTCCACCTTGTCTTGATAACTGCATATTGATTTCTTCTTTATATATAGGATATGATGCTTCAGTTGTTTCGGGGACTGGATTTTCTGCATTCGCATCGTGTGGTGCATCGGGATCTGAAACCCCAAAATATCCTTGTAACCAGCAACGGGCAGATTAAACTAGCTGACTTTGGCCTTGCACGAATCTACAGTTTTCAGATGGCTCTTACCTCAGTGGTAAGTTTCTGAAGGTTTTTATTTTTCTTTTAACATAGCAACGTGAACCATGTCTACAACTGAAGTTACTTGTGTCTCTGAAAATAATTGCTTTCCAGCCAGGATTGAAGTTGTGATTATGCTGCACAAGTAATCAGTTACTGACTACTGGCTCTAAATGAAATCATGACTGATTACAGAGAGATAAATATGTGCTAGTGTTCTGAAACTCCCATCAGTCAGGCTTCTGTAGTGATACTGACTTCCTTTGTTCATTAAGTCAGAGAGGTACAGTTAGTTTCTGAAGTACCCATTTTAAGATAAAGCTCTTGCTGAATCCCAGGTATTTTGCCTGAAAACCCCCCACAGATAAGAGTCAAAATGCCACACCCTCATGCTCTGATTTTCCACCTCTGTGAATATGGATTCAGTGCTTCCTTCCATATGTTACTGAATGATTCTAAATAGGGTTGTGCCGGAGGAAGCTCAAGTGGACCTGAGCCAAAATCACAGCTGTTTCCCAAGCCAGCTGTTAAAGAGCACCCCCAGTATGACCAAGCCTCCTGCCACTGTTGCCCCTCTCCCACCAGCTCTCCTGGTTGTCTTTGGCTCAGACATGAGCTCACTTGCAGAAGATTTGGCCCTCTCCTCCATTAATGCTGGAGAAACCCTGCCAGCTCCTCGCTTTTTGACCCCATTTCCACGCTTGCTGGCCCTGCCCCCAGAATCAGCTGCTGTAGCTTGGCACAGCATCTCTGGAGCATATTGAGGAGCTGCCATGCTGTGTACGTGTTGGGTATCTTTGGGGTTTGTTGCCTGCTCATGATTTTTTTGTTTCCTTTTTCTGTTCTGAGTATCAGAACTGCCATGACAGTAACTCTTACGATAAAGACAGAAAAGGGAGAACTGCTGAAAAAAGAAACTGAAAGAATCCACTTTGCATTTTACGCCGTATTGTAGAAATTAGCCTGGCTCATGTTGATAAAAAGCAATTCATTCTTATTATTAGTTTGTGCAAGGGTCTTCCCATTGTTATGTGATGTAACTATGGACATCCGGCTTCGGAGTGAATGAAGGCAGAAAGCAACAGAAAATTACATCATCTTGGTGAACACAGGAAAGTATCCTTGTCGCATAAAACATCTGTAAACCCGTGTTATAGGGCTAGTCTTTTTCGTTGTCTGTGGGATGTAGTCTAATCCAAAGCTGAAAGAATCTGGCTGCTGAGATCAGAGAAGATTGGTCATGTAACTCAAAACAGACGAAAAGGAGAGACAGGTTCTTCCTGAGTTGCTCTTATTTTGTTTCCCAGTTATCAGTCAGTAGCAGCTTCAATGAGTGTTTCTGTTGATGCATTAAATTATTTAAGCTAAAATTGCAGAATGTCACAAGGTTTCCAGCAGGGCATTTTTGTAAAGTTCTGCATGAAATGAGGAAAAAATACGTACAAAACCGAGCAGGAGTTTTTCCATGATCATGTCGCCTTCTTGGGAAGGAAGTTCAAAAGACCCAGAAATCTACCACAGCAAAAGGCCTGCTGGTAGGAGAACATTGCCAGGATTGCTTTGTAAAGTAGGTACGTTTGCTCAAGTATCTAATACTCGCATCCTAGAAATCATGTGTTAAAACCCATCAGCTGATACTCTTGGTGCTGCTGCGAACAAGAGTTGTTCAGACTGAGGGATTATCCACATGCAAGTTTGTACTGTGTTCAGATAAGCATCCAAGTGTTATTGCAGCTAAGATAGAGTATTAAAATAATTGAATTATTCTGTGATCAAGGATAAATCAAGTATATGGGCATAGGCATAAGTAATGGCTTTCCCACCTAGAACTTAGTGTGTCATTATTGTCTTATTTTAAAAAAAGCATAACCATGACCATGGGCTTTTTAAGTTAAAAACGAATACTTTAAAAGTTAAATTAAAAGTTAATAAATGTTTTAAAACATTTAGCGTTCAGCATCTTCAAAACAAACTTCTGTCTGGGTATGTAGAAAACTGTAGGGGTGTGTTGCTTAGAATGTGATAAATGTGGTATGGTTTTAAATGTCAGTCTTCACTGATTGCTGGTTAGAAACTTCCACTAAATGTGTTTTAGCTATCAGTTTTCTGGTTTTAACTTCTACCTTTGGCTAGCTGCTTAGGTGTGCAAATGCTTCTTTTTTTTTTACCTCCATTGAAACTTAGTACAGGAAACACAGCTAAACAAAACAATGCCAAACCCCCAAACTTCTGGTTTTTAAACATAAAGACATTTTTGACTTTACCATTCCAAAAATAGTCTAAATTGCAGGTATTCACCAGGCAGTGAGTAAACTTTCATGGACTTCAGCAAGGCCAGCTTGTTTTGAAGTGTTTGCAGAAAAAAAGTGTTGCATTATAAAAGACATGTATATATCTATACATAATTAATAAAAGTCATAGCTTGCAAAGATTTGCTTTGGATAGTAATAGTGCAGACAGCCCAGTGATAAAAGACTATCATTGTGATCAATACAAGGGCTCTGCAGTGTTTCCTTCAGAGGAGAAGCTTACTGCAAGATAAACTGTAAGAATCCTCTCGAAGTTATCAGACCATTCCCAAGATGCATCCTCATTCATTGCTCGCTAAGAAACTCTTCAGATGGGACGAAAACAGCTTGCTGTGAAAGCAGCCCAGTAAAAACTGATCCAGCCCAAGTGCTCTGGGTGCTGCAAATGGTGACTTCAAAGCAGTCTCTCTCTAACAGCCAGTTATTTGCACAATGCTGAAGAATCCTTCTGGCAGACCGGTAGTCCAGGCATATTGCTGACATTTAAAGAAACCTCTTGATATTTCTGTCAGTGAATGAATAAAAGATTCAAACGAATGTTACGCAGACTCGGGGGGGCAGGGTGGAGATCACTGCTCCCAGCTGTGTTCAGACTGAGACCTGATACGGGTCTGAAATAACAGCACTAGAAAGAATGAGGTTGGGCGGGGGAGTCTCAGATGCTGGGCAATAGGGCATGCTTTTGGTTTCGTGCGAAGTTAGACTCTTTTTCAAGTGCTGGTCTTGGCCCTTGGGGAGATTTTGAATAGGCTTTGTGATAACAGAGAAGCTCCATAGGACAGAGGATGTACATTGATGTGACTGTAATTTTAGAGTTGGATAGCAAAAGCTAATGAGCTGTCATGTTTTTCCTGGTGCAGAAAAATGGGCGCTCAGTTCTAACTTTCTCTGAGCAAAGGAGCAATTTGGTGTCTGGAAAATCTGAAGTTGTATTATCAGAAAGGAATAATCCATTTATCTATTTTCTGTTGACTTTTGACTGCCTTAAAGAAAGGAAATGAGGCTGAATCATGGCATACAAGAATTTTAAGTGAGCTAAGTGCATGCAGTTGTGATCAGAGCATCTAGGTGGAGCCGAGGCTGTCCAGCTCTTCAAACCTGGCTTGCATCAGGATCTTGAGTGAAACTGGCAAAATGTTAGTGTTTGTAACACACTTATAATACTTTCTTTGAAAACATGTGTGCTTTACCTTAGATGTCAGCACTACTGAGGGGGTTTTTTCCCTATGAAATGCCAACAAAATTGGTTTATGTCTTCCTTTTTTAAAAAAAACCCACTTGTTTTCAGATTTACCCAACACAGAAGGGAAAATACATCACTTTCTCTGCCGATGCTCCAAGTTGTTGAGTACTGGATCCAACTCAAGGACACAAAATATTCTACAATTACTTTCAGTAAATAATTTTAGATTATGCTAGCATTTTATTTGAGTATTTCTTCAGGATAAAAACTTTCCATCCATTTCTGGCAGTCACTTCAGTGCAAATGGCTTACATGTCACATCATGCAAGAACTTGGATTTCATTTTGTTGGTATAGTGGCAAGGGAGCATAAAATAATTTTCACTAACGGGGCTTACTTTGTAAAAACAAATATGTAAGTTAGTTACAGCAACAAAAACAACACCAAAAAATGACAGAAAAACTCTCTTCCAAAGAGGAATGAGTACTTCTGTTTCCTTCCCACTGTTGCATTGTAATTTTCCAGTAAATGCCCCCCGTTAGTAAATAATTTAAATGTAACCTCTTGTCTGAGCCAATATGACTGATGAGAACCCAGGCAAAGAACTTTTTTTACTTTGCCTTGTTTTTGTCTTTTTTTTTTTCCCCTTTTTTGATGGCCACCTCCTCTGAGTCTCTTGCAGTGCAGCTTTAACCTGAGATACATTGAGGATCCCTGAGTGGACCTGATTGAGCAATCTATTTAAAGCTCACAGTTACCATCAGACATCAGAGGAGACCTGTGGAAATTAAGCAACCACCTGCCACTGGTTAAACTAAGTGTTAAAGAGTGTCCTAATGAAATCAGTACAAATCAGCACAGTGACGCTTGATTTTATCTCGTGCATGATTTAATAAGATCATACCTCTTCCCCCTCTCTGACAGGTGGAAGCGGCACTGTTTTGGTATGCACTTCACTGTTGTGAGGAAGCACCTCACCTGAGATCTGGGCCCTCATCTCCAGTTCTTTCATTCTGGTGCATTTGTCTAGTCCACCCAAATGTCCCTGAAAAGGAAAATGAGTCAGACACGCAGTGGATCAAAATATGTGAGTTTGAGCTTGCCAGTGCTGCTGCTGCTGAGAGTTTGTGGCTATTTAGAAGTGCAGTAAGATCAAAATTGTTCTCTTCCCTACTAATACACAGTTCTGCATAAAAAGTCCATGTGTCTGGCTTTGTGAAAAACTTAGTGAATTTTTCTGATATTTTAACATCTGGAGGGATCTTTATTGCATCCTCCCAGCACCCTCTAGGAAGGTTATTTCCATCACATTAAATGAGTCATTTATCTCTGGAGTCATCTTAAGAACAAAAATCATTATTGGCACGTTGACAGTAAGGTCTGCAGATGACTAAAACCATTTCAAGATACATTTATGATGACTTGACTCAGATCAGATATTCACTAAGAAGACGCAGATCTATATGAAAATAACAATGACAAAACAGATTGTTCAGTGTCACAATATTAATCAAAGGGCAATATGGAAACACACATTAACAAAATTAGGAAATTAGAAGTTTCTTATTCATCTACATTATAGTCATGTAAGGTAATTTTCAAAACCAACTTGATTTTTGTTGCCCATCGTAAAAACCTTTAAATTTTTAAGGCTTGTCTGGAAGAGTCATACCAGCTGCTCTCACAGAGACAGAGGATTTGTGACAAGGTTGCTACTTCTAGAGACATGTTCTAGAAATAATCTGCAGGTGCTGTTTCACAGTCAGCATAAGTAGATGTCACATTTCTACTGCTGCTGAAAGAATGGCCCTGATTTTGGCTTCACACTTCCATCACTTCCCCTTCTTTGGCATTGGTGGTCGCTCCCTTGCAGTCTGACTGAAAATGAGCCCTGTAGTTACTCATTTTCAGGTGGCTTAGTAGATGCAAATCACTGCGTGGCCACATGACTGAAAGCACTGACACACAGGGGAGGGTGAGCAGAAGGGTCATCCCCTCCCTCGACACCACCGCCTTAGGTTTGTTGGAGGCAGTTATGAAACCGCATCTGAAGCGTTCAGCCGAGGCCTCGAATAACTAAAGTAACTCAAAGGCAGAAATGTTTTTCAAAACCTCAGAGCTCAGGCTGATTTATGCTGTTCTGAAGGTGTTGGATGAACCAGTCAACTGGGTCATTTAAGGCTATTACTGTATCTGACTGTAACAAAACTTCTAAGGGCATCTGTATCAGCGTTTGAAGTATTTTTTACCCCCACGGTGCCAAGACCTGCGTTCAGCGCTCTGTGCTGTTCCTCTGCAGCTGATGCCAGGACTCACCCTTGAGACCTGTCAGGAATGCAGAGAATGCAGCCCTCTGCTCTGATTCAGACCCAGGTTTATCATGAACCATAGAAAGCCTATCTTTTAATCTTTCAAAGAAAGTAAATTATTTCACAGTAAACAAGCAAATCGGCTTCCCATGAGAACATTTTCTATGCCAGAAAACCCCTTTCCAGCGCTGCAAACATCAGAATATATGATAGGTGAGGACAGACTTTGTCTACACTGAGCTGAACATGTTTTGCAGCCCTGCAGCTGCACCAGTGCAACCCTGCAGAATAAATTTACCTCATGCTGGTGGAAAAAAGGAAAAGACGTACAACTTTGAGCAGAGTTCATATCGGAACAAAGGAAGTTTCTGCTGGGCTGGACCAAAGGTTGACTACGTGCTCTATCAAAGGATAATGCTCAAGAGAGGATGTTTAGGAGGGAGAGAAGAAACAGCTTTCAGCAATCAGAAATGTAGCAATTTCCGATGCTGGAGCTTGTATCTAGACCATTGCTTATAAAAATTACAGAAATACCCATCCTCCATAAACTAATCTGCTTACTTTTTGAGCCATTTCTACTTTGGGCTATAGTTAGCCTCAGCACTGTGAGAAAAGCTTTTAATATTGCTGTGTTCCTCCTAATTCTGCTTTTGTGAGGCATTGCCTTTTCACCTGAGGGTGAAATTTGGTGTCATTTTGCACCAGCACAGTTCCGTTGGTGCAAGAAAAATGTACTCACTGGAAATAGGCCTTCATGTGTTGATGTGAAGATAAAATGGCATCTCTCCTCTCCTCTCCTCTCCTCTCCTCTCCTCTCCTCTCCTCGATACAGTAGATGTTAGTAATGGTACAGTACTGCATTAGAGTTTCCAAAGAAATATCTGGTGAACAGACTGTAGGATGTAGAACTGACTTTGGAAGGAACAGGCTGTGCTTAATCTGTTAAAAAAATCGAGGCAGAGGTTGTAAAAGGGAGAAAGGAAGGGAGAAAATTACTACTGTGTATTTTCTCTATATTATGAAAGAGCATCCTCCTTTCTTGTGACCATACTTCTGTCTCCTGTTTTCAGATGTCAAAATATGTGGTGCATTTCCCCCGCCCAGTGATTTACATCTTTTTTGTACTATTTTTCTGTTGATTTAAGTGGATCTGTTTTTACATCTACTCCCAGAGATAATTGAGTGGGTTGGATTGTAAAAACAATTTGATTGTTCGACAAGGTCTCTCCCTGTGTATTTACAAAACTGTTCCCACATAATTTCAAACCATCCTGAAACACTGAAATATGGCCTCAGGTTATGCTCTTATCAGAGCACATTGAATAAGCAGGCATGGGCCTGTTAGATACTTGAATGTGAGACATCCAAAGAAAGAGGAGCAGACCAAATAGCACACTCTCCTTGGAGCTCCTGCTACTCCGGAGTGAAGGCAGGTGTCTGTACAGTGCTGACAGAAATGCTCTTAGGGCTTAATGTGTAATAAAAGTGAGTCATTGACACTTTTTGCAGTGGCAGGGAAATGTAAATGTTCTCTTCACACTGGCCGAAGTCCTGCTGTAGAAGGCATTTCTAATTGAGAATTCCCTTGTACAGGTACAGCCCAGGAAATTCCTCTTAGCCTAACAATATTTAGTACTTGTTCAGCATTGCTGGTGTGGAATTCTTGAGCTCAAAAGGAGAAGAGCTGAGAAATCATCCAGTCCAGTGAAACAAGTAAGATTGTTCTCTGTTGCATTTCTCATGTTTTGCCCATAACTTGATTGTGCCAAGAAATAGGGTTTCAATCACTTCCCATGGGACCCTGTTCCAAAACCTCTATGTTATCACTTTCAGAAAGTTTCCTTGATGTCCAGCCTTCAATGTCCCATTCTTAATTTAACTGCATTATATTCTTTGTTATTATATGCTAAATGGTGACCGATGCCTTGTAGTTGCATTAAAGAGGTCAGTTACCTATAGCTGTAATACATTCATCCTTGCAAAATGTGGTAAGATAAATCATTTGATAAATCGTGGAAGTCTATTAGCATTAGATTTTCCAGATTTCAATAAATTATAGGGCACCTAAGCATTCAAGTAGATTTCTCTAGATTTCCCAGATTCACCATTTCAGTGGATAAATCCAGAGGAAGATATGTTACACTAAAAGAATTACTGAGCTACAAGATTAACTCCTCAGTTTTGGGATCTTACAAATAGCTTGGTAGCAAGCTGCAGAGATCACATATGGACTATGAGTTATCATTTTTAAAGGCATGAAAAGAGTATATGAAAATATAGACTGTTACATGTAGGATAATTTATAACAAATAATAAAATACTGGTGCCACAACACAAATTAATTGATCAGACCTCATCTAGAATACTGTAAGCTGCTCGGTTTCTCTGCAGTTGAGAGATGGTTTTGGACAGGAACAGTCACGGGGAAGGACAGATTTCTGTGTAGCAGAGAACAAGGGACACTCTTTTCTGTGAGGCAAGAAGAATCTAAATTGCTTTAACAAAATGAATCGTAACAGTACATACAATTGATGCCTAAAAACATCGTCAAGGACCCAGATGGGGAGAACCCATTAAAAAACCAATGATGGCACGAGAAGTAGTTAGTTTAAACTAACTTACCTAACTTTAAATAACTTAAATAACTTCTGTCAGGAAGTTAGAAGACAAGTAGTGAGATTCTGAAGCACCCTACTGAAGCACCTAGCAAAATTCATTTTCCAAAGAAAAAAATCATGAAACTTTATTAAGATGAGACAGAGCAGATAATGGAGGTGGTCTTCAAAACCAAAGGAGGCTACAGTTTAAATAAGGGCCATGAAAGAACAAGAAATTAAAATGAGCTATAAAAGAGAGACCCTTCACTAAAGAAGCAAAAATACAACCTGAAAGCTTCACAAGTAGGGATGAAAGATTATCTGAAAGCAAGAATTGAGTCCTTGTTGGGATAGCAAGTTGAAAAAGTCCAGATGGAGTAGAAAGTCTGGTTGCAATATTCCCCATCTGGAAATGGGATGAACCTGGCAAGTCATATCAATGGATGACAACCAGCCTGACTGCTGAAAACCTGGTCGGACCTTCCATGAAACAGGGGATGCCAGAAGAGCTTGGATAAACTTGGAAGTAGCTAACAGAAATAACCTTCAAAAAGGACTTGAGCAGAAAAATCAGCACATGCAAGTAAGCAGGAACATAGACTACTGTGCAGGTAAAATAAACACCTGGACATAAAAATGAACCCATCAGCAGACTGTTTATATTTTTTTTTTTACCTTTTGTGCATCTTTTAGACTTACATTTTCCCAGCTCGAATAATAGAAATGCCTACTGAAAATCCCAGGGAAGCTTATTTCAGCATCGTGTGCTCTATGTATGGTGAGGAAAAGGAGCAGAAAGGAGACTTCTGGTAACTTTCTAGGTAGCCCAGCTCTGACAGCGCTTCAGAATTTATACTTGACCTCAGCTTCTCAGGTCTGCTGTGAGGCCCTGATACACATGTCAAGGACAGCCATCAATCCAAGCAGGCTTGGATACTGAAAGCTCCAGAGAGGAAGGAGAGAGAGACACCCAAGGACACTTGGCATTCTTACGACACACGGATACCACAGAGGCTGACGGTGGTGGGGTTCTGTAATCAAGGTAAAGCAAAGAAGCCAAAAGCACTCTGGGGGTCTGTAAGATTTGCCATGGGAATGGAATATTTTGTTATTGAAAGGAATCAGATGATACAGTTAGAACCGAATCTGCTTGTGTGAAACTCAGAACAATTCTATGTTTAAAAGACAATGGAAAAAGAGATTCTGATCAGATAAGCTACATTTGTTTGTAAGTAGTAAAAATACTATGGTTTTTAAAACAGGAAAAGGTCACATAAGTGCCAAGATTAAGAAATAATTCCGTTAAATATAAGTGTCATGAAAGATGACTGCAGAATGCTTTTCAAAAGTACAAAACCAGCCAGGACATATTAGTATATATCAAAAACTCCCAGTATAATTCAGTAAATTGTGCCTGACTGAAAGTCAGACCTTGGAGGTACGAGCAGGGGCTTGAGTTTTTGTTGAGGTCTGTCAGAGGAGTAGCAGTAGTTAATATTGGTCTAATAAAATGTATAACTGGTTCTATGAAATATGCAAAACGATCATAGATTAGTTACTGAATGAGACATGCTAAAAACATTAAGCAGGAGATTTGAAAATAAAACTTAGAATTGTTCTAAAATGCACAAAGTTCTACTGCAAAAGTCTGTAGAATACAGCTGTGAATCGGAACAGCTAAAGGAGCAGATAAATTAACCATTGCATTGGATTTTGCTGTTTCTGTAATGAATGCAAGGCAAACTTGTTCTACAGATAGAGTCTATGAACATACCCTTTAAACTTGTGATCAGCATGGAACAGCTGATTTGTGGATAATTCGTTTGCAGTCAGCAACTTGTTCTGCTCTCCAGGGCAACTATCGTAATGACATCGGCATCTCGTAGTAGCTTTCCAGTAAAGAAGAAAAAATTTACTAAAAAAATGGAATGACTGCATACTATTTGAAGACTCAGTACATTTTTGCTTTTAAAGTTCAGAGTGATTTGAAACAGGATCAGAGTTTTCATCATTTACTGGGCCTGAGTGACAAAGAACAGATGATAAAAAAAACCAAACCAAACTAGCATTAAGAAACATGAGCAGTTAATCTACTAAGGACAGAAACAGGAGAAAACTGATGCAAAAAAAAAAGGAGGGAAAACAACCACCTGCAAGTTCATGCTAATTCAGTTCTGAGGTCATGTTGTGGATTTAAACGAGGAATAATGAGAGTAGGGACTTTCTGCTTAGGAAGCAAGAGATATTTTTTGATTTAACAATGATATAGGTTGTACCATGTGGGCCCCATGCAAGATTGTAACCGTGGAAACCTGCCATGTAAGCAGCTAGCTCATTGTTCACCGTTGGGAAAGAAGAAATAAGTTTTGAAGAAATATGTAGAAAAAGAGATGTGCTTTCAGCTGGTTCTTGGGGTTTACCCTTAGTTATGATTCAGAAATGAATGTGCCATATTTTTTATGGCTATTATCCTCCAAAATTAATGCCCTTATCTTAAAAGCATCATTTATGACAGTGAATAAATAGTACCCTTAATGCTGTACTGCTTGCTTTTCACCTTAACTGTTACAAGTGTATAGTGTCAAGCAAGTCCAAAGGATGGGGAAAAAAGTAAACTATCAAAAAAACTTAGGAGGCAATTCAGAGCGAGAGTTCTTTGGCTGGGACAGGAACAGTTGAGTAGCTAGTGGAAAAGACAGTCCACGGTATTTCTTTCTCCTGTGCTGCACAGGTTATTCTGCTATACTTAGGGTGAACGACCTGAGTTTGGAAGAAACATTTTTAACAGCGTTATTCCTAGCACAGAGGATCTGAAAAAGCATATATTCTGTTCTGCGGAGCAGGAGGAAGAATGCCTAGTGGATGGTGAAATGCTTCCAAAAGAGGTCTTTTACCTTGCACTCACAATCTACACATGAGGGAGTTTCCACTGAAGACAAGAAACTTGCAGCTCTACAGACCTGTCAACTCCACAGCCACTCACCTGTGCTGGGCATTAGAGAACATTTATTTATGCATTTCAACATTGCAAAGTGATTTGAGCTGAAAAGCTGCATAAGTTAACAAGAGTCAGACTCTTTAATTTTCGGTGTTGGAAGTAGTTCTTACGAGTTCTTCTCCCTTCACCTATCACTTTCCAGAGCTGTTTTTGCTCATACTGGGTACAAATCCTAGGGCTTACAGTTCCATGACAGTATGGACGCAGAAACACCACAAGCTTGGATGATGATCGTATCTTATGCCACTCAACAAAATCAAGACATTTAGATTTGCATGAATCTCTACAGTATCTTCCCTGTCATTTGTATGAGAGAAAGTTTGAGGATCGGACAGACTGAGCGCCTTGGTGAACTTCTGATTGCAAATGCAACATTAAGTGGAACCATGGAAAATATATTGGCCAAAAAAAATACATCCTCAAAAGATTTTTATGTTCTCTTTTCATGTAATTTATGGAGGGATGGATGTTTATGGCTTATCCACTGGGGCAGCTGGAATGATCCTCTGCTCAATGAGAAGCTTCCAGATAAGACCATTATGATATGTGATATGAAAAGTTTTTTGGCATGTGGAATTGAAAATCGTCTTTGGATAACACAGCGATGATAGCAGATGGTATTAGTCTGGAAGTTAAAGATGAGATGCAGAATCTACAAGGAGTGTGGAGAAACATCAGGTGATAACTACAGGTATCAGTGAAAGAAAGATTCAGCTATGCTTGTTAAACTGTTCCACATTTTTGGACTGGGAAATCCCTTCTTAACCTAGAGGAAGAATTTTATTCAATGGAGGGCACAGAGAAAATGGAAAACAAGTGCAGGATATGTATGCCATGGTTGTACAGCCATGAAGTCGCTTCCCAAAAGACAGATCCAACTTGCTACTGTATCACTGAGAGCCACAGTGAAGCGCACGGCTGCCGATGTGTTTGGACCTCAGAGCAGAGAAGCCCATCAGGCAATGCTAGATGGTAGCAGTAGGCAATTTTTGGAGATGGCTGAAGGTACACAAAGCAAGGAACCAAGAGGCCTGACGGTAGCAGGCATTGCAATGAGTTAATTCTTCACTGCTTGCAGGATCTCAGGCAAGTTGCGCACAAGCATAAGGGAAAACTTAGGTCAAGAATCGGCAGTTTTGAAGCTTTTCGTACAAAACAGGAGTTTAGCTGTGTACCTTTGTAGACCAGAACAGAAGGGACTGGAATCAGCATCTAACATTCATTCTGATAGCATATAGAAATAATTGAACCTATAGTGTGCCTCAGCATTCGTTTTGTCTAGGTATGAGCTAATAATGTACATTTACATCATGTATAGTGCATGGATCTGCAGGGACCATGATTCCCCTTACAGGAATCAGATGATGAGCTTTCCCCTTTCTGAGGAAAAATTGGTGATAATGTCTCATAAGGTAAAAGTGCTCAATGGCTTATTACGTGTGCAAAAGTTTTTGAAAAGGGGGGAGTTGATAGTGTCCCAGGGGGCTGGGAGAAATTAGGGGGTAAAAATCAATTCTGAAGAAACAGTATTTGTATTGGACAGAGTATACTACTGTCCAATGCTGACCTGATTAAATGGAGTGGTGAATAGGAAGTCAAGAGATAGATCCCATGGCAAACTCGGCCAGTTGTCCAACCAGTCCCCACTCAGCACTTATCAGATATATGCACAGTGCCAAAAGAAAGTTGAAAAAATTGTTGTAGTTATCTCGGTTAGGATAAAACTATGAAAGTGTGTCCCAGACATTATTGTGTTATTGTTAAAACCAAAAGCCGTTTCTTGGAGATACCTGAGAAGTATTTGAAAAGAAATGGAGAAAGGAAGAAAAACTATAAGGCAACTTGGAAGGCCATGTGAATATCTCCTGACACAGAAGTTCTGTAAGTGGGATTTATCTGACAGTATGTGGACATCTAACTCTTAAGTTGCTTCACTGAGTAAGTTCCCTAGTAGTAATCAAAAGTAATCTCCTAATCAGTGTAATCAGTAGAATGAGTTATCTCAGCTTAAGCAAGACAGTTCACATAGATCAGACTCCGAAAGTACCTACTTCTTTCCACTGGTTGTCAAAGGTGACAAGTTCAGATGTGAGTATCTACATGGTACTCAGATCTTAAGTCAGCTGAGATGAATTCAGCCCACGTCAATCCTGATGCCATTACCATTTGGGCTTTTGGTGCATCATAAAGAACACCATTTTCAAGGATTCCATCAAGATATGAGCAGAGCTGAAACAGCTTTCCCTGAAATGAAGTCTAATTGAAGCATAAAAGCAGTGGTATGTTTTGGATAAATTTATAAAAGCAATTAAGCACTTCTATGAAATATACAGCTGAAGTAATATGAACTATTACCCAAAATACATGACATATGCAGGACCAGTTAGGAATCTCAGCTATGTGGGTGAGCAGGTTTGACTGAACGGAAATGCAAAAGAGCTAGTGATGTTTGAGAAGGTATCTTTGAGAGTGAGACGAGCAATGGGAAGCAGTGCACAAATCTTGATGTGAAGTTTAGTATGCTGGGTTGATCTGGGTGCCGTGGTACGTTAAGAAAAAACACATCTCAAAACATGCTCACTTATAACATCGATACAGAGAGGATATCAGAAGTAGATGTGTATCTTCTTAATGTAATGGTGTTTTCCTTAATTTTGTTTACATATTTATATTCTTGCTCCATAAGATGTAAACCAGCTTGGAAGCAGAGCTTAAAAGTTGAAAATGCTTTACTGGTTTACATTTTCTTATGGCTATTGCAGGCGGTCATAATAGCCACATACTTCAGTTGATACAAATCAGCAAGGCTTCAATGAACTAAGCCAATTTATAAGGCAGATAAGAAGGCCTGGTTTTAAATCAACAGTGACTTTTGCATTTGGGGGGTTTTTTTTAAATATTTAAGATTTCTACTTAAATGTCTTTTAGTTTCTGTTACTGACTGATGCTGCTCAGACAGTATTGCTTTGAAATGAATAAAACTATTTAAGTTAATAAAGGCACAGCTGGTACTGTAGCTTGATAGATTTAAATGATTTGGGACACTGAAGACATCATGCACCTTATGTAATTTAATCATTAGAAGAATGAAATAAGGAGGGGCCTGTGCATGGTATCAGTTCTTGTGGGAAAATATGCTTCATTGACTTACTGGCACTGTTTTGGAATGTGGCATTTAAAAGTACCTTTTTACAGTGGGAAGGAATTTGGTCAAGAATAAACAGTCTGACCTTGTTAAATGGACCAAAGTCAGTGCATAACCTAGTTTTAGAAGACTAGTTTTCACCAGTCTGTGAAAAAAAAATCAATTTATGAAAAATGCAACTAGATTTTCTAGAGAAAAAATTACATTGATTGAACAGAGTGGGGGAAACCCCCCTGGTTTTCCAGTATGGACTTACCTGGTTTGTGGGAGGGTTAAACTTTGGCTTTGAGGTTTAAACTTGGTTTGAACTGTCGTTTCAGAGGACATTAAAAGCACTTTACATTGTAAAGTGTCATACAACGTAGCCAGATGAATTCAAGTCATTTATGGGATAAGTGAATAATTTTCAACAGAAATCAAGGCCATTTGTATTACTATCAATATCTGAAAAGTTAAAAACCTTGAGTGTGTAGGAAAACTGTATACTGTGAACTAAGTCTTAACACAAAGCTTGGTATTTGCAGATGTAGTGATTTGACTAGCAAGGACCTTTTGATACAAATGAAGAAGAAAATTATGCCACTTTGGCTTTAGCTTCAAATTTTGCTGATGGGAAACTGGCGTGGTAAACTGGCACAATAATATTGAATCTCTATGCTGTGAAATCCTAGCTTCCATGCAGTCGATGGAAAACATCCTTTTAACTTCACTGTGGCCAGAATCTCATTCCAGGTTTTCATATTCTATTTGAAAAATACAAACACATTCTGTGAACAGATATTCAAGTTGCTTTGGAGGAGTGGGGTATAAACAAAGAAAAACAAGGACTTTGGGAAATGATATTGATAAAAGTGCCTATCATGGTTTTGGCCACAGAATTCTCACTGGCACTTTGTAGAACACAACCCTCTTTTTCTTTTTGACATGACAGTGACAAGTTAACATATTTAAACTCTCAAGGCCTTGCTAGTGATCCATTGTTTAATGCAAGAGAGAATGAAAAATCTTACGATGGCTCAAGAATGGGAAATAACATTGAAAGACATTGTTGAATAGTACTTCTGAGTGCATCATTTAAAACTGTTGTGGCCAGTTGAGAATTATTGCTGTGTGAAAATGAAAATGTATTCATAACTTCAGTTATCAGCAAAACTACTGAAATAGTAACATTTCCATGCTATAAGAGGAAATTTGATGCATGTAATAGATGCAACTGTTAAAAAGCAGGTTACATAAAACAAATGAATCAAGAAAAAAAATGTGTTTGCATCAGGTAAATTCAGATTAAAAATTAGAAGGGGTATACATTAGGTTTTGACAAGTTTGAATAAAGAATCTGTACTAAACCAGAAAAGAAGAAAGCCTGTCTCAATGTAAACACCGTTTTCAGTTTTTGTAGTCAATGTAAACATCTTCTGAAGTTAGCCTGAGTTTCCTGAATTCTGTCTCGCTCTACTTTGTGTTTACAACATCAGCTATATATTTACCCTGCAGAGATTTTTTGAGGCCCTCGAGGGGGTGGAGTTCCCACCCTGCTGTGAGGAGGCTCTGTGCATTTTCTATGTATAGTCACATGTGACATCGCCCTCTGCGCTGCTTCGGTATCGAACCATGGAGTTCTGAAAATGGAAGTCATACACAGCTGAATGTATGCGCAGGTTATCCCGTTCTGTAGTGTTGGACATTAACTCACAGGAAAGCAAGGACAAAAACTACAGCTGTTCTTAGGATTTACAAGCAGTGATAGATACTGTCATCCCCCAACTTTGATTTTTTTTTCTTTTTAAACTTTATGTGTACATGTTCTTGTTTCCCTTCTGTTCTCAGTGCTGCTTGTCGTCCAGATCTGTCCAATAGCTCCAGCTATGGACAGATTGCTCATGTAGAACTTACTTTTCCTGCTCATGTAGAACTTACTTTTCCTGCAGCTGATACACTGCAAGTGTAATCTGACCCTCACACTATTAGCAAGTAAAATGTGTAAATCCTTCCAAAACTCTTAGATTCATACCGAACTGAGGAAGCTATTAGACTGACTAGAAATAAAAACGTTCATGATAAGTGAATGCTAATTCATTTTTATATTGAGTACCTATATCACTTTGTGTACTATGTTACCCTTCATGCTGGGTACTCCTCTAGTAATTTTTTATTATTTTTCATGCCAAGGGATGAAAAAAGTTTTTAATAAGAGGACAGTTAATATCTTCCCATATCATAGGCTGTTAAAAATACACAAGATGCCTGAGGCTAAGTCATATTAAAAATCAAAGAGCTTTTCTTTTCCTCTGTGCCTTCAGTAGCTTCACAAGCAGTGGTAGTAGGCTACAGTGCACAGATAACTAGAACAGAAAGAATGGAAGGCATTTTATACTTTAACTTGAAGAGCAGCTGAAGGTGAAGGGATGGAACCATGTATTTTGTATTTCATATGGATTGAAATAGGCTCTCTAATCACTTGCTGCTTTCTCTGAAGTAAGTCAAGATTTTGATACAGTTGATATTCAGGTCTTATTTTTCTTTTTCCGTGTTGCTAGTCAAATCATCATGACACAGAAGCTTTCACCTTGTACCTTGAGAAGATGTCCACATTAGATTTTCTTTTGAAGCTCTGCTGTGCACTGGTGCAACCTCACTTTGAGTCCTGTGTGGAGTTTTGGACAGCAAAATATAAAAAAGACATTAAGCTCTTAAAGAGTGTCCAAAGGAGGGCCTCAAGGATGATGAAAGGTCTGGATGTGAAGTTTTATGAGAAGTGACTGAGGTCATTTGTTCTGTTCATCCTGGAGGAGAGGAGACTGAGGGGAGACCTCATTGTGGTCTTCAGCATTCTCGCAAGGGGAAGCTGAGGGGCAGGTACAGGTATAGATCTCCTCACTCTTGAGACCAGTGATAGAACTCAAGGAAATGGCGTGAAGCTGAGTCAGGAGAGATTTAGGTTGGATATTAGGGAAAGATTTTTCTCACGCAGGGTGGTTGAGCACTGGAGCAGGCTCCCCAGGGAGGTGGTCACAGCACCAGGCTTGACAGAGTTCAGGAATGGTTTGCACAATGCTCTCAGGCACATGGTGTGATTCTTGCGGTGTCCTGTGCGGGGGCAGGAGTTGCACTCAATGATCCTGATGGGTCCCTTCCAACTGAGCATATTCTATGCTTCTGTGATAAACATGAATAGCTCCACAGATAATAGCTGCAATTAAGCCCAGAAGTCTGAAAAAACAGCACGAGTATTGAATAGACAGCCGTACCTGTCGGATCTAACATTTTCTTCTGAGGATTCCCTACGTGTCCCTTAGGCTCTAGACCCATTCAGAGGTATGAGCATAAATCTCTCAATACTTCCTGGTGAGGCACGTGCTAAAATGGAGAAGCCCTTTAATCCTGATTGAATGTTCATTTCAGGACTGAAATATCCTGCTCTCAACACTGCTTTGGGTATTTCCAAGAATTAGTCTCTTTAAGGTCTCTTTAAGCATCTTGTCCAGGTGAAAAGCTCGGCAGAACTGTTCCTCCGTGCTTCCACTACAATTTTCAGGTGGAACAGGTATTTTTTCAGTTCTATAGTTCTTACGCTGTAAAGGATTTCAGATTTGGTTGGTGGAATGGGAAGTTACAGCACCGTCCTATCAGGCTGTGGTCATTTGGAGAAACTACGGATTTCTGTTCTGACATCAGGAAAGAACTTGTCTGCCGTTAAGCTTTTGCATCATAATCCCCTCAGCAGAAACTATTCCTTTGAGACCCCGTCATCATGGAACAGAACATCATTGTGTTACAAGCTGTACACATTTGAATCAAGATCTGGTTTTCTGTTTGAATCAAGATCTGTTTTCTTTTTTGAAGACATTTTACCATATTATGTATTTACGGCCAAGCGTTAAATTTTTCCATTATGATAAATTCCTAGTTAACAGACTAATTTTTTCAATTAGTCAACATAATTATTTTAATCAAGGATTTTAACACTATCTCCTATTCTTCAGAGGAAAGAAGATTTCTTTATGGGAGTGTATTACACTCCTTTGATATTTGTAAGCATCCAGGTGTAATTATGCATATTGCTTTTCATTCTCATGGTTTTGTCCTTTGAGCAATGTCATTAAAATTCATGTAAATTTAATTACTCAGTTTTTACATTAGTATTTAAGCTTATTTGCTCAGGAGGTGAAAATGGAGAAGAATCTGGAAATCCTGGGAGGAGCTTAACTTCTGTTACATTTTAAATGACTCGTCATAAGTATACTGCAATTTTATTTTTTTTATGGTGGAGTTCTGACCATAATACAGTCCATCCTACCTCTTTCTTTGAACTCATCTTAGCACAGTTCCTAACATCTTTCTTTCCCAGAAAAATAGTTTATTTTATGGCACATCCATAGCAGTCTGTAGAGTACATTGAGGGAATTAGGAGAAAAGAGAGCAAAAAGAAATTGAGGAAGCATAAAAAGACCAGGACAGTCAATGCATTGACAGGAAAAATTAGGCCACACTAAGTACAATGACAAGGATTTTTTTTTTTGTTGCATTATACTTGGTTGGGTTTTTTTAACTTCTTATTGCTTTAGGCCAAGGAGTGTTTGAATTCACTTTTATTTCCAGTTGCTACTTTGCCTTCTGGACAGAAGATGCTACTTTTTTATATGCAAGCAGTTTAATTTGACACATAACTGGAATTCTTTCATAGTGAATATGTGAAATATTATACCCTGAATATGCAATTAATATGAAAAATGTCATCTTTCTTGTTATACTCCCTGCTAAAGGTACTTAACAGACAGAATTGTTCCAACTCAATTAAGTGCTGTTTTATTACTAAGTCAAAGACTTTCCACTTTTTAAGTCTTGCCCTCATGTAAAACGTTCTGACTTGTTACACTATCTTTTTGCTTAAGTGACCACAGCAGCAGATGTCTTGTGCTACTTTCCATTCTTATGATGGGTTGATGCATGAACTAATCAAACTACTAACATATATGTTGATCACTTTCAGACCTAACATGGCAGTATACCTATTTAATAAAAGAAAAATGAGTGAAGTTCAGTAACAGTTCCTCAGTTGCCGTAGAAACCATTGCATCTTACACAGGATACTTGACTGTGTTTGGGCCCCCATCCTTTGATATGCCACATGGCTGCGAATCTTTAATGTCCTCATCACCTACTGAAACTGCAAGCAAAATCAGGCAATAAGAACTTAAATGCTGTCTTGAAGACAGGCAGTTTCTACCTTCACTTCATTTACTCAAATTATAACCTACTACAGTTTGGTTCCTTTGAGTGGGCTGTAGCAACTAAAACGTGAAGTACCCACATGGAATTTAGGGCCCCAGTTCAGTGTGCCGAAATTAACTCACATGGTGGGACCTTAAAGCATCAGATGTTTTCCCTTGCAATCAATTGCACTTTTTGAGTTGTAGGGAGCAGACTTTTGCATCATGTTAGCCAGTTCAACATTGGTCTAGCCTAAGAGAAAAAATGCCACCATTTTCCAGGAAAGCAGGACTGACAAAGCACTGCCTATACACCTAACCCTGCACAGCCAAAATCCCAGCTGACACAGTATTTTGAGTCATATGCTGACCTTACTGTGAAAGGGAACTTCAAGTAGATGTCTATTGTGTTTTCAAATACAGAAGAATGGCTTTGTGTTCAATGGATTACCCCACTGATTAAGACAAGGAAGCAGATGCTGCAAGGGCGTATAGAGGAAAGAATTTAATTTCTTCTATTTTATTATAATTCGGAATTTATTCCGTGTACCAGACCAATTAATACATGAACTAAAAGCCTGCCAGCGTACTCAGGCTGTGTGAATTTCCCAGTAGACAGAGGTACTGGTACCTATGTGTAATGAAACCAGCACCTTCCATGTCCCAGAAAGCAGATAGAAAGGATGGGGGAGGGAGGAGAATCATGAAGGGAAGTCTTTTTATTTTCTTCTTTTCACGTGAAGGTTTATAATTAAAGGGGAAAGTAAATTAATTACATGAATATTAAAAGGTTACTCTTCTATTCTAACATTTGGTCACAAGTTGTCTAATGAAAAGGAATGCAGGCTGGAGGGCTGCCATGCCTTTGCTTCTTTCTGCAGAGGGCCACAGGCTGAAGCAGTGATTGTGCGTGACAGATTCTGGGAACAATGAGCCTGCGCACAGATCATCCAGATGGAGCATGCTTTTCTAAATTACACCAACAACAGGGTGGCCCACAGGCAAACAAAATAGTTAAACAATACATAATAAAGTTTTTATTTGGTATTTCCTGTGAGCCTCTGCCAGTTGCCAGGGAGTGTACTGTATTTTTCTTTTGCTGTATTAATTGTTGACCACAACTGGCAAAGACCCAAACTAGCAGGGACAGATAAGGGGGGGAAAATGGCATCTGGACACTAAAGCCTCAAGTGTACTGGGAAAAAAAAGCACAAAAAATTACAGCATATATCTGGAATTTTCCAACTAACGATGTGCGGATGTGGTAGCGCTAGGGAAAAAGAGCCAAACTGAGCCTGCTTTGTTCACTAAGAGAGGCCCCCCTGTAACATTCCTTTTAGCTGTGCATATTTTGGCTTCAGTTCTGCAGTTTTAACTATATACTGTGTATGGAGCAGTTCAGTTGTTGCTTCATGAATCTAATGATTTTGTTACAAGAAATAAAACTACAGCAATGCATATGCATTGTTATTGTTGTGAGGTGTTTGAACAGAAGCTGCGTTTTAAATGTTAAATCATAGGTGTTACATTTTCAGAGGGAAGAGAGAGAAAATTTCATTAAATACAACCCATCACAGCAACAGCTGCAAGAAGGAGACCCTCAGTAGCAGTGAATGCTGCCTTTTTAAACTCATCAATGAAATCAGACCTTACAGTTATCTGGTTTAGGGAAAAGCCCGCAGTATAGCATTAACACTTGGATAAAAACAGAAGGCTGCATAAACATGCTAGTTTGATACCGTTTTTCTGTTTTCTTTGTCTTAATAAACAGTTAAGGTGTTGGCATCTTTTTAAGGAAGTTTTATACACCTGGTTTACTATATGCAATATCGTAAGTCATTTTGCTCTACGGGTACTTAGCAGAGAAAAGAAACAAGAGCAGATTGCAGGTATTAGGCCACCTCTCCAAAGAAGATGCAAGTTGGTGTGAAGGCTGTCAGTATGTATAGAGAGGAGAACCAGCTGCACTAGGCAGTGACAGGGTTTGCAGCTACAACAGGTTCAGTTGATGAGAAAGAAGTTATTGTTATGAGCTTAAGTTGTCCTATATTTATACAGCATTTTTAAATGTACTTGGAGCATCTTCCAGTGACCTTTGGTGCAAAATTACTCGTTTTTTACTAATACTTGTGCTGTTTCCTATGCACGGATGCCTTCTTCATACCCCTATAGCCAAACATTGTGTATCCTATCACGTGTGGAAACAGATTCTTATTCTCTTTAAAGACCATCCCCACATTATAGATGTCCCTAGTGGCATCTATAAGTGTAATTTATTCACACTTGGGGGTGTCAGTTGGAAGCAAGCTGTCAAAGCGGTGTAAAAGCAGTAGATGAAGAAAAGGGTCAGATCTATGGGAGAGATAAGTGCAAGCTTGCTCCTGATTGCTGGCAGGCATGAGACATCTCTTAAGTCCCCTAGCAAAGTTCAAGAGCAGGCCCATGCTTAAAATCATAAATGTACCGATACCAAAATTACGTTCCAAATTACAGATTTGCTTTTTTTTTTCTCATAAAAATCAAAAATCATATATTTGCATGTAGTGAGCTGCTACTCATTGCAGAATACGTCAAACCTCACAGGAAGTCAGATTAATTAGAATAGGCTTCGTTTCTCATGAGTACACTGGTTCCTTCTGCAGTCAAGGACAACGAAAGTCTTTTAAAGTTTGAAAAATGAGCTGATTTATAGACCACTTATTATGGGAGTGGTATGTAATCGACTTTGTACTTGCCCGAGATGTAATTGATGAAAATTACACTTGTGCCTGACATTGAGATACAACACATAGATAGCGTTCTCGTGTTCAGCATTTCCCAGTCAACTGTTGTGCATCCCAGGTCCTGCAGACAGGAACAGCAAGATGGTTAAGAGAGGTCATCTCCAGTACTCTACATTATTTTTTATCCTGAAGATTACACCCCAGACTTGTATTAAGAAATACTGTTAGTCTCCACATAAGTGATTTCAAGGCACGTTACTAGACTAACACTTCAATTATTCAGAAGCACTAGAAGCCTCTTTTATCAATTCTGATAACACCTTTGCTGGAACTGAAAATCCATTCACTTTTTTATGTTAGTTGTGCTGTTCACTTCTGTTTGTCTTCTGGATTGTGCTCATGGGCTATTTTATCTTGTTCCTATTTCTTTTCAAAGACGTTTCATTTTCAGATTTTCATGCAGTAGCCCAAAACAAAACAAAGTTTATCTGATGTTTAAAGATGCTTTGTAAATAAAAAAGCTTAAGGAGGGGTAATTTAGACCCATGTTTTGTAAAAGCTTCATATTACAAAAAGTAACTTGCTCTAAATTCAGCCTGAGTGTATCCTTCTAAAAACAATTATGCTGTTAGGTCTCGAAAACACTTCGTTTCTGATCCCAGGATCATTAATAATTTTAAACAGCAGTAACAAAACCTCATATTAACAGAAAAAAAAAATATTCCAAACTAAAGATGTTCTTTGTTTGCTATCATCAAAAATTCTTTTCCTTGCAGGCTGCCATTTTCCTTGAAAAAAGTAGTATTTATTAGCTGCAATTGTACGCTCTTCAGAAAACATAGAGTATTTCTAATTTTTTGTTTCTAAAACTACTTTTAAAAGTACTAACGGTGAAAAACAAGCATAGATCTAAATATCAATGATTTCACTGTCTGCAGATGTCTTCCTCTAACCACTCAGAGCTTCCTCTGAAATTGCGAGGAATTATGTGCATATTTGGAGTTAGGTTGGAGCTTTTTATGAGATGTCCAGTTGTGTTTTTTGACACAGCCTAATAACATTAGCGTTTTCATGCAAAACATTTTTTGCCTCAGAAAAACAGCTGAGGTCCTACCAGCTTGTCCTGTTCCTCTTTAAGTTTAGAGCCTTGGACAATGCAACAGCTTTAGGGGCTGTTGATCTGTGTCAATCTCAGAGCTGCTGATACTTGGGCTTGGTGTCTCTGCAGCAGCTCTGGCTTCTGGTACTGCTCTTCAGCATCCATGGAACCACACACAGAAGTATTTCCTGACCACATGAGGATGTTATTTACAGGACTTCCTCTAAAAGTTCGAGGAGGGGGTAGATGTTGGTGTCTCTATGTGGCTGTTAATGCTGTGAACGTTTTCTGGAGGTGGCAAGCACTCTTGTTCCCTTTCAGGGAATACCTAGAGAATTTTTTGCATGCAGTTATTGTTTCTGAGAACAGATCTTTGTGGGGAAAAGGCTCAGACAAGTTTCAAAGACAACGGGAAAACATATTCCAAGGTTAACGGGTAGTAAGGTTGATGTTTTCACAAGAGCACTTGACTCCCTCTCTGAGACCATTAAAGCATCTGCACTAGTGCTTGAATATTAGTTTCCATTGGATTTATTCTCTTATTTTCAAAGATGGGTATATATTGCAATAAGCATTTTAAAAGGCCTTTTTTGTAAGTCCATTTTTATCTTTTTTTATAAGGACTCCTCCTGGACTGTTAGGAGCCATGAGTGATTTACAGAGCAGCAAAAGGGATGTGACCCATGAAGAGATCTCCTAAATACTGTATTTTACATTGTCAGGCAGGAGAGGGGCAAAACCTTTTAAAGCAGTACATCTCCTTTCCACGCTGGGTGCTGTGTTGTGTATCTTCACTGCACCAATGGCAGTTCAGTCTGTCTTCGATTTTTAGTATCATTCCCCTTCCGAGGAGCCCCCACGAGAAGTTATTGCCACTACCGGCAAACAACATCGCTACTGACTGGCCAGAGAGAATTAAAACATATCTCTATAAATGGGATTTTTCCTTCTGTCCTGGAGACTCATCACGCTCAGTGTTTGACAAGCCCCTGTGCCTGTAAATTGATTTACCTTCCCTGAAGCTGAGAACATGCACTTTGTGTCATGCAGAACACAGCTAAGCCCAGTTCTGGACTATTAGAATTGCGTCTCATTGCCACGCTCCAACAGCAGATGCAGAGT
This sequence comes from Mohoua ochrocephala, assembly GCA_013398855.1. Taxonomy (NCBI): domain Eukaryota; kingdom Metazoa; phylum Chordata; class Aves; order Passeriformes; family Acanthizidae; genus Mohoua; species Mohoua ochrocephala. Next base: position 81,371 of record VZTA01017438.1, read on the forward strand.
ACACATATTAGTCCACACTCCCTTAACCACTGCTGAAATTGGAGTCTGTCACACAGATGCCTCGAAGTGGATTTGGACTCTCAGAGAAAGTATTTCCTCTCTAAGGCCTCTCCGCACACAGTGTTCAAGGAGTTAACAAGGGAGCTACTTTGAAAATAGAGGCAGAAGGTCATTGTCGGCAACAGCAAAGACTCCTACAGCCTGCCATGGAGAGCCTTTCACCCGTCATTTCCCACCCAGGGGATTGTAAACATTGGCTCGCAGCCATGGAGTCCTACAGAACTTCTCTTTACTTTCAGCATATACATTTATATGTCTTAATGGAAAGTGAAGCATGGCAAGTTATTCCTGCGTGTCCAGAAGGAGAGAGGGAGCTTCTGTTCAAGTTAAAGAGATGGGAGAAAGAGCCATTACTCACGCTGGAATTTGAAAACATAGAGATACGCTTGTTTAGTGGTGCTTCACATGTAACATAGCTGCTGTTCTCAGGCAAACTTTCTCAACTCACAGGAATGTGTGGAATGCTGTCACTTAATCAGAATCCAGAAGAGGTCTTTTATCTGCCATTTGTTAGTAACTAGCAATATTGTTCTTATCTCATTGTCCTTTAGCCTGATGCGGTGCCCTCAGACTTGAGAACTTGTAACATGAAAGCACTCATTACCTTGAACATTCCCGTTTGTATTGTCTTAAGCTATTATCTCTTTAGCTTAAATAATTGATGCTTTGTATCAATTTTGAGAGTGTTGAGTTATCTGTAGAAGTCTGATCTACAACATTATTTTCACAAATAAAACATTTTATATTTTTATAAGTCTGTGACCACTCTGGAGTAGAGTCTTCAGAAATCTAGACTAATTCAGGTCTTCTTCATCCAACTGATACAATATGTTATCTCTAATTAATTTTCCTTGGAAAATTAATTTCCTTGGCTTCTTGAAAATAACATAAATTAATCGTACAAGCTTTAAAGTTAAAATTGGGAAATAAAGTCTACCAAGGTCTAGTATTGGACCAATTGTAACGTTCTGTTTTTCTGCTAAATCTTCAGATAGTTGTAACGTTTATAAGTGGAGGAAATTTTTTGGTTTCTTTCAAAACCTTGGGCTTCACTTTCTGCTGAGAACCCTAGTTTTGGCTACTGAGTAGTGTATGAAGCAGCAAGAGAGGAGATGTTGCTTCTTTCTCCACGGAATAAAGCAGAGTGCTGTCTTCTAGAATTTTTGTGAGTCCCATCCATTAGAAGCAGAGAGGTGGAGTAGAGTCTGTCTAGAGACAAAGTAGAATCCAGCCTGGTTAATGTAATTAATGCCTGCTTTTATTTTTATCCGGTGATGGTCTAATGTAAAATGCATACACATTCCAGAGCAGTATCCAGAAACTCGGCTCCTTGCCCCTTCCAGCTGATTGTTCTTAAGCACTCAGCTGCTTTCAGACACAGTCTTGCCCCATGACTCATATACTCCTGGCAGAATAGTAACTTGGCTTCAGCAAAGGCAAGGAAAGAGTTGTCACCCAAAAAACCCCTAGCCTAGTGGTCAAAGAATGTGCTTGGGTGTAGGAGGTGCCAATCAAATCCCCTTCGGCCGCGTGTACACTTTGAGATTAACCTAATAGCATTTGCACAAGATGTTAATGTAGATGCAAACACATAGTGCTTTACCACTACTCTTGGTCACAGGCTTCACCGGGTAGGACTCCATATGGACTTTGGTTGAAAACATCCGTTTACCCAGGGTATCTGCCCACCAAAAATGCATCACTCACAGTAATGCTTTAGCTCAAACACAGCTGGCTTTTTTCAGCAGCACAGGTCTTTCTGATGTGCGTGACCATCTACACGTAACACCCACAGACACTTTCAGAAGAGGAAGAATTTGATAACTACAGATGCCTACAAAGAGCTTTGGAAACTCAGTGGATTGTGCCCGGCATTTTATTGGTCTTAAGCTCACAAACCAACTTAAATGTGAGATTCAGACAGCCTAAAGACCCCTCTTACTGTTTTTGTCCTTTCTCTCCAGTCCTTGCTTTTGGCTGGAAATTACATGTCTATAGCAGGTCTTTGTCCTGGTGATGTTTACTTCGAGACTCAACTAATTTCTAATCATCTGTGGTATGTTTAGGTATAGATGAATGCATACACCTATGCGTATATTGCATCTGTATATGGAAAGTTCAATTTTTCCTTATTTTCTTTGTGTGTATTTACAACTCTCTTTTCACGTTTGTTTTTAAGAAAGAAAGATGTTTCATGAGGGTTTTGTTTCCCAAATGTAATTTCAAGGAGTTCTTGATAGGTATTTCATAGCAGTTTCATCTCTATGGTATCGTTTACAATTTTGCTTACTTCAGTTTAAAGCCATACATTTATGTAAGGCCACAGTAAAATCTACTGCATTCAGTTTCAAATCTAGAACAAAATTACAGTGTTCAGAGTTGCTCAAATTCTTTATGGCCTAGGTGTAGGAAGGCCCAGCTCTGTGATGGTCATCGTGATGATAAGCCAGGTGAAGTCTGCGCCTTATGAAGTGGTGGGGGCAGGTACATCCCAAGTGAAGCTTCTGGTGCAGAGAAGCTGACTAGTTTGCAACCCTGGGTTCTCTTTGAGCTCTGCTGTAATGTAGGAGCTTTTACTCTAAGCTATTGCTTCACATGACCATCACTGACAGATGTTGCTCCACCAGCCTTTTATCTACTGTACCACACTCTCAGTGAAATTGGTACTTTGCCTCCAGGCACAACATTAGTTTCTAAGTTTAATTCTCAACTGAATGAACACAGTATCTTGTAGAATTTGTTGGCACCAAGTTTCTGCTGTCTGGACTCCCAAGCTGTCCACAGTAAAGCCTCTCACCTAGAGAACTGGCCCATTTTAATCCATTCTTTATAGTTTCTCTGGGCATCTCCTCCTTTTGTTAAAGACGGTTTGACAGAAGTGGGCCCAAGTTCCATGGGAGAGAGGTCTGTGGTGGCCTTCATGGTTTTGCTTCATTTAGGCTTTTTGTATTCAGGACCGGAGTCCAACACAGCACCCCAGGAAGTGGGAAAACTTTTTTTCTGTCGACCAGACTCTGGTTTTCTGGTAGCAGTGGAAAGCTGGTCTTCATTATCAAGTCAAACTGTAAGTGGCAGGGCTCAGATTCTCCAGTCTGATGAACCCAAGAAAAGACCAGGCAATCACAAGGGCAGCTTTGGGGGATCTTGGCATGGAGATGACCACAGTTTGGTCCTTGGCACAAGTTACAGCTACGTGTTCTCCTGCTCCCAGGGACAGGGCAAAAGTGATGTGAGAGACTGTAAAAGAGGTGGATGCCACCCAGTGGGAATATGCGGGGTGCTAGATGAGTTGGTTTTACGGCCTGAAGATGAAGAGGAGAGCGGAGCAACTGAAACAAAGCCCAAGATCTGGTACTAGAAGTTAAGACTGTTCCCTCACCTAGCTAATGCCAGCAGGTAACTGCGCAAGTGGAAACATGCCAAATTGCTGCGGCCAGAACAAGAGCTGTATTGCAAGGCACAGTCTCAGGCTGCCACCTTCTAGGTTTTTTTAGGGTTTTTTAGCTCTAGTTTCATTTGGAATTGTGGAAGGAATTGTCTTCTTCCTTACAGCAGGTGTTTGACTTGATCTGCATAAGAAGACAATGGTGTTTATTTCTTTCTGCCTTTGTGGGGTTTTTTAGTTCTGAGATAGATTATTAGAATTTGCTGTTTTGGTCTACAGATTTGATTACTGAGTCTTGAAGCATGATTGAAGAATGGCTACTTCTGTTTAAAGTCTGTCACTCTCAGTGTTGTTAAGTATCTCTGTCTGTAAATACATTGCAATATGAGCACAAGTCTCATTGCATGCAAAGCTGACCATTTCTGTAAAGAATTGAGCTGTCCAATATTCCACAGAAGGCTGCACTGCAGCTCAGAGAATCGTGGTTTCAATGGTTTTGAATACACAACAAGACCTGGCAAGTCTGACTTTTGTGGGGTCTGGATCAGGTAGGGTAGTGTTGCCGATACTGGTTTTGCTCCTTTCTTTTTGTATAAAGATAAAACACTTTTCACCTGAAGTCTCAGGTAGTCTTTCAGAAATGTTCTCTATATCGTGTCTGTAGAGAATTCTATGAAATATTCTGTTCAGTAGAAATATATTTCCTTGTATGAGTTTTGAGGTGAGGTCTGAATCACTAGTGGTTGAAATACTACCTCATGTTAAGAGCCACTTTTCCTTTCTAGCAGCTGTTGCACACAGATGTTTAGTGCACAGAGACTTTTAAGGTAAAACCCACTGAATGTAGGTAAAGTATCTTCAGCTACACACATGATGTGCAAACACACACATTCACGCCTCCTCCTGACAACGGATGTACCTAGAAATGCTCTTCAGCAGCACTGTCACACTGGGTGATGTGGTTCTTCCTAGAAATAAAAAAAGGAAAATTCTGGTTAGTTTTGTGTGTATAGAACATCTAAGAAATGAATGGCTTCTTTATTTGTCACGTTATCTTACAGACGATAAACCATGTTTCCTTCAAAGCACAAATGTTTTAGCATCAAAAACAGGAGACCCCATTCTAGAACAGCAACTTGATAGTGAGTGATACATGTGATCAGGATTTGTGTCTTCTATAAATAAATAATCTTTTGCTTGATGATTTAACTCATGGAATGATAACAACATTCATTCCACTTTTCATAAAGCAATTCATCAGGCTTGTGCCCAAAATAGAGACAAATGTGAATAAAGAGATAAAACTGGTATTACCATGTGCACTTCATGAGACCCATAGCACTAGAAAGGATTTCATGTTTTGTGTGCTAAATCCTTTGTCAAGAAGTGCTTTTTAAAAGCCACCAGAGTAGTTTGATACACACTTACTTTAAAAGGGAAACTATTTTAATGTTTCTGTAAACAGACAAACTATAATCATCATTCTCTAAGAAAGAAACATTCTCTCCAGCCATACCTATCTCTGTGATGGAACTGAAAACAGTTACATAATAGTGAAAGAGCCACTACTCAAAAGAGAGATTAAACAAATATAATTGTTCAGACAGATATTATCCCTGGAAACTAAAGCCCATCATGTAATGTAGTGATTATTACCTTCTCTATCACAGTTAGGAATAATAATAGGTCTTCAGAGATAGATTAGAGTGAGTCCTAGGTTTGCTTTATAAATGCAGAATGCTCAGTGAATGCTCTGATAGTGATAGGAAAACCCGGTAAGACAGTTGCCAGCAAGTAAAGCAGACACACCCCTTTTCCAAACCGGAGATGAAAAATACATCATTGTACAAAGGCTAAAATTTAGCACGTGCTAAAATCCCCTATCTTGGCCTCATTACACCTGTGGGGCAGGTGGGTTTTGAACGTATTCTCTGCCCCTGCTGGAATTGTTGTGCGTGGTGCTTCAGGGTGGAATGAGGCATCGTCTCTCCTCTCTCCCTCACCTCTTTTCTCCTTGCTCCTGCCTCCAGCACACCCCAGACTACCCCCTCCTTTATTTCCTGGGACTCACACACACAAAAACACACACAAAAAGCATTTCCCTATGTGGCATACATGTGATCCACTTCCAAAGGTCACCTTGGGCTGTCAGGAGGACTCAGAGCAGCACAGAGGACACGTGTAGAGCCCATGATCTTGCAGAAATGCCATCATGTCACAACCTAGTGTCACCAGCCCTCTGGCTTGCCACTGCTTGCCCTGCTCAGTCCTGGTTGTTGGTCCATACTCCAAACTGAAGGTGTCGAAATATTATTAAACAAATTCTTTCTTTTCCTGAGCAGTTTTTAATACTACATTGACTTCATTTTAAGCAATGTTACACTGTCAGACCGGTGAGCCATTTTAGCATATTCGGTTCAGAAACTACATTTCTTCTTTTCAGTCTCTGTGGAATCTTTTCAGCTGTATTTCTACCAAGTGAGAGGGAAGTGGATTAGGCAGAGAGAGCCTCTCTCTGCAGTGGGGATTGAAGCCAGGCTTCAGTCAGTGTGCTGTCTGTAATTCTGTCCTCTCCAACCAGTCTGTGGCAAATGTGTCAAGCTTAGTCATACAGCTGAGAAGAAATTTTTTACAAAGCTTCAAGAAAATTCTTTAAGTTGTCTTAGAGTCCCAGACCTGAAGAGCAAGCCATGAAGTAGCAGGTTCTTAGTGAAGCTGCTAAGATTCCACTTTGAATCCTTGTGAACAGTTTGAAGCAAAAGATTTTTTGTGAAATTGGAAGACCACGAAGCGACACTGAAGAGCTTGATTCTACATACTGCACCGTATATTTTGTAGCCATATTCCCTCATTTTACTCAAAAAGAAAGGACAAAAATAAATAAAAACAGTCAAAAAGATGTCCTGAAGATCGTGTAAAAGCCTTGTTAGTGAGAACTGAACAAAAAAAAAACTTTAAGAACCACTGTAAGGAACACTAAAAAAAAAAAATCTACAAGTAATCTTTCATGAGATTTAAATGCTTTAAGTAACAAAATGAGCCAGCATCTAATGGTCAATGTAATTAACAAAATCAGTACAAAAAGAGCACAGAAGAAACCGCAATCACAAAAGCAAAATATTTACAAGAAGAATTTTACTTGGATTCAAGGATACTTCATATGAATTTAAGCATCCTGCTAATTTCTTTTGTGGCATGATTTCTATGAAAGTTAGTGTTTTAAAAGGTTTTTCAGGCCTCCTCCAAGCCCCTTCGGAACTAATTAGAATAGAATTCATCTCATCCAGCTTTGGATATTTAAAAGCGAGATGCCTACATGTGGGCCAGTCAGATTCTCCCCATGGATAGTAATCAAATGCAGTGTGTGTTCATCTGACCTGTGCAACATGTTTAGGATAAAGTAAGACCAGTTGCTGGGTGAGATGAGCAGTAGGCCATGCCTCCCCCACGCCATCACTCTTGTGGAGCCACCTCTGAATCAGAGGAGATGAGGGAAGCATAGCAAAATGCCTTCTTTCTGGAGTGAAAGGAAGACCCGGGGCCACAGCGTGACTCACTGGCTGGTAGATTAAACAGTGCCAGAAAACATTCGTGGGTACTGGAGCTCAATTGTCTATACTGTTAAATTATTAGAATGGTTCCTGGCAGGAGTTATTCCAACCAGCCCTTCCCCAGACAGTTCCTAGGCACTGGCGGTTAAGCATGGACCAAAGACCATTCCCAATAAGCAGTTTGCATGCAGTCACCTTTTTTGGGAGGCTGAGAATTTAATAATATGGACATAGGCCACTCTGTACTTTTTGGTCTCAGTGCCAAAGGAACATTTCCTGTCCCATTTAATTTCCTAGCACAGACATAGCTGCTGTGTTACAGTCTGATCCCTGCTTTGTTCGTGTAGCCGTGCAACTGGGCATTGGTCTGTACTTAAAGTCTGTGGCAAACTGAAATGTAGTCTTTTGTGTCTGTGTTACTCAACCCCATCCCTAAACCACTATTTGTCTTTTTTGAGCTGAATGCTATTCAGACAGCAACTATATTTGGAAAGGGATGTATATTGCGCAGATCCATTTAAATTAAGCAGTTATGCAAAAATGAAAATCTGTTCTGTAGAGTAAATGGAAGTTACACGAGACTGACACAATGTCTCGATCTTCTGTTCACGTTGCCAGTGAGTAGTCACTTCCCACTAATTTGATTTTTCATCAGAAACTGGTACCATGAAGCGAAGGATTGAAACTCCTTGGGCTAGGTGGTGCCGGGTAGCCACATCTGTCAGGTGTAGTAAGGCAGAAAGCTTTATTTCAAAATGAAGTTCTCTTTCTTCATCTGACTCTAAATGCAGCTCTCCTCACTTCTCACTGAGCACATTTCCTTCTTTAGAGGGTCTGACACAGCCTCAGTAGACTTTTGCAGATGTTCTTTTCCTTTCTGCTGCCTCTCAGATACACGTCATTTCTTTTCATTCTGAAGTGCTGCCTAAATCTGTTAACTTTTGAATAGTTAGAAGTAGTGCTCTGCAGCTACTGATACCCTTCCTAGCTGATACCGTCCAATCTTATCTGGATAGTCGAAACATAGAATGTGCCCTGGAAAAGGAACTTAGTTACTTATTTAGGTACCTACTTCTTCCAGTATATGAATATTCTCAATCTTTTCATATGTAGCTCGATCTATTAAATACAAATATCACAGGGTATCTTCAGGACAGGCAGAGCGGGCCAAGAAGCTAAAGGGGGAAAAGGAGCTAATTTTGCACGGGAGCATTTGGAGGCAGTTGGAAGAAGAGAGGACAGGGTGTGAAATTTGAGGGAACTTGGAGGTTCAAAGAAGCTGAGGGGGAATGTGAGGGAAGGCAGAGCACATGGGATGTAGCGGGGCAGCAGGCCGTGTCCACTGGGGCATTCGCACAGGAGCAGCAGGGAATTAGGCATGTTTGGTGATGCTGTCAGGGGACCACTGGTGTGTGTGACAGGAAGGCAGAGGCAGGCAGGGGAAAGAAGCCAGGAGGTCATGGGACATCTGGGAGAAACGTGGTGGGTGTAAGAGAGGAGCTGAAGAGACCAGCCAGGGTGAGGAGAAGCAATGAGGAGGCAGTGGAGAGAAGTTTCTTAGGTGAGAGGACTAAAATGCAACATGGTCACTAAAGTCTACAACCTCCAGAGTATTTTGGAGTCTTGCACAATTTAGGATCTCCATCAGCACGTGAACATGAACCCTTTTCCTACAGAGCAGCCATGCATTTCATGTGTGTCAAATTTTCAGGAGAGACAGAATTTAAGTGAGATGTACTGATGCGGGTGCTTGCTTTTTTCATCCTAAAACTGGGGCTTCATCAGGCAGCTCTGTTACGTGCGCTGTCGCTCAGGGAGACCCTGTCTCCCTGCTGGTGTGGCTTACCTAAGCAAAGCATTTTTTCACTCAGAACCGTGCTAAAGAGGAAGTGATGACCTGCTTGTTCAGCCTCACCATATCCTGTGTTCAGAATAATTTTCATTTCTACTTCTCTGCAAATGTTAATGGAATGTCCACAAATATTTTCTTGGTTTCTATGGTAAGAGAGAGTGTGAAACTGTCAAAAGCACTGTGTCATATACATCATCCTGTGCTTTTCAGGAGAAGACCCTGACCACAAAAGGAGTCATCTGTGGCATTATGTGTGTGCGAACTGACATTTAGTACATTTTGATCCCTTTCAGGTTCGCATTTTGAAACACAGACTTGCATGCTACAAACCATAAAGGTTACTGGATCACTTCTAAAATGACACATTAATGACAGAGCATATCAAAACAGCTCCACACAGATTCCGTCCTCTCTGACTAATGCAATTAGGCATTTGCTGAAATTTAACTCTTAGTCTTTTGGAAATCTTTTATTTTACAGGTTCAACTTTCCAAATTACTCAGGTAATATCTCCTAGTCCCGTGTGTATGCATGCATGGAGCATAGCAGGGTGCAAATGGTTGGGGAACTGTGCCAATAAGGGGTCACATGGGAGAAGCAGCCACCGTGCTGCACACTTCCGCAGCCGTCTGAAAACAGCACTGTTCCCCTGAGCAAGCACGGACACGGGCGTGAGCCGTGATGCATCTCTCGGGAAAGGAGCAGCTGTCCTGTGCCGCACTCGTCTGGAAGGGACTTCAGTTTGGGGCATATGGTCCACAGCCATGCATTCCCCCAGTTCTTTACCTACGAGAGTGCAGAGCCCTAATGTTGTAGGGCTTGTGGGATTGGGGAAAATAAATCATCCTTATGCTCTGTGTGAGAACAGCCATGTGGATCTCAGACCAGGAATCGTGAGGTTTGGTGGTATTCCCACAGATCAGAGATCGCACAGCTCGTCCTCCTGACACTACACCGACACTACAGCCAGCCATTGACAAACAGTAATGGGCTGAAATTGTTGTATCTAATTTCTCAAGGCACTATTACTTCAGTAAGCTTTTCCACAAATGTACTGCGAGAATAAAAGCGTAGTTCAGTTTGAGAGATACATCTGCATTAGGAAAAATAACGTGTTTTAGGAGGAATTCTATCTGATTCAGACAGGGCAGCTCCAGAGAGAATCCCTGACTTCCAGTTATATTTGTCTTCTTTCCTTGGAGTGAATCTCTGAAGAAACTTCTCTGGTTTTTATGGAGAGAAGTGTTTCATAAAAGCATCACTGGTATGGTAGCAAATCAGGAACAAGACAAATGGAGCTAAGTAATGCCCAGCTTCCACAAAAGTGGAATCTGTTTCTGTGAACGGGTATCTGGAAGTGTAGCTTGCCAGTGCAGCACTTTGTACTGTGTTATTGAACTGTTTCATAGGCAAATTTTATAAATAAACATCAAAGTGTTTAAAAGAGCCGTTAGCAAATATGACCACTCTTGCAAATATCCATAAACCTCCCTTCAATAGCCATTGAGTAGTTCCAAAGGCTGTCAGGGCATGTAATGATTGTAATAAATGTTGTATTTGCTTTTGTTTCATCTGGCTTTGACCAGCAAATTCGGCTGATTACTTGCAGTGTTATTTTTCTTTGGAAGACAATTACATTGCTATCATAAAAAAAACCCCGCTATTCTTACACATTTCTTTGTGTTGGTCTTGAAATTCAGAACTCACTATCCTAGTTAACATAATGTTAAAAGTTATTTTCGTTCTTACAATTTTCTTTGTTTCTCTCCTTTTTTTTTTTCAGAGTTGTGGTTTGGTTCATGCTCCTCCTGCATGTTACATTTCCCACCTTCGTGTTTGTTGAACAAAAAGCCAGTAATTGTAGAGACCCTCCCAAGCCCCTTGTTAATTGTCAGAGGTTTAACTTATAGCACAGAGGACGAAAATACTGGCACTTAGCTGATGGTCACGTGTTGTTATGGCTGGATTATAACTGTATTCAGGAGCAGAGTACTCCTGTGGCTCTGAGATTATATTCTAGCAAGATAGTAGCTCACACAGGACTCTGCAGAAGCTCCTTGTGTTCTTCTGCAAATATCCTGAAGATACAGTCAGCCTCATCTGTATTTGGTCTACTTGTGGGATACAAAAGGATAAATATAAACCGTCCCATCTCTGTGGGTCCAGTGAGCAGGACTTATCAAAGTACACCGATGGAGCAGTGCCAGTAAAATTTCCACTGGGTCTCTACAACGTGTTGTGACATGACCACCAGGACAAGAACAGCCTGAAAGCAGGCACTTTACGTGGCATATGTCCGTGGGAAAGAGTGTGTCATTTGAGCATACAGGGTGAGAGAAGTTACTGCTGGTCCAACCAGCAGCACGTGGGCAGAGGCAGTCACACAACTGTAAAGGTCGGGAATCTGCCAGGAATCCTTGTGCTGTGTTGCTTAGTTAAAAACTGACAGTTTAGGGTTCCTTTGTGTGCGAGGAAACCACAGTAGACAGCACTGATGCCTTTGGTAAGGGACAGCTTTGGGAAGGGTTTGACTTGATCTGTAGCCAACCGATTTTAAAAAGTTACAGTTTCTTCAGTTTCTTCAGAGAGAACTTTTGAGACAGGTCAGTCATGTTTACCCTCATTGGCCCATGCACTTGAGTTAACCCCATTTTTTTAATTGAAAACAGTACCTAAATGATAAAGGACTGAGAACAGACATGCTGTAGGTTCTGATTTGTCCTATGGGTATACCCACAGTATTCCCTGGCTTGTTTGTTTCCATTTTGGCTCTGGTGACTACATCTGCATCTACAAAAATTAAGAAAACAAGGCCTTGTTCAATTGACTAACATTTGCCCTATGGAGAGTCCAAATCTCCACCAGAAAGTGTTTGGGGCCTGTAAGCTGCAAAGCTTCAGAGAGTTGCTGGTAGTGTGGTGTGGTACCATGATTGTCACACCGATGCTGTGCTCTGAAACTAGAGATTCATTGTACCTTGAATCGCAATGTTCTCGACAAGAAATGGTCTCACTTCCTGAGTCATCATCACTGCAGCTATGGGTACTGAGATTTTCCATACAGGACCCTTTTCTATGTGCTGGCCAAACCACTTGGCCCTAATACGAGAGTTTTTGCAGTATAGATTTAACTGAGCGGAGGCTGTGCATACAACACTTAGGAGGTTGTAATTCTGCAGCTAAGCACTCTCTTTTCTGTTCCTTTTTGTTTTGCAGGTTGTTACTTTGTGGTATAGAGCTCCTGAAGTCTTGCTTCAGTCCAGTTATGCAACGGCAGTTGATCTTTGGAGTGTCGGCTGCATATTTGCAGAAATGTTCCGTCGAAAGTAAGAAATACAGTTTTATTTTCTTCGTGCTTTTCATTTGAAAAAATGTGCAGTAATGCCTGTTACAATACACCAAATCATGTTTATATTGGAAAGGCCTGATAGGATATTTTATTTGCGGTGCAAAATATTAATGCTCATTGCAGATTAATACTTGTTGCTGTCTTGGAGTCTCTTTTGATGGGAGCCTGCCTCAGCTCTTGGTAAAGCTCGCATGAGCACTGTTGTATTCCGGTCGAACCTGGATCCAAATGCAGATAAAACGGGGTGAGAGAGGCTGTTGATCAATTTGAGCAAAGCCGGATTCCGGAAAGGATTTACCCTGAGGACGACGGCACTGTGGTCAGCAGAGTCTTCTTCCTCTGCAGTTTGTGCATGGAAGCATCAGGTGTTTGCTTGCAGTCTGCTCTTGGGATGTTTGAGATCTAAGAGGTCACTGTAAAGTTGTTTTCTAGAGGTAGGAAAAAGAGGTAGGATTTTTTAAGAATAAGTTATGTAGCCTGAAGGTAGGGTAACAGAGATGTTAAATGCAGTCAAACCCCTCCCTCGCCCCGCCCCCCAGATAAATGGCTTTTTTTTAGCTGATTCTATGAAATCAGAATTATCTCGCTGCGAAAATATTACAGCTGGATGCAGGTGAGCTGTGAATGCAAGAGTTCCTCTCGAGTACTGGTCTTTGCTTGTGGAAAGACACTGATGTGGAGGTTGTGCCATGTAGGATGCGGAGAGGAACAAACTTGCAAGAATTTTAACAGGGTAAATCAGTCTTGATATTCACCCAATTACATGCATTTTGGTTGAGCTAAAGGCAAAAAGTGCACGTTGTCATCACCTGGATGATCTCCATGTAGAAACTGTATAGCATTTTGTAACACCCATGGTGAAGCCAAAGGATATACAGAAAGAAAATGTGCAAGAAAAAGATATACTGGGTCGCCTAAAACCCAAAATCGGTACAATTTACAAGGAGACGCAATACTGTAAGGGCCTTGAGAAACAACCATGTAATTTTAACAATACTAGTTGAAGTCTTGCAAAATAACTTTGGAATTTTACTACTTATTAATGTTATATGGAAAAATCATTTTTCTTGGGCTTCTTGCCTGGTCGAATGGCCTGGGTAGAGTTATCCTCCACCCTCTCTGTCTCTGACTCAGAAATGAAGTCAGAAAATGAGAGGAAAAAAAAGAATGAGGATTTTAGGAATATCACTTAAACTCTCCATTGCAAACTTTTAAAGATTCAGTCTTAGCCCATATAGTGACAGATTCACAATAGCATTAAGCTGCTGATAGTTTTTCTGATTCAAATAGCAAGAGTCAACAACTTCATTTTATCATTTGCAGCAAGAGTGATACAGGCCAAAAAATGAACTTAGAACTTTATTACATGGTCAAAACTTTTTTTTCCTCTCATTTAATTTGAAGCATTTTGACAGATAAGAAATACTGCCATATACAAACTCCACCAATTTAATTTAATTTTTTCTTGTAATGGTGTATGAGCTTTGCTGAATCTCCAAATCCACACAGGAAATTAAATTTTCTACTTATATACAAATGCAAATATTACATTAATATTACAAAATCAGTATTTTTTTCTTATGGAAATGAGATCTGATTTGAACCCAGAGTTCGATAAAACCAGGACTTCTATTTTTCTTGCCAAACGTAGGGTCAGTCTGACATTGTCAGTCTTATATTTGGGAGACTGTCAAAAACTGTAGAGGTCAGGAATCTGCCAAGTCTGTGTGTACTATGTTCTTTCATTGCAAACAGTATGACTTCTACATGCTTCAGTGTGCATGCATGATTTGGAAGACTGTTCTCAGGCTCTTTTCCATAAAGCCACAGCAAACGGCACTGGACGGTGTCTCCATGGGTTAACGTTGCAATACTCTGCGTGATCTGCGTTGTCTTTCGGATTCTTCTGATGGTTTGCAAAAGGAAGCCCGTGTTACTGTGACCTTGGTAGCAATAAAATGTAAAATTTTGCAAACTCCATGGATTATATCCCAAAGATTGAATAAATGCAATAGCAGTTTTGCTGGGAAATGGTAGTGCCCTTGGGTAATCACCAATTCGTATTTCCACTGGTGTTGATAGGGTAGGAGTACGAGAATGCAGGTAAAATTTGCGTGGTAGACATGGGTTTGATATTAAAACAACCTTTTCGTTTTGCTGTCCTACTGGGTGCTTTATGCCTTCTTTTCCTCCTCTCTTTTGCTTTCTCTTTTAAAGATCTTAAAGGTCTATCATTTTTAAGAAACATACTGAGACTCCTCTGGGCGTTTTTATATCCCAGGGACTTCACTGGAATAGGTTTCAAAATAAAACACTACACAGCATCACAAAACATACCACAATCCTGTTTATGTCAAGGAGACAATGGACAGTTTGAGTTTGCTTGAATAGAGTTTTGTAGGCCATCACAAACACGGTGAGCTTTAAGTCTCAATTAAGCTTTAAGTCTCACTTGCTTTAAGTCTCAATAAGTGTAGGAGAAAAGTGAGCTCTGTATGAATGGTCCGGTCTGTGTGTTATAGGTCACTGTCTTTTAAGTGGATGGCACCTCAGTTTAAATCACCCTTAATCTAAAACAGTTTAAGACAAGTGCAAACCAAGTATTTGTTTAAGAAGTAGATCCGAAATACACAGAGGTGTATAAAGGACTTAGAGACAAAAAGTTAAATAAATACATCTCTGTATAGACACACCTAGAGTAAATTTGAACATTTCTCTCATCTTGGCTGATTCAGCTAAACAATGACACTTTTCAGCTCTGTACCTCCCGCAATCTGAGGTTTGTATTAAGTCATAGCTATTTTAAAACTGCACCTTTTAATTTGGTACAGATTTATAGGCTTCTGCAGAGATGAATGCATGGAGTTTGTATCCTGAAATACCTCAGTTGGATTCCCAAGGAGCCTGTTCTATTTACAGATCAGCAATAAACTGCTCAATGGTCGGGTGTATGTGTTATGTACACGGAAACTACTCTGCTTTGTGTGTCTTCTCTGCCCGTGTGCACTGCCGATGACAGGACCCCCAAAATAAAGCATTTCTTGAAAAACTCCTTGTATGATAGCTCCAGTTTTTAAATTTCCTGTCTGATGAAGCAGTTTGCGGTGACTTTGAGACATTTGGATGGAGTGTCATTATCTAACAAAAGTGTAAACATATTTGTCATGGTGCCTGTTTCCTTTGCGATTTAAAAGCTGTGGTGCATGGATGGTAGAAACCAGTGGGGAAAATTGTAAGGTATGCTATGGCTTGCTACCATATCAGAGAGTCCTTCAGAGATACAGCCAGCAGGATTGAGAGGGGCCTGAGGGCATGGGGACATCCTTTGGCTTTTTTTTAATGTTTAGATAAAGATTTGAATTACTTACAAAAAGGTTACACTTTGAGGCTGAGCATTTTCCAGGCCAGTAGGAAAGGGCTTCGTACCTTCTACTCAGTGAACACCTTATTAAAGAGAAAGGCAAAAAGGGGAGTAGCATCCACTTCTGTCTGGATTCATAAAACTCTTCCATCTGGCTGAAGGAGTGTGGGTGGCTCCTAAGCAGGGAGCCACGACCAGTGTTTTAGGGAAGAAGAGACTGACTGACTGCTCGCTTCAGTTAGGTAACGCTTAATCCAGGCGAATGAGGGTGAAAAGGGAAGAAGACTGGAATCCAGATTCAGAACTGGGTGAAATGGTCTATGAAAGAAAACTCGAATCGCCAGTCTTGGATTCTCTTCTGAGTAGTCAGTCTTGAGAAAAAAGGTCAAAATGTTTTGGTGCTTTGTTCTTAGTGCATCTATACATGCCCAGTTTTCAAAACCTCGCTCCTATATGGTTTCAATCCTGCACAGACCAGGAGGTTGGTAGGTGTGCATGTGGGACTCAGGAGTCAGGCTATCTATGTAACAATTCCAGCTAGGCATGCTTAACTCTAATATTAAACAAGCAACTGAGTTTGTCTCCCTTTGGAGTAAATATAGAGCTAAAAATCTTCAGAAGAGACTATTAGTTTTTGTAGCCTCTGTTCTATTCACAGCCTAGTCAAGCTGAAGAAGTCATATGCTAGAGGGTGGCCAGTGTTGTGCCTGCGTGTTTACAGGCACCAGTTCAAACCCAAAACTGGAAGGACAGTCCTCTCCCAAAACCCATTTCCACCTCTCCAAGCCAAAAATAAAACAGTGTTATCTCAGTGCAACAAGCTTCATCTATCCAGGAGGGAAATTAATTCCAGTTACACGGGTTTCTTACTGAGACTGTTCATGCATCAGCTCCATGGTGTTTTAATCAGCCTGCTGTTGGTAAAATCATCAGTCCCAGAAATTCATAAGCCGCAAAATTGGCACAAATAGTATGAGGTTATTATTTATTCATTTTTAAATATTAAATCATGTTTTTAGCAGTTGTCTCATTTCTCAGCCTACTCTGTCAACTCCTAATATATGAGACAGTTATTGCATTACCAGCTGTGCTTGAAAATTTTAACAGCAGATAAGAGATGTGTGACTACTAAAATACCTATGGTGGGCCAAGTTCCCTGGTGGACACAAACAGCAGACACAGGGGAACAAGCTATTGGCATATAAGTCATCTTTCGGTGGTGTAAGTGTGTCCAGTTAGAGGAGTTACATCATTGTGTGTAGAAAAAACTTGAGCCTGGGACTTTGTTGTTTTAGATAATGTATACAGATGTGATAAAATCAATACTTAGAGCCTCGTCTGGTGATGTGAACACTGGATTTGGGACCTACAGGCTGCCTATAATCATAAAACATCAGGTTTAAAAAACCTAGCAGTACACATACTCATTCTTAGCTACAATGTCTTAGGGTACTGAGTAATTGTAAATCACCTGAAGCACTATAGTAAATCTTTATTCCCCTTTCCAAACAAACCATAGGTTATTAGTACAGTTTGAAGTGCAGTCCTCAGATCCATTGCATGTACTTTCCTGTGTCAACTACAGAACCAGGTGGTAGAATGGGTCTGTGGAAGGAGAGCATGAGAATAGTGTGGCCATCAGGACTGGGGAAGTGACTGTCCCTCTGTACTCAGCACTGGAGAGGTCGCGTCTTGAGTGCCGTGTTCAGTTCTGGGTCCCTCACTTCAAAAAGGACATTGAGTTGTTGGAGGGTGTCCAGAGAAGGGAAGTGGAGCTGGTGAAGAGTCTAGAAAACATGTCCCATGAGAAGCAGCTGAGGGAACTGGGGTTGTTTAATCTGGAGAAAAGGAGGCTCGGAGGGACCTCATTGCTCTCTACAACTGCCTGAAAGGAGGTTGTAGTGAGGTAGGGGTCGGTCTCTTCTGCCATGTCTCAAGTTGAAAGGACAAGAGGAAATGGCCTTAGGCTGAGCCAGGAAAGGTTCAGATAAGATATTAGAAAACAAATTTCAGTGCAAGAGTTGTCAGGCATTGGAATAAGTTGTCCAGGGAGATTGTGGAGTCACTGTCTCTGGAAGTGTTCAAGAGATGGATGTGGCACTTGGGCTGTGGCTTAGAGTGATTATGGTGGTGCTGGATTGATGGTTGGCCTGGATGATCTTGGTCTCCTCCAACCCTGATGTTCCTGTGATTCTGAGAAGGGGGACCCACTCAGAATGTGCCCTCACTTCTACCTCTACCCAACTCGTGAGCAAAGGAAGAGCAGTCGGCTCTGCAGCTGAAATGTCAGTTAATGCTTTGTGGGATGAAGATGCTCAAGTGATTGCAGAAAGAAATACCAAGTGTAACAGGAACACCTTTTTTTAAGCTGTCTCCAAAACCTGAAGCTGGATAGGGAAGTTTGAACTTCTGCCACTGAGTAGAAAGAGTGACACTTTTTAGTTGGATCGTGTGGTAAAGTCTTGGCTTCACTGAAATCATTGTTGAAATTAACCCTGATTTCAAAGGGGATTGTAACCTCCTCAGAAACAATTCAGTGTGACAGGGTGGCACAAAGAGTGGCAAAGCTGTTCTCTGTTAATGTGCGCGGTACAGCACTTGAAGTGATCGCTGTAAAAGACAAGTGCTGCTAACTGGCAAGGAAGGAGAGGGTGTTGCATAGTGGTGTCCCAGCTTCCATGCCTTCCGTGTCTTTCAGTGACACTGTACAAGCTTTCAGCTGTCTCATCTGTGACATAAACCCAGGACTGTGAGACTTTTGTTCAAAATAAGGGTTGCAGTGTATGTGAGAGCTACGAAGAACTGTCAGCTGAGAGCTGAGGCTGAGGGTGGAATTCACAGAGTCTCTCTTCTGGGCTTGATGAGGCTGCCTAGCACAAGCGAAAGAGTGTGTGTAAGTTAAACTTGCATGAATTTAAGCTGCTCTGGAAGTATGATTATTGTCATCTGTCTGCTAAAATACCACACACACAAACACATACACACACAACAAGGTAGCTTCAAAGGAAGTCAGGCCGTGAGTATGTGAGCTACTGTATGCATGTCCTTACCCAGAGAAGGAGGTGCAACTCCCGGTTGTTACCGGAGGCAACAAAGTGATAACTTGTAACAGAGCTTGCAGGTGCCCTGGTGCTTTGAATGGGACAGGCTTTTCTCTCGGAAGAGATCTGCAGTCCAGTTCTTCCTTGAGTCTGTCCTAACTAGCATCAGTTTCATCATTCATCATTTCATTCATTTGGTCTGAATTAGCTGCTCTTGTAGGTGCTAATCTCTCACAGATACAGGCTTTTAAGGTTGCACTTTTTAAAAAAAAAAAGAGGTATACATCTGCCAACGTGTGTTCAACAGAGCCACAGGTTCTCAACGGCCTAAGTGTGTTCTTCATCTGGAGATTGAAGAGGACAGTGGGCTTTGGGGAAAATTGTTCACAGAAATGCTGCTATTGCAGAGAATTGCTTGGAAATTTAAAAGCACTGTCCCCTCTACTCCTGACATATCCTGGATTAGTCATTCCTTATGATGAGTTGCTTTGCTGTTGAATGGTCTTGAGGAATAATCAGTCTGTAACTTTGCAAATGCATGCCTGACGGGGGTTTGTTTATGTGTGCTAAATGACCCTCACTACAAATGAAGTAACAGTATGTCATTACTTAAATTTTTATTTCCATTAATATTATTCAGTTAGCCAAACCATTGGGAGCACAGAAACATTTGTTGAAAGCCTGTAATCAACAGTGAAGTATCATATACTGAAACATTATCAGCAAATACTTTGCAATTGAATATAGAGCTTGTTTTTCTAAGTATAGGACATATTCCTGCCACAGCCCAAGCGCACCAATGATGTGACTGCAGATACCTGGGTTCTTAGCAGAACAGAGAGACTGCATATTCATATAAACCACCGTAAACAGAACTGTCTCAAACTGAAATCAGTGGATAAACTTAGCCTGATTTCTATAGGGAAGGGTTATATTCCTGGTCTTTTTAAAATTAGCTTTATTTGCACACCATTGTGAATTGTCAACAGACTGGGTTTTTAACTTCTTGCTGTGTGTATGGGTACTGCAGATGAAATCCTGGGCATATTGAACGTGAGAAAGAAAGACAGCTCTGATGGATAGTAGTTTTATTTTACCTTTTTGCACATACAAGAACAGTACCGTGAACACAGTCTGAAAAGAGGCTCTGACGATAATAAGGAGCATCTGAAATATGAATACTGCCATGCAACAAATTGTGAGGCATATTTCTATGACACAGTCTCATTTCAGATTCATTTTAATTCCTTGTCAGTTATTTTCCTGTGCTTCAGCATATCTGATCATTTAGTCCTCACTGTTTTAAGTGGGCACGGTACCTATGCAGCAGTAGGAACATTTGGCTTTGCCTACTAGATCCTGTATTCCTCCATATGGAAAATTTCTACTACTTTTCAGTTCTTAGCTTAACTTTTCTTTCTCATGCTGTGTTCCCTTATTTTCAACCTGTTTCTGAAATATCTTTCATAAGCAGAGAAAAGATCTGTAATATATTTTCAGGGTTCTTTAGGTTGGAAAGAAGAGAGAACTAGAGAGAGCAGCAGAGGAGTCTGTTAACAAAAGGAAAAATAGGATGTATAACTGGATGTTGGGAGGGAAGGTATAATAAAACCAAGACAGTAGAGACATGGCAAAAAGCAACGGAGTAGGTACAGCTATGAATGCTGCTTATAAGTTAGGTTTTCCGTATAAACTGCCAAACATTTTAAATGTGGTTTAAGAGAGAACTGTTCTCTTTATCACGCAGCAATTTAAACACAGACTTTGCAATCACATTATCTGGTGTTTTCCAGTGAACCTGAAACCAGGATATCTAGTGGACCAAGAGCTCCAGAGTGTAATCATTCACTTGTGTGCTTGCTTACAGTTAGATCTTGGTAGCACAAAGAACTAAAATAACAACTTCTTTTTTCTGTTTTGTCTTTTGTTTTAACAAGCAGTGGTGGACGTTGCAGCTCAGAGCTGTAAAAGCTACACAGCTTAATTTGCAACCTTTGAACCAAAGTACTGTACGGTTCTGGCCTGAGTTTCTTTTGCCATTTTTGGAAATTATCTTGTTTTGTTACAAGAGTGATTTAAGTTGCAAGTGCCATAGAAGTTCACCACTGTCCAGACCAACTGTACTGGGAGAAGGTTTGCTCCTTAGAAAGATCTTGTCAGCATTCAAAACTCTGTGCTTTGCACTTTTCATCCTTTATTCTTCTGCCATTCATGTGCATAGGGGTGTGTGGGAGGCTGATCGTTTTTCCAAACTAGACCTAATAAAATAAGATTTTTCCTTCCTCCCCAGATAAGTGGCCAGCCTGTTACAAAAATTTTTTTCAAGTATTTGTAAAGTTGAATGGACACAAGCCACAGTTTAACTTAGTGACCTTAGTGATCTGATGGAACAAGAGCAACATTCTGCTTCACACTTAAGGAAACTTAGCATAAAAGGAAGCAGAAGACTGCACTTGTTCATGTTATTCCAGTGTTTTGGATAATGAGGATTGTTTTCTGTTTAACCTGATCTCCAAGGCAGGACTTCCATTGGCTTTAGGCAAAGGACAAACACACCTTAATGGAGAGAAGGGCAAACAGTCAGAATAATGCCATAATTATCGAGTATGAAAGAAATGTGTTTCCAAGACAGCCTCACCTCATTAAAAGTCAAATACCGTGTTGTTTTTTTAGCTCACATTTTCCCTCAAGCCTTTTCTAGTTGATATCTGTCTGCAGTTGGGCTGATTGATAGCCGTTAGTCAAATCCAGTAACTGTATCGGTTTGTGGTTGGAGATGAGTGGTAAGTGCCAGGCCATTCACTTGTGGTTTTCCTTCTAGCTTCCAGCTGTGCCAGACTTTCAGTCAGAGGAATAGATCTGTTGGTAAGGGAAACCGTTGATAAACCATAGAAACCAAAAACTGCCACTACCCGTGACAGAAAACCAGAAGGGAACCCCGAAGTAGTGGTACAAAGCCCCACAGAAATGGTGTTAGCTGACCAAGTTTAATTTGCCTGTTAGGTTCAGGTGTGGGTCATGTCAGGCCAGGCACTGGCCGAGGGACCAGAACCGGGTGGCTCTGGGCTGGCAGCCAGTGGCTGCACACAGCTCAAGCCCAGATGGGACCTGACAAGAGAGGTCTCCTCCGGGAAAGCCTCCCGGTAGCTTCTTCGTTGCAGGTGGCACAACGCTAGTCTGAAATCCCCCTGAACACATAGTCCTTAAAAATATATGCATTCCTTAGAGGTGCAGAATTGCAGTCTGTGACAATCTGAATCAGTCTGGCCAGAGGTCAGAGGAAATGACCGCGTGGATAAGGGAAAGACCACAACATGTCAGTCGTGATGCAGGTATTTGTAAGTCCTCGGTATTAGCATCATAGCATTTGTAATGGGTATTTGGAAATGCAGCTGGAAGCAGAAACATCTGGATCCGAGCTGTGCTGGGCACAGCTGCTGGCCAGTTGCTGTCAAGGTGCACCACCTTTGTGTCTTCTGGAGCGTCTCAAAGACAAGTTCGTGCCTGCGATAAGCCAGAGCAGCCTGAGGGCTGCCTTGGTGAGATCCCCAGCTGCAGATTGTTTTCAGCAGTCTCTCCACCAGCCAGGGAACAGGAGAGGAGCAGAGCAATGTCATCCGTGCCCCTTGCTCTCTAGCCTGAAGAGGGATAGCCAGCTGTACACTGCCCAAAGACTTTCCGTTTGAAAGGGTCTCCTGGCTCTTTCGCACAGCTTCCCTCTGCAGGAACTTGGCTGAGAGAGACTTTGCTTTTTGCCTAGAGTTTGGCCGGGGGAAGCTCTGTGTACTTTTGTTTGACTCGCAATACAACTAAACATTGTTTTTATTTACTTTTCTCTTTCATAGGAAAATGGCTACAAAAAGGTATTTAAATTCCTGGGATCCTTTCCTGGACACTGGTGCACTCTGGAGAGAGGGGGTAAAAAGACTAGACTTTAACTGTGATTCATGTTGCTGAGCTCCCAAGTGTGGAAGTTTTTTTTCCAAATTAAGTGTCTGGTCAGACATTTTGATCTGGGCAGCCTTTATGAGTTTTCTGTGGTTTTGATTGTCCAGAAAAGGAATCTAATAATTAGCTACCATTGGTCAGTCATAAAGACAGTCTGTACTAGTTGAGAAGTATATAGGACAAATCTACCTCCTGTTTTTCAACAGCTTCAGACTAGCACTTCTCCATATGTAATTGGTCACCAAGGCTGTTAGATGTTCTTTACATCTAAGAAAACCCCATAAATGTGCATGAGAGACGTGGAAAGAAGACAGACCTAAAGGAACAGACAATATCTGGAGTTTAAAAACAGCTAAGGATAGCAGCGCAAAACATAACAGATTTTTGAGACGTACCAAGTCAATAACTGGCTGTGAGAGGAGACCTCAAATGTCAATGAGAAAGGAAGAAGTTTGTTTTTTAGATTTCTGGAAAACTAATTTCTCCAGGGGAATCACAGTGCCCAAAGGCAGCTCCCCACTGCCTCTGTGGAAAAGCTTACCTACGCTGCAGGGTTCAGACCACTGCAGAGAACTTGCCAGCTGGTCTAGGAGTCTGTGCGTTGTCTGTAGTTGCAGATGTCAAAGACCTAGGTAGAGTCCTAACTTGGTGAGGAAGGGAGGTGGCCACAGCCTTTCCTGCATGTCTGTGCCACCTGCCGCAGAGCAGCACGTGTTACCCACATGTAGCTGGAGCCACCTTTGCCATCCGGGGCCTGCTGTTGGCAGGATACAGCTCACACTAAGTCACAGTAGTTCCTGTCCCCTCTTCCTTTGAAGCCAGAGTTCACCTTGTGCTTTGAAAGCACGTGTTGTTGCCTTGCTTCTGATTTTTGTTTGCACAAGGCCTGTGGCACTGCCATTACATTTGCTTGCTTGCTCTGCCTGACCTGCTGGCCCTCTGCAAATGAGTCCATGTGAGACACGGCCACCATGGTATTCTGACTGCTAGGGACAGAGCCAGGATCTGAGAAGTAGAGAGCTCTTGGTGCCAGCGTGTGACCTGCCTGGCTGCTCTCCTATGCTTGTGGCATGCTTCGTTTTGCAGCCTTTTAGGAGCCATCTGTCTGGCATGGTCAAACCATGTGACTTCTTCCAGAAACTCATGCATAATTTGCTCTGCTTTCCTTTCATAGATGCACTGAATGCATTTTGTCCAGGTGCAACTCTAGGACAAACTCTGAGAAAGTATTTCTTCTTTTACATAAATATTCTCCATATTCATAGCTTCTCTCCTAACATACCTAAGTTTGCCAGTAGTAAGTGCTTTTGGAGTATAGACATTTGTCAAATAAGAATTTCATCCAAGGGATTACTTCATTTCCACTCATTTATTCTACTGAGCTGGAGTAAATTGGCATGAAGATTCAGTTACTATTGATTTTCACTGAGTCTGAATCAGTTACCTAAAGGTACATGACTCAATGAGCTATATCATCCAGAATTTCACCAACTACAGTGAATTATCAGATCTTTTTTATTAGATTATGTCCATGAAACAGGTTTTATGATTATGTCAGTACAGCATACACACTGTTCTATACAATTGAATAATTTTTTAAGTGCTCTTTATATCCAAATAATTTGACAGCAAGCTTTCAGCATCTAAAGAAGTGTACATAGCGGGAGATTTTTCTGTAATGTTTCTATCTGTAGCTGTTAAATTCAGCCTGTTTGGCAGTGATGAATCATACTGTGCCGCTGTAAGAATGAAAAAGATACTCAGTTAAACCTAGATCTCATCAGACCATTAGCAATGAAAGAGTACATGCACAGAGTCAGAACCCTATTCTAGGTGGGTGTCCTACCCACTCAAGCACAGAAACAGGCTTGCTTGCTTCTCTCCTGCCTTGGAATCATTTTTCCATTCCTGAGAAGTAATTGCAAAAGGAGAGGTAGGTGTTGCTCATCTCCTAGATCTTTTGAGAGTTTGATTTTGAGGGCATTTTGCTGGAAAGTGCGAGCGGACTTTAAAGAGGGCCCAGACTTTTTAGCAAACTCTCTATTTCTGGCAAACCTGCCAGCCACAACTGTATGAAAAGCAAGGCATAAAATGGCTTACCACGGGAAGAGGCTTTTACTTGATAATTCACTTACTCCAGAAGAGGATTCTGGCTTTTTTCTTTAATTTTGAACAAATTAGATTGGGGGTTTTTTCAGAAATGACGGCCATCTCCCTCTGGATGTTGAGAAACTCCTTGTAGTGCACATGAAGGTGGTGAACACTGTGGTGATGTGGGGAAAACAGAAAAGTTGAAGATATGGGGTGATTCAAGGAGCTACATGTGCTCAGTACTTCAGAGACTGAGGAAGTGTTCATTCTGTAAATACGGAGTTGTGTGCTCGTCCCATTTAAGTGGTGTCAAAAGCCAATAGAGTTGTGCCACAGACAACACAAAAGCAAGGCTTATGGTTCAGGAATGGCAAAGCAGAGACAACAGCATCAAAATCGTTGCCAAAATAATTTGGGGAGCCTTGTAACACACAAACCTAGAGCACAAAATGTGCTGCAGTTGCATAGGGGAAGGTGGCATCTGAGCAGTGTCACCACCTGGAAAGTTGGCTTTTGGGTTTTCTCTTTGATATAAAAATTGACTTTTTCTTTTGGTCGGGATTCAAGTGGGAAAAAAGATTTTATGTTAAATCACTAAAAGCTGAACAGGGTAAATAACCAGAGAGCTCCTAATAGGTGAACTCAGGTTACTATGCACTGTTATGGGCCAGTGAATGTAAATTTCACAGCTTCTCGGCCTGAGTAGAGTGTATTGCATGGGACAAAGTATTGCTTAGGGCAAAGTTGTATCTAGTTTAACTGGCCTTTGAAAACTGTATCAGTTTTCCTTGTATGGTTGCTATACATAACTTTCTACCTTAAATGCTTATCTCAAGCTTTTCTGCAGGTGTTTATTAATTCACCGTAAGCCAGCACAGCTGCTAAAAATTAAAGTATTTTCTTCACACCATCCTTCTAATCCACTTTCATCTCTTTTGACACTCAGACTCAGCAGCTGGGGAAAAAGGTTGAAATTGAAATTTAACCTCTGCTCACATAACAGTTTGCCATTTAGTACTGAAACGTTTTTCCTGCCTTTCTTGTCTGAAGGGTTGTAATCCACTTTCAGAGTTTTTTTCTGACCAAGAGGGTTTTATTACAGCTGAAGGTGATGACACATATTAGTTGTGGTTGGGCACAGTTCTGATGTTTCAGGTTTATCTGAAAATTTAGAGAGGCTTAGAGCAACAGGTGCCATTAACACCTAATATGGGGGCAAATAAAGTGATCACAGATCAAAACGTGTACTTGACACCACACAGGAGTAGCTGAAGCTCACATGGAGAGAAAAACCAAGGATTCTCTCTTAGCCTTGAATGTTTTCCCAGAAGGGGGAAAAAAAAGGCTTTTTCTTAGATTTCATTCTTTATTGAGAATTTTATGTTCTAGTTTGTGAGAACATCTTTGAATTCTATGTTTCCTTTCAAACATGGGAATTTGACATCTCTCGAAGTTCCCTTCTCTGAAGTCTCACAGAGTGCCCACGTGCAGCCTCCATTACCTCATTGTCACGCTGTCACTATACTACTGCAGCTGACAGAAAAGATTGACTTTCAGAATTTTTCTGATGCTTTTATAGCCAGATACTTGCTTTTTTGCCTTACTCTTCCCAGGTCTAGAGTCTATTGGTGGTTTTTTTTTTATAAAGTTAGACTAGTAATTTTGTCAAATAGATGTACCATTTTCTGTGTAACTCATAACTCATTTATGACGTTATCCTTTCCCATTATTTTGTATTAAGTATTTAGAGTATAAGCTCTTTCATCTATAGAGTATATTTTAGTCTGTGAAGCTCCTTGCTTAGCATTATTAAGATAGAGATAAAGCCCTAGAAAACCTGGGAATGCATAGTTGGATGGTAATTTACTCAGTGTCTTTGGGCAGATTGAATGAACCAGTATGTAGAGTATATGTGTTCCATAGCTTTATTCTCCCTTTGATAAGGAAGAATCACAGGTAGGTAAGAGTTAGTTTCCTTTGGGCAATAATTATGTGTGCATAGTCTTTCACCTGACACAAGAATGATAACAAGGTTAGACATTTGGTTTAAAAGAATTTATTCCAAGAGAAGTCGACCTAATAGCACAAAACCTTTTAGCCTAAAGCTTTACTGTGAAAGCAATCTGATTGAACATATCCAGTTTGTGGAGCATTACTGAATTTTAGTTAGAGGGCCTCAGACTTTAAAACCTGTTCTGTATCCACAACCTTCATTAAAACTAGTCCAGCAATAGTGGCACTCTCGAGCAAAGCCCATTTTAAGAGGGGTTTTTACACCAGTAAATATGGTAAATGTCAACTGATGAGCTTTCTCAAAGTACTCTTGGCATTGCAAGTAAAATTGTGGAACTACAAAAAAATTAATTCTGTATCTCTGAAAACTGATTTTAATAAATTTTCAGTGAAATTTCATGCAGGATAAAGGAGTAGATACTTCATGTAGGAGACTGCTTTCATTTCATTTACATAATTGATAAAGACTAGGAACAGACTGAAACTCCTCTTGCTTACCTCGAAGGTTGGTCTTTTGCTGTGATAGAGATATTCTAAAACCATTTCTTTGAAACACAGCATTAAAGGCCATCTTCATATTCTGGCTAAAATGTGTCATTTTGGAGTGCTGCCTGCTAGATTTTTAAGTGAGGAGTAAATTATGAGTTAAATGAAAGAAGTGGTGAAAAACAGTGCTCTGGAGGGAGGATATAGATCTGTTCAAGGAAAATATGGGCAAATTTGTTCACAGGCATGAGGAGCTCTGCACAGGCACACACACACACTGCCTGCACACAGTGTCCTGCACACAGTGATTGGCACCATTGCTTGTTTGAGTGAACAGGAGAGTGAGGAGCCCTCTTGGCTCCTACCCTTCCGCATAAGACAGCCTTTATCTAATCCATACCTCACTTATTGCCTTCAAACCCCACAAGTGAGTTGCACAAGAAGGCCAAAGCCATGTGACAGTTTTAAAGAGTGCGCATTTAAAAAGGGGATATGAAATAAATTCATGAAAGAGAAGAGAATCCATCAAAGTAAATAAGTGATTGTGGGAAGACTGTGACCATATTGTATGTGTCATATCAGTATTTCTTTCAGGCTGCTTTCAAAAGGCAGGATCCTGCAGTTTAGTGATGTCACTAAATTTCAAACTGATGATGGACAAGTAGATGTAATATAACTGTGCACAGCGATGAGATGGGTGTTTAATACACAGTTCAATCATATTGCTGGTAGAACTGTCAGTACAAACAAAAGGAATTCTTCTTCTTCCACACTGAGCAGAGACTTTTTTTCCCTTCCCTTTTCCCAAGGTCAGTTGTGTATGTATTTCCAGAATTTGCTTCAAATGTTGGGACAGTTTTCAAGGTGCCACTATTATATCACGCTTCCTGAGCTGAGATAATAGCCCTTAAAGCCCTAGTGAAATAAACCTACAAATCTTGTGGGGAAACAAATGTCCACAGATAAGAGAACTGTGACGTGCGTGCTGAAAGAGTAAGTGAAGGACGCTTAACCTATCAAGGCTCTTCTATTTCAAAAAATAATGTTCAGTGATGAATTCTGAAGCAGTTCTGCCCAGAAACAGATGAGATCTGCCTATGCTACAGCATATTCTGGTCATATCTATGCTTATCTTGCTTTTGGGAACTTTTTATGTGTGGAGATATATATATATGTATAAACATATATAATGTATGTATCCTTCTCTTGAAGCATGATTTTTTTTCTTAGAAGAGCTTTGAAACCAGATCTCAATTGTCTTGAACCTGGGGTCATTGATGTGAGTGATTAAGCTCCCTTTTATGTCAGTGGTGGGGGACAAGGCCCATGATTCTGCTCCAAGGCCACCTGGGACTATGCTTACATGAAAGGTTTTGAGCAAATTTTAAGCACCCAGAAAAAAATCTTCCTTTGCTAGTTCTTAAGGAAGCTTTGAAGATGGTTATATTTTCTCTTACTTACGGAGATCATTATGTCTATTGGATCAACTTCACTCTACACAGTAGGCTGGCCCTGCTTTGGTCATAAAGCTGTACACGGTGCCTCTGTTTGCTTTCCCTTTTATTAACATTTCCCTTTCAGTTACACATGCAGAGGGAACATGCGTGTCCATCTGAAACTGGGTCCTTCCTTGTTCACTTCTGTCTGCACCCAGCTCTGAAAGCTCTCTGTTTTCTCAGTCCAAGAAAGAAATCCCATGTGTTTCTTATGAGCTGGACTATATGTGCACTTGGGGGTCAGAGTATTATCTTCATTTCTAGAATTAATTTACTTCATTTTAAATAGCAATGGTGAGAAAATTCAACACATTACAGAACTGGAAGTTTGCAAAACTACCTCTTTTTTATCTGCTTCTGTCTATTGGGTGACATGAGAATTTCCAGGGAAAATAATAATGGTTGCAGGTTTTGATGCATTAGATCTGGTTCTAATAATAGTTCAATACTGACATAGCCCCATCTTAGAGCTATGAATAAGAATTCATGATTGTGATACTATCATACTTGAAGGATGATAGATTTTTGAATGAAAGAAACTGGGCTTTTAAAGACTAAAATGAGAAACTCAAGATGGCTGATCTGGTTTCTGTCAGGATTTTAGCTGAAGAGTATTTCCTCAGACGTAATGTTTCTCTATGTCGTCTTTCTTCTTACATATTGGAGGAGAGAAGATAAGTTTCATAAAAGTTTTGAGCAATTTATGATCAAGTATAATAACCTCTACATGAAGTAACTTCTTCCTATGCAGTGTCTGGCACCCACCCACACAGAGATATTATTAAAGGGAAAGGAGAGAGAGAAGTAGAAGAAAATGTTAGGTTTAAAATGAGAACTCTGAATTACGCAACAGCTGAGGCAAGTCACTTGTGACTGGAAGTGGGTAACTGTCCAGAGCGTTTCACGTTGTCAGCGTGAAACATGGCTTGTTTTCAGATTAAAGTTTTATATTGTACCTAACTCGTTTTACATACCAGAAAGGCCAATGATCTTCATCTTTAAACATTTTTTTTCTTGCTTTACTTTCTCTTTTTGTACTGTAGTACAGATTTGTACAGGCAATTTGTCAAAAAGAAACAGTGGTAGGAACAAGAGTGGCTAGGAATCAGCTCAGAAATAATCCCTCTGAATAAAGGTTTCCACAGGACAGTCCAGATCATGTTATTTCTAGTCATCTCATAATTTCAGTTTTAGGTCATGTTTGGTTTTAATTCTTAAAATGAAAATATTTTCTTCATAACGAGTAACTAAGAATCCGACAAATTATTTACCAGCTATTCACATTTTGTAATATGAAAAGGAAAAACCCCAGCCCATCCTTTTAATATATCTCTGAGTATATAGTTTGGCAGGTTTCCCATGGCATGATGCAGGATTCCTTGGCAAATGTTACTTGGCTTTAGCTTTTTTAATTTCTTCACCATCACTTTGTTGCTCTTATACACACAGACATACAAACTCCTAAACTTAACTGCTACAACACGATCAGATTCTAAAATTTCATGTACAACTTCCGTGAACTGTTGCTATACCATTTCTCTTCACATTTTTTTTCTTTACTGTGTCAAATAATCATGGACTTCCAACACCTCTCTCATTTTGTATAATGCCTTCAAAGCTGCAGCTACCTGTTCTGAATTCACTGCTCTGGTTCCCACAACAACTTCTTAGCATCTTCTCAACCAGAGTGTCTAAGCCCCACTTGCCCAAAAATCAAGTTGTACCCTTCCCACCCATGATGTTCTTCTCATTTTAGGGAGTTCTTGTAGGATGTCCCTGAGTACACATGGATCACCAATATACAGGCTTTTCACTAAGAATATTGTATATATTCAAGTTAGTAATTAAGAGATTATCCTCATCGTTTTTCTGTGATAACAAGGAAGGAGATGGAATTCCTAACTGCTGTTGTCACCACAATGAGCAAATGGACTAGCAGAAAGAATCCAGGTAGTTATTTTGGAAGTTATTTCTTACTTATATCTAGAAAGATACTAGGCTTACCTCGCTTTAGAAGCACTTGTATTGGCAACTCCAGAACTGTCATGAGAGCTCAGTAATATATTTTGGTTTGAAAGTGAATTTCTTACCTCTTTTCAGAACTTCAGTACAGTTTTTCTTCACGTGACCTTTCTTCCTTGTGTCCCATTTTACCAGTGTCAGAAATTGAAAGATAGTTTCCAATCAGGATGTCACTAGTTAGATCAAAATGTCAGTCACGGTCAAGAAACCTGCAGAAATCTTTTCCTGCGCATGTGGTTTTATTAGATTATTTCTTTGTGTCTGCATTGTAGTTTGACTAGAACAGTGCTTATCAATATCTTTAATTCCAATCTTTATGAAAATTCTAACTTTCCTTATGAAAAGCTTTAGATTCTCTTTGCTCTGTAGACCAAAGACTGGAAGTAAACGCTAGAAGTAATGTGGCCGGTTTACAGTTAAAACTCATTTATCTCTTGGGTGTCATTGCATTTTCATTGTATACAATACTTTAAGAATTGCTTTGGCATGTCCGTAGAGTTGCACCAGGGAAAATTCTTTCATGGAGACTTGCTTAGGAAATGTTTATATCTCAGTTTTTACTGAGTAGCACAGACATGAAACACAATGTGTATAAAATAAAGTACTCAACTTCTCAGACACTAATATCCAGTTCAGATAGAAAGAATATTCAGTGAAGGTGAAACTCAGCATGAGCGTGAGCAAAAACATGAGCCAGGGCATGGACGAGAAAAAAGAGCCAAAAGTTGGTAAATGGTTAAATCTAGTTTGTTCAGCTATATATAAGCATGAGCGCCTTTTGGCCAGAAAACTGGTGGTGCAAGCCCTTTTAAACTATAAGCAAATGGTAACTTTTTCAGGATTTGTGAGGTTTTCCATTGCAACCTTATGTTGCGATCCATATTTTTATTTCTGTACTATCACAGAATCACAGAATGGTTGAGATTGGAAGGACCTCTGGGTATCATCTGGTCCAAGCCCCCTAGCTCAGGCAGGACCACCTAGAACTGGTTGCCCAGGACCATCTCCAGATGGCTTTTGAATATCTCCAAGGTGGGAGGCTCCACAACCTCTTCGAGTAACTATGCCAGTGCTCGGTCAGCCACACAGTAAAAAATTGTTTCCCTATGTTTAGAGGGTATTCCTGGGCCTCTGTTCATGCCCACTGCCTCTGGTGCTGTCACTGGGCACCACTGAGAAGAGCCTGACTCCATCTTTTTTGCACCCTCCCTTTGGTATTTATATATATACATATAAAAAATCCCCACTGAGATTGTCTTCTCTAGGCTGAACAGTTCCAGCTCTCTCAGCTGTTCCTCATATGTCAGATAATCCAGTTCCTTAACCATCCTCATGGCCCTTTGGTGGTCTCTCTCCAGTACGTCCATGTCTCTCTTGTACTGGGGACCTCAGAACAGGACCCAGCACTCCAGGTGTGGCGTCACCAGTGCTGAGCAGAAGGGAAGGATCACCTCCCTCAACCTGCTGGCACTGCTGTTCCTCATGCAGCCCAGGAGTTATGTGCATCTTTGTGTTGGACTGACACATAGAACGATGGATACATTTATCCTGTGGAAGCAGTCACAGTGCAGACTCATAGCTAACATCCATTTAATTGTGCAGCTGCACGTTTTGTACCTCAGGAACCGAGGGACTTACTGGCTCAGGAGTTTATTTCAGCAGGACAGGGTAGTGATACAATGCCTGCCTCCATCATACCTTCGTATCTGTAGGCTAAGGGCATTCTGGTCCTACAGTAGACACAAAAAGGCTTTTCCTCCATACAGTGGGTGTCGTTCCAGAGGCAGCGGATAATGGCCTAGCTCCAAGGCCAGGAGAAGGAGTAGTCAAACAAGATGGACACCTGCATATTCCCTTTAACATCTTCCTCGTTCTGTCTCCCTGGAAAATCAAAGAAGCAACAACCAACAAAAATGGGAAGCATCTGAGACTTTTTGAGCAAACAGGGAAATTAAATGTCATAGGTGCACTCCAAATCTTTTTGTCCCATCTTCTTCCCTACTTGGTGTGTGTTTAGTAACAATATGGTGTTGGAGCCTTCAGGGCGTGGATTTTGTAGCAAGCAAAGTCAGGGATGTTTAAGAGGATTGAGGAACCACACAAAAGGCAAATAAATCCCCAATAAATCCCTCTCTCATCCATTGGAATATCCCTCTTTCCTGAGATACATGTACTCACAGATTTTAGGTGGTTTTTGAAGCCAGAGGACAGACTCACATCCCTTGCCACAGGACACCAACCCAGCTCCATGCTTTTCCTGAAGAAAAAAAGAAGGAATTCTACAAAATCAGGCTCCGGAGTTTAACCACTCTTACACAGATTATGATCACAGAGAGGAGAACATATGCTCAAGAAAGGACTTCTGGGTCAAGCTTGCATAAATAAACCTCAGGGAGTGAGTTGGTGTATGAGTCAAGTGAAAGATACCAAGAACAAAGGTGAAATTTTACTTTTCTGTGACTGCTGAGTATGCTTTCAATTCAAAGGTGGTGGGAGAGCTGATGTCCACCTTCAAGAATCTTTAAAAAATTGCCTTGAGGTGAAAGTTTTTATGCGTACTGGACTTGCAGAGCTATCAGGTCATTACGAAAGAGTAACTAGTGCCAAAATGTGGAATGAGAACTTCATACAGCTGCTGATTAGGTGAATCTATTTCCCCAGTCACCCATCCAATATTCCAATTGAACCTCTAGCCAAAATTCATGAGGCAAATTTAATTATATTAGTGGTGCCTAACCTGGAGTTGGCATCCTGTTGTAGTCATGATGGTGGGATGGATAGGAGGCTGAAAGATGAACTAATAACACTTCATTATGGTGAAATATCAAAGTATGTTGGAAGGTCACCTTGTGTTGTATAATTATACTTTCAAAAGAATTTAAATTCTTGCTTCAGCCCTTAGTGAATTTGAGACATTAGCAATGATGGGAAAAACCTTCCTTAAAAATCCCAAGAATTGTACTTGTTTTGTCATGACACTGCCTAAGGTGATTTGCGAACAAGGCTGCCTTTGCCAAGCTCTCACATTAATGCAGGGTTCAGCATACATTTTAAAACATTAAATCCGCTTTCCATTTGCATAGATATGATTATTTGAATGTGTAGATTGTGTTGGTTTAAAGGGCCCCAATATTCTAATGCTGGAGCTGAAATTAAATATTCAAAGTAACCGTATGTTAATAATTTCAAGTAGTGTTTTTAAAAAAAGTCTAAGGTAATATTGCTTGACTTTGGAAGATACGGAGTGTGTCTGCTGCCACAAACAGTGTGAGGATTGTAGCTATTGAATGTTTTGAAAGTCAGGCTCCAAACCTAGGGCAGAAGTAGATGTTCCTGTCTGAGTGGGTTAAGCTTTGGGTTTTTCTAGAAGCCAGTATTGCTATATACCCTAAAGCTTAAAAAAAATACAGAAATCCCAAAGTATGAGTTGCAATGGTCTTGTCAAAGTGGCTACAGTTAGTAAATACCATGTGTATCTGGGAAGAAAACATCCCATTATTTATGACTTATTCAGAATCAAAATAAATAAAGCCCTTTATGAACAAATAACAGGCTACCACATTTTACTCCATCCGATCAAATCTTCATGTCAGATGGTTTCAAATCAGACTTGATTAAATTGCTCTCTCAATGTCCCTGCACAGAGCAGTTTGCAGTATAAGTTGATATGATGTGACCTGAATGGCAGCACACAAGAAGGAGGCAAAACACATGTTTAGTTCATCAAAGAGCAGCATGTCTGCCAGTTCACTGCTTTCTCTTGGTGGCCCAGATTTCTGCAGAGATTGTTATCTATCATATAACTAAGAAATGTCACAGTGCTCTGTGTCTACTTACTGTATTTGGAATGGCCCCACAAGACAGGCAGTGGCATGGAGCTCTGCTGCCTTTGTGAGAGTGTCAAGATGGAAAGTGCCATTTTTCAGCATTAACTCATGGTTAGCAAAAGGAGATCCAGATCCTACACCTGGTCCTGCATATGGGCAGTGAGAGGCGAAGGACCATAGCTGACTACTCCTTGTTCTCCACTGTAGATGGGAGAGATCTTCTCCTATGAAAAGCAGCAGTGAAATGATGCCTTTGGCTGTCACTGGTGTCAAGGACTGGTATCAGACAGAAGGGGAGTACATGGAGAGAGGCAGGAGAGTAGGTGTTTCTCCATAACCAAAGGCTGCCAGTGAAAGCATGGGATTGTGCATTGTTCCTCAAGTCACTGTGTCTCAGCTGAACCGTTTTAGAAACTGTAACCATGAGTTTGCAACATACACCGTGCTTAGAGAGCCGTGATCCAGAAGAGAGGGGCAGCCTGGCTATCAGCCGACCCAAGTTACTATCTCAGTTTGCAGTGAGTGTGACTCGTGTTTCTTGGAGTAATCTACCATTTCTTGAACCAAAATGGTACATGACATCCGTGGCCTGATCTTCACAGATCCCTCATTCTTGGCTGGATCCTTACTCATCTGTCAGTAAAATGTTGGAATGTCTTGGGAGTTTCAACATAAAATTGCACCGTTGTTCACACCTTACCGAATTCAACACAAAGCTGGCAATACAGCCTTACTGCCATCGAAATCAGAATTTCATCTTTTACATTGGCACTATGGGGTGATGGCGTTTTATACATGACGAGTGAAAATATTTTAAATTGCACGTTGAAAAGAAGAAGTGTGTCTGAAAGTATTTTTAGTCACTGTCTTTTTCTAAAAGCCTTTGGACATTCAGCCTAACAATTTGTTTCTTTCCTGAACATATCTTTATTTATGCAG
Organism: Mohoua ochrocephala; assembly: GCA_013398855.1. Taxonomy (NCBI): domain Eukaryota; kingdom Metazoa; phylum Chordata; class Aves; order Passeriformes; family Acanthizidae; genus Mohoua; species Mohoua ochrocephala. The sequence continues at coordinate 116,791 of VZTA01017438.1, forward strand.
CAGAAGTATTCCTCTACTTCAAGGTAAATTCTGTACCGTTTCACACCCCATTGTTTACAGACCTTCATGAATCCATTGTCATTTATTTGATCCCTTAAACCTAGGAGCACATTTCCAATATACAATACGCAAGAAATTTAATTTTGAATTTATATTCATAATAATTAATCTCTAATTTTATTATGTTTTCACAAATTGCATGACATTCACTCTGGTTTTGTCTCTCTTAGCAGCTATTTTAGTGTTCTTTGTAATGAAAACTATTTTGTTAATGATATAATTCATAGGACAGTATTAGTTGAGGGAAAATTGTTTTGTTCATGCAAAAGGGCACGATTAAATTTTCAAAAGTAGTGTAGTCAAAAATATGTGTCATCTGTCCCCTTTCGTTGCCAGTTTTAGTAGAAACTTGAAAGGTTCACTCACAGACTGGATAAAGCATGGAAGCAGAAGATATGAAGTCTCAAAAAACCCCCCCGTTTTCACCCTGCATTGGCAACTGTCAATGACAAATATAAATTTACATTAATTAAAGCAAGTCACATCCTAAAAACACTGTTTTATTTTTTCAGACCACTCTTCCGTGGAAATTCAGATGTTGATCAACTAGGAAAAATCTTTGAGTAAGTAATAACTAGTTGCCTTATGTCGGTATCTGTTTGACATTGAAACCCTATGAGATTTCTTTGCCATGTTTTTATGCAATAATGTGACTGGAACAAAGTATTCCTGGAACATATTTCCTATTGCTACTGTATGCAGCATGATATTTCCGTGTATTCTGTGTCAGAGTGGGAGGAGGAAGCAACATGGAATGTAGTTCTGCAAAACTGACAGCCATCATCAGGAAGTTACGAGACTTCTGGGTTTGGGCTTTTTAACTCTCTGAAATATACTGTGCATGTGCCATTCATACATATTTATAAGCAGTTAAGTCCAAGAGATTCTCTTCATGTAAACAAACACAGAGGTTTTATTTTTTGGCGATTTCTTTGTGCGTTGCAGAAAACAACATTAGAATACATTAAAAGCTGAAATCTCCAAGATTATTGCCAACAGCATCTTTGCAGAAAAGACTTCTGAACATCCGAGACTATATTAGCTTTTAAACTGCATTGTGTAGCCTGTTAACAGTCCATGTTTTGGTCAGGAAGGTAACTGTGAGAACGGAGGAAGCATTTCAACATGTGCTTTCTCAGAGATGAATTGACTTTCTTTTTACAATTCTACGAGTTTGTGTTTTTCAGATTTATCAAATACATTAAGGAGGTGGGTAGACTCCAAACTCTCTGAGGTAGAATATTTCTCGTCCAAAATTAAGTTTTTGATATTACCAATATGATAATTAAGTAGGATTATATTACTTTTTCTGGTAAAAGCTCTTCAGAGTAAGGAGCATTGCTGTATTTTTAAGAGGCATGTAAATTTAAGATCTGATGTCCATGTTGTGTAGTTAGGAAATCAAAGCCACACAGAGCTGGTACCAGTCCAGAGAATGAATGCCTGTTTGCCTCTGCACCTCTGACTTCCCTTTCTGTATGGAGGGACTGCAGGGATCCAGGGATCTGGATGAAATAAGAAATAGATAGCACAGAGAGAGAGAGAGAGAGAGAGAGAGAGAGAGAAAGTATTCTTCCAAAATACTATTTTCTTGAAGATATTCCAAAGAGAAGATAGTAAAAGTTCTAAGAAAAGCTTAAACTGAACAAGTAATGAATTTCTCAGTTTAACCATTTTTCCAGCTCTCGAATCATAACAGATCTGTTTCTAAGCATTTTCATTATTTAATGTGGGGTTCCTAAATTGCGGGTCTTGATTTCACACAGTTGACTTCCCTTTCCTGCATACCATACCATGAGTATGTGACTCACTTGTGTGGTTAATTTGTCATGCGCTAAATAGCTCTTCCTGCCCAATCCAGAGAAATCAATCCTTCAAGTTTACTTTTTCTTCTTCTGCCAAAACTACTACTTTAGTCCTACAGTATTCTGCTTTATTAAATGAAGACAGCTTTGATACATACAACATATTTTACAGTTTTAAAAGACATAGCTGTGATTTCTTTCATTTGTGACATTTAAGGAGAAAATGAAAATGAACTGGGCTAGGATTAAATGCGTAGCTGCTAGTGGCAGCCTCCAGTGGGGATCTTTCCATCCCCAGGGGCTGAGATTACCTGTGCAGAAAAGCATTCACTAAGAAAAGAAAACGCTGTGCTAAATTTAGAAGAAATTCCTTATTGCACATCTACTTAAAGAGAAAGTTTGGGTTTTCTTCTTTTGTACAGTTCTTAAATAGTTGAAAAGTTTCTGAGTTGGGAACCCAAGAACCCCTTGGGTTCTGAGGGGTTATGCCAAGTAGTGTTTATTTTGTGTTTTCACAGCTGGAGAACCCCCTACAGTTAGGCATAGCTCTTCTTGTAGGAGGGTTGTTCCTTTCTACAGTAGTGACTCATTCTGGAGATCAATTTGGACAGAAGGAAGTTTCAGGATTTGCATGCAATCTGGGCTGATGCATTCTTTCAGATAATGGGGCTGTGGTCTGCCTTTGCTTTGCATGTGCATCGTGATTTGTGTCAGTAAAATTCCACTGTATGTCAGGGTAAATCCCCCGTGCGTGGCCCAAAACATTCTCCTGCTTTCCCAGGACACTACCAGCATGTGGCATATCCTCACAGATTTCAGGCTAGACTGCAATGCTTTGAGCAGACTTGTCTCCCATTGTGATCAATGGGAGTGGAAAGTACTCAGCATTTCTCAAGACCAGGCCTGAACCTTTGGCAGGAGGTAAAACTTACCCGAGGTACTCCCAAACTTAGTCACTGAAATGGTGGTGCCACCAGACCTTTAGAGTGAGAACAGCTACTCAGACGTTCATTGTTAAGGAGGTTTGAGTACCACGTGTGTGTAACTAAAAATGTCTCTCCTTTCCACTGTCAGTCTTGTCCAGCCCACCCCTGTCTGACAGGCTGCCTCCTGCTTTCTTGTCATTTGCTTTGCCTGTGCTTATTCTGCCCTGTTCGTGCTCTGCCGTGCAATCCTTAAAAGAAGTGGGACTAACCAAACACATTTGAATGCCAGGTTAAATGTCATTGTTATTTAAAATACCTAACTCTCCCATCTGTGATGCTTTTTGTATTATATTTAATATGGAGCCAGATCCTGAAATATCCAATCAAAAGGCTTTAACTGCCGTGGCCACGGGGGCTGCCCCATACCCTCACTGTACCCGGTGATAAACGTCGAGGGTGGTTTTTCATACAGATTCAACTTCGCGTTTCCCAAGAGCTGTGATATGTAGGATTTAGTAGGATTTAGTTGTCCTGAGATTGTAATTGCTTTGCCCTTCCAGCCATGCTGTTATTTTGAGGACATATTCATTTTTAGAGGTATTTTAGGTGAGCCAAATTACAGTCTGAAATCCATGTGGATGGAGGTGGGGTAGTTCCATGAAGTTCGCTGGGGTAACCTGTGATTTACCTCGGTGTGGTTGGCCCATGGCCTCAGCCAGTCCTGCGACAAACTCGGTGAGAAAAAAGATCAATGCTGCTCCCTAGTGGCAGTGGGCTTTGTGCAGGCCCAAGTGTTCAGGGACACTGTTTTTGTCTTTTCTTGTCTTAGCCTGTCAGCGTTTCCATTGAAAATCTCGATTTTACAGGTTATAAAAATTTCTTTTCCCTGAAACTAGTCAAGTAATGTATGATCTTTTCCAGAATTTCCATCAGAAACTGGTTTTCAACCCCACATATGTTAGCATCAGGCTAAAATGTGAAATGTATGTGACATAATCCATCATTGGTGGTTTACCTACTGTTTAATTTATTTGGGTTTTAGACCTCAGCACGATTATTTAATAAGTATAAATATATTCTATAATTTAAAGAATAAGGAAATAAAATATTTAAAGAAATTAAAATATTCTATTAAAGAGTAAAGAAAAACTAAAATACAATTGAAAGCAAAACCACAAGGACATTCAAGGGCCTTTCCACTTCTAAACTGAGACTTTAAAACCTGTATTGTGAAGCAAATAAATTGTTTAAATTTGGGCAACAATTACTGCACATAGCTTTGAAGCATTATGAAACATCCCTTTTATTGCCTTACCCTCATCTTGACCCACACTCTTCTCTCAGTCCCTATTCTTGTGAAAAAAGATCCTTGCACGCAATTCCCCTTTGAAACTTAGTGCTTTTAATCATCCTGGAGTGACATATGTTGCACCATCCAGTCAAAAGCTAAGCAACTTTTTTCTAAAGCACTCAGCCTTTTTGCAACAAAAAGACTCAGAAAATTGAGACTTAGGCAAGAAAATTGTGCTGCCCAGAAAATGATTTCTACCGAGCACATTGAGGACCTGTGTTCATCAGCTTCTATTCACAGAGATCATTGCACTACTCTACAATTAAATAGTTAGGCTCATTTAAACAAAAATACTTATAAACTGCCACTCAGTGTAATCAATATAAAGGGGAAACTGCATAAATGTTCAGACCTAACATTATGTTTTTCATTTCACAGTGTAATTGGACTCCCAGAAGAAGAGGACTGGCCTAATGATGTTGCCCTTCCAAGAAATGCTTTTACTTCCAGACCCGCACAACCTATTGAAAAATTTGTACCAGATATCGATGAAGTAGGCAAAGACTTGCTTCTTGTGAGTTTCTATTTGTTGTTCCCTAACTCACATGACTGATAATTCCCACCGGGCATGCAACTTGCCAAGAAACAATGAAGTTTCTATTTAATGGAGTTATTTAAAAAAGGGTCAAAAATAGATAAGACAATTCATGTTAATCTGTGAAACAGCAGCACAAAGACACTGCCTTTGGCTCAAGAGGTGTCAGAGCTGAGAATAGTTCAAGATTAGGAAACTGGGTCAGGGACGTATCTGTTTGACCTGTGGTTAGACCTTATGATTAGATCCTCATCACTGACCACTGCAGTGCCACTGATTCAGCCATTCTTACGCTGTTGGCCTGATGTGGGTACGAAAATGGATCTACCATTTTTGGTGGTGTAGTGGACCCAGTATGAAGCAGGAAATAGGCTGTAGTGGCATCTGCATGCCTTCTACTGCATGCTGAAAGCTTGACACTTGGAAATCACCAATTGTTGCCTCTTGCAAAGGGCAAGGCTGAACAGGAGCAAAAAAAATTGGGCTGGTACAGCTATTTCCATCATTATTATAGGTACATTAGAAACCCCCGTCCTGAAGTTCAGTCTTGAAATGGAATGTAGGGAATGACCTTGCATCAGTTTGCTTTTTGCCGTGCTTTTTGAAATCTAGGTAAATTTGTTCTCTGGAAGTCTTTTAAAGATCTTGATTCATATGAGCTAGGTAGAGCTAGAGGGGCTTAGTGCAATTCTTGAAAGACTTGATGCATCTCTTCAGGAAGTGCTGTCTCTGGCCAAGGTTATCTCAACAGCAGATGATCCTCCAGTGTCCTCATGACGGCAGCCCCCAGCTGCAGAAAGCTGGACTACATCTGAACACTTAAAATGACAAGGGAGGAACACATCTGTGCTGCTTGCAGACAGCCTGGAAGTGGAAGCTAGACGTGGGACAAGAATTAGGTTCTGGGAACAACAAGGAGTAATATATGGCAGAGAGCTCAGTGAGTGTGAGGCATGATGGGAGGGAGGGAGGGAGGAAGAAAATAAATATCTATGCCTAGAAGGTGAGGTGGGAAAGAAATCAGTTCCTGCTAGGCAAAGAGATGGTAACTGGGAGCCACAGATGTAAGGGGAGAGTAGGACTGAAAGTCACTGAATTAAATTTCAGAAGTTAAATGATAGAAGTTCTGATACAAGAAAAGAAAGGAGGACTAGGAAGTGGTTCCACGAGGGTAGTAGGAAGAATAATATATGGAGGTGAATGAAGTAAAGAACAAGGTATAAATGCAAGGCTGGGGTAGAGATTTCAGTGCTGGCTGGACAAAGGCTGGGATACAGATCTGGAAGGAAGGCCATCAAAGTGCAACTAGGAAGAAGAGGGGGAAACTGAACACAGAACATAAGCAGATGAAGGCTGTCCTGTGCACGTGAATTCAAGAAAAGCTGTATTCTGGGATTTCATGAACTGTGAATACTTGAATTTTCTGGCATGTAATTTCTGAGGTGGCCATACTCTTATACTGTGACCCCACTGCTTGTTTTAATATGGATGATCATTGTGCACCACCTTCTGAGACCCTGACCATAAACTGGAGGTGGTATGCATTAATGTATGTATGCAATGATAGATAGCACTGTTAACTGTACATTTTAGTTAAAACCAACTTCTTTTCATACTTCCAGAAATGCTTAGCCTTCAACCCAGCCAAGAGGATATCTGCGTATGTTGCCCTCTCTCACCCATATTTCCATGATCTGGAGAAATTCAAGGAGAATATGGACTGTCACATGTCATCCAGTCAAAACTCCAGTGAGGTGAATGCATCATAAGTGCTGACTGAAGAGGAACCATAAATGAACACGACGTGTAGCTGACAAGGCCACTGTCCCATACAAGCCACATAGCTGTCCTAGTGAAGATCATTATTTGGAGGTTTTATGCACTTACCTTTTATTTTGGGATTGTGATGTGCTTATCCATGGAAATCAATCTAGTTTACTTTTATCAGAGCAATGCAAGGGCCGGGGCTTTGACCTGCTCCTGTTGCAGCTTTATGTTTGTTTTGTTTTTGTTTTGTTTATCTACCTGGGAAAACTCCAGACGAAGAGAAGCTGCTGACCAGTTTTGCTGCCATTTTATCCTTCTAATATTGAATGCTGCCAGTGTTTGATGATCGAGTCACTGCCAAAACATGATGCAATCTCTCTCTCTCTCTCTCTAGCTGCTGAAGCATGATTTGGTACTTTTTTATTATTATTATGTGATATTTAAAGAATGGCATTGAAATATCAGATCTCTGCAGCCTGCAGCTAAGTGATACATGCGTTAATACATCCACCTACTGTTCATTCATAGCATATATGCAGGTGCTTCCCCACTTGAAAACTTGGATGAATTAATTTATCATTTCATTGCTCTATAAAAAAAACCAGTGATGATGATCATAATAAATGTCTCAGCTTTTAGGTTTTTTCATACACAAACAAGTTATTATCCAGCTATGTTTGTGGGCATGTTTCAAGAAACTGTCCTGTTCTTACTGTTTCAGTTTCCAAATGGTCAGTTTGTGTTGAAATGCAGACACATTCTGGTCCATCATCTAACCCATCATTCCCTCCTGGAAACAGCTGCAAGCATATTTTCTTCATCTCATTCCAAATAATTTTCTGATGTCCAGCTCAAAGACATGAGCAGAGCCAATGAAAATCATTACAGATTTTTGCCTTCAACCTGTTTTCATTGTCAGCCAAAAAAGGAAAATAGAAAAAATACTTCTGGTTCAGAAGCAGAGAATCCTATACCTGTAATAGCACAGAGAAGTATTTGTGCTGCTTTGTACGCTGTATACCGTGCTGCCTTACCTGCAACACCCCCCAGTGCCTCACAAGTGCATGAACATTAATGTTTCAGAATCCCTCACATGTCACTTACGAAGCAGGCTTGTTTTCTATGCAGAAATGCATGACCTTCTCTCCTCAACCACCGTGTGGGGATACTGGCACACGCCTCTCCACTAAGGTTAATGTGCCATTGTTGAATGTCAAAATGACTAAGCAATTCACTTGTCTTTATAGCACAGTTCTTTTAAATATTACCTGAAATTTTTATATTTAGTATTTTTACCTTAACTAAAATATATTTTCAGTATTTTGAAAAGAAACTTTTATTTTTTTAATACTGTACTGGGGAAAAAGAAATATTTTAAATCCATAAAAGCTGTTCCCTAGCATGACTTCAGTGCATTTACCTGGACATGACTTAGGGGGAAATATTGGTCCAATGAGTATAACTGATGCTAAGTGAGGCAGCCAGCTTTGCTTACTCCTGTGACAGTCCCTTAGGCTTCTCTCTTCCTCATCTCTATTTCATCTTGTCTAGGTGGTGAGCCAGCATTATATCCTCATCCATGGCATGCTTGGCAGAAGCAGGTCCTTAGCAGTGAGCTGGGCAATGTAACTTCTCCAGTTGTGACAGGGGAATTTGTAACCATCTCACTGGCAGGTCTCTGGCTCCTGTGGCAAACTTCACTGTAACTCCGTTTCAGGTATCTGCACTGTCCGGGTCATGGTCCACTGCTGGGATAGTAAGTGGATCTTACCTGTCTCCTGGATGAAGCTTTTCGTTGCTGTTAGACACTCTAAGTGTGTGATAGATGGTTAAATTAGGTCTACTTTAAACAAGACAGATTTTAAAAGGACCACTTGCATGCTTGCATGCAGTGGCCTGTGCTTTTCTTTATGCCCAGAATGAGCCTACGCAAAACGTAACCGGCATGAACAGGCAAGTTGCAAATTAGGCCTGGCGAGAGCATGCACGAGGCATCTGCACGCAGAGATATCACAGATGCGTAACAGCAGAATTTTGGAAGCTCTGTGAGCAGCAAGCTGAAGGCCAGGGAGCTGTCACAGCAGCAAACCTTCTAATCTCGGCCTTGCCTTTGTCATTCTCTCTGTTCCTGCACCCAAGGGGAACTGCAGACCCGCTGCACTGGTGTTGTCCCAACAGTGTTCCTGTACGGGTCAGGGGACCCAAGTGTGAAAAATTTTTGACATTCACAGAGAAGGATGGGCCAGAGTGAAATTTTTGCTAATAATGTCTAAACACTAATTAGAACAACAAACAGAGCCAAAAGTCAGGAGACTCTTGCAACAGTAGCAATTAGAAAAGTTTTCTACGGAGTTTAGCACTTTTGAAAACATTCCACATTTTACCTAGCGCTGAGCTGTCTATCATACATACCTTATCAGGTCATTCAGCTGGTGTGCCTTCCCAGCAACTGCTCAGGGAACTCTCCCAGAGCTCTCCACCAACTAATACAGGGTGGAAATGTAGAGGAGGAGATGATATTTTCCAAATTAGGCCTAAAACTCTCAGATAGAAATGTGCATCTGTTCCATGTAAGAATCTGTTCTATTAAGCTTAGCAAAGCTAAAGAATAAAGAATATGGTTGCTGAATGTAGACACATTATTAGGGTAAAAACAGAAAGGAGAGGAGAGAACAGTTTAAGCCAAAGGTTAGTGTTGGCCCAAAAACAAATGAGAATGTGGAAATCACAAGGAATTTAACTACTGGAGCAGCATTTCCCAATCATTTTCCCAATCAGACAAAGAGCTAAGACAGCAGCAGAGAGAAACAGGGGCTGGCTTATGGAATCAGAAGCAGAGCTTCTGCAACGTGGTGCTGTAGGTTGTCTAATATAGTAGGATCAGGTTATAAAGGAGAGTATTCAGGAGAACAGTTTGCAAAGGGCTGCATTAATGGTCACATTCTGGAACATCTTTCCAGTGGGAATGGCAGGAACAAAACCAAGAAATCTAAGTTCTATCTTGGCAGGGTTAGGGAAAATATTTCTCTAATGGGGTCCTTGTGGGAGCGAGGGCCTGGTTTCAAAGGACCAACAATTTTTCAAATTGCCTCCTTTTCCAAATCTCTTTAGGAAGAAATTCCATTTGACATGCCATAGGCTTAATCTTATTCCAGTCTTCCCTGCCAAACCATGTGGGGCTTCACTTACACTGGTAAACTGAGAAAGCCTGTTCTCTGGCTGGGCAAAGCACTGTCGTTGACTAATACCATGCCAGGAATCATGTTTATAATTAGGCAGCTCAGACAACTGTGGGACTGTGCTCAAACCCATGCCCTTGCTCTTCTTCTTTTACTGGTATAGCTCTAGTCTCTTAGTACCTTTACTCATTACTGCCATATGTGTAGGATGCAGGAATTGTGTATGTGAAAAAGAAAGTGCTGGGATGAAAACTCTTTGTACGCCTTTAAATAAGACTTTAGAGTGCAATTCTTCTTAGTGATAACTAAGCCTGTATGTCTTCTGTTCTACAGGAGTGGTTCAACAGCAGCTAGAAAATGCTGAATAACAAAAGATGTATTAAGTATAGCTCCTAGAACACCCACAACCAGGCACTGTGCTCTTCTTAGCGGAGAACAGGGTGTTCGAAGTAATAAAAGGAGAAATTTTGATCTCCCACCAACTTCTTTTTTTCTTTAATCACTACTACATAATTCTGCAGAGAAAACCAGACCCAATAGCCAAGGAAAAAATCACCAAAGCCAGCTAGTGAAGTGCTAATTGCTGAACTATAGCAATCCATCTGGTGCAGCCCTTTTCTCTTCTCCCCGTCCACACCAGCCTTCCTGTTCTTCTCCTTCAGCTCCCTTATGTAAACAGGTTTCAGTGATGCTCACAGGTGCTATTTCCAGCAAGATTCTTCCAAATTTTCCATAGCTACGGTGTCAATGTCCCTTACATTCCTATTACCAAATGTTGCTTCTTTTAGTTCCGCAGCCTAAATCAGTGATGAGACGAGAACTTTGTGCACCTCCTTGCCTAGGCTTAGTTTCGTGTACCCCTGTGTTGCCTTCTGTGTGGTTAGTAAAATTCTAAAAATAGGATTTGTGCATATTTCTGTGTAGGCTGTGCCCACACTCCAGGTTTTTTTCAGCCTATTAGTGCACAATGATCAATAATCGAGCATCTTTTCCTGCTGTTCCTGTTCTAAAACACACCAAAAACTGAGGGCGTCATGTTTGCAAAAAAAAAAAGAAATTTAGTGCTATGTGTACAGAGCCTTTTTAATGAAAGGAATCGCTAAATTGCAGCATTTGAATCTCTTCTGCATAGGGGAGGGTTTCCAGCATGATAACTCTTATTTGGTTTTTATACTCAGTGGTTGTTTTGGCGAATTAAGAAGAAAATATTGTGCCTTGCTGCTTTTCACAGGTTCACTCACTGTCTTTGAGAAGCGTGTTTTATTATTCATATAGTTCTTTCTGCTGTTAGGTATTAGACCAATGTTAATGTGGAAAATAAAGAGAAAACATGCTGTTTTGGTCTTTTAGCCAGCAAACTTGGAGCACTTACCTGATTCACAACTGAAAACACATCAGTTGTCAAATATGTATATGAATCAGAAACCACACCGTTTGGTTTAAAAGGCCACGTAAGTTAATTATGTTCCATGTATAAGACACATTTGAATAATGAGGAAGTTTATTCTAAGAACTCTGTTTTATAGAACCACTTGGCTAGTATTTTTCATATACAGTAGGTTCAGGAATAGATCGACTTTTATATACAATGTGAATTAGAAGATACTAGGCTATTTGAGTGATTTTGTTGTTTTGTGCTTGAAGCTTGAATTGATTGCAAGCTTAGGAACCTAACATATTTATTTTATTGCTTCAAAACTGCTTCTAAATATCAAGATCTTTTTTGATGTTAACAGGATTTCACACTTTTTTTAATGTGTAAATTATTTTCTTGACATTAGTATGTTAGAAGAAGCATTTTTCCAAACTGCAGTAGTGGGGGGAAATTTAAGAAATATATTTTTACTTTCACAGAGAGGTGAAATCTTCAATAACTGACTATCAATAAGCTATCACTTTAACTTCCTTTTGATTACTAAGCCTTGAGTATACAGGTTTTCTTTCAATGAAGAAAAAGTTCAGAAAGAGTCTCTAGAAAAGTAAATGGGATTTTCTATGTTTAAGCTTCCAAGTTTTATTTTCATATCCATTTTTTTGTGCAAGTGCAGTTCAGATGTGCAACAGCATGACTACAATTTTAAGAGTCTAACAGGCTGTAGGACTCAAATTGGAGTTTTATTTGTGAGCTGTTTGTTATCTTATCTATCTGTGTTTTGCAAATTATTAGATAATGGCTGTAATATAATTCTAGTTTCTGGACTAGACTCTGTAACCATCAAATCTCAATAATTTATGTAAAACAGAAGCTTTCTCATCTCTTTTAATTAACAAGGCCATTAAAAGAAGAAAGATGTGGACATACGAACTGACAAATACACTATTGCCAAGTGTTGTTTCTTCCCTTTAGTTTGAAGCTTAGCAAGTATTGCATACTGATATGCAATATAGACACAATATAAGAACCATAAGGACCACTTCAGAGTAGTGTGCACAAATAATATGAAAAATGGCTCATTACACTCTTGGAGAAACCAGCTGAAAATCATTACTTTAGCTGTAACACTCAAAATTTTGAAACTCATATCTTTTCCCATTAAAAAGTATTCCTGAAAAATAATGTGTATGTTGTTAATTCAGTGATAGGCACCCAAACAAAGCTGAATCAAGTGGGAACTTGTTCTCAAAAGTGATTCTTCCAGGCCAAGTAGATACCATCAGTTCTTCATGTACTCATCAGAAACTAAAATTAACCAGCACCATTCTTAGATGAGCCTTTTGCTTTCTGGGCAGAAAAACCCAAGATTGCTGTGAGTAAAGTTAGTAGAAAATTTGCTTTGTCTTAAAAGTCCTGTGGAAGCTTCTGTAACATTTGGATTTCCAGCCTTCATTGAAGGACTGTGTAAAACAGCAAAGATAAATCAAAACTCCTTAACCATATGGTCTTTTTCCCTTCACGTTACATATTTTATCTGTGTTGGAATATATTGATGGGTTTTATCCAGCCCAATGTTAATGAGACTTTTGCAAGGCTAGAGAAAGTAAGAAGTTCTGCTATAGTATTTTGATTGTTGGTGATTGTGGTAGAGCAGATTTTCTGTTTTCAGAAAGGATCAGACAAAATATATGGCCTTCTTTGAAAAAGAAAAAAAAAAAAAGAAAAAAAAAGCGCCACAAACAACTGACACTTGGTAAAGATTAAAAAGGAGATTCTAAGGAACTATTTGGAAAATACTGTCGGGATGAGTGAAAAGGAGCATATTTTTAATGTGAAAAATGTAAATGCAAACAATGTGTATTAAATATGCATTGAAACTGATAGGGTTTTATGGAAGAAAAGCATCCAAGTATGAATTTATTCGAACTACCACTTAAGTGTTCGTTTGCACTAAAGCAACCTGTACTGTTGGAAAGGAGATGGGAAAACACATCGTGTTAAACTTGTGATTTACTTTGGTGTCTACAAGGATGTGTTGTAAAGCTCTCAAGCTCACTGTCCATTTTTAAGCAAGCCAAATTCGCATTCACACTATTAGCTTTCTGCGTCTTAAACCTATCCACATGTCTGAAAAAACCGCATTTTCTAGCGTTTACATGGATACTTGCTCCCATTGACATGCTCACGTTAAATCCAGAAAGAGAACAGTCTCTGCCACTGAACGGAAAATGAATTTTCACAGACTGACGGATTCCTTTGTACAATTACTCCTAAAGGGTTTGAAATCAATGTTCAACAATATGGAGCCCTTCATTTTATTCCATGTTTCACACATACATCGTGTTATGCTAATTCTCAGCCTTTTTTAAAAAAAGTAAAACCCCAGTTCATTAATGTTAGGATCAATTTTGAGTAGTTAGATGAAGGAGGAAAATTGCGATGTGATGGAAAGATAGAAAAAATGGGCAGAGAGTAGGAGAGTTGGCAAGTGAGTTTGACTGTGTGGAAAGTTACATATAAACATAAGGGGAAGACTTTTTCCCAGTTGTTTTGTTTTCTCCTGTCATTCACCTTCATAAGCATAAGATGATAAAGCAAGACTGATGAAGGGGATTTCAGTTCCAGATACTTATGCCAACTCAAGTCGTGAGTTCCAGTGCAGTTCTTCAACATAGCAACAGCTCTATTTTTTAAATTTTGCATAAGCTAGAGCTTTTTCTGGGTAGATATAAAAAAAAGTCTTATGAGACAGCTTGAGAGCAGATTAAGCTGTCCACAGAGACAGTGCCTGTAGTTCAGCTGCAGACGCTGGAGAATGCACAGCTCTGCTGCAGGAGAGCCACTGACAGTGTCTGTTGGTGTGCAGTGTTGTGCATTAGAATTTGACTCCTGCTGCAAATCGAAAATCCTTTGGTCATCCAAAATAGTATGGTTTTGCACACTTGGATTTTGATGAAGTTATCCACATGCAAGTTTTGCTGGATCACTCCAGGTGGTTCACCATCTTCCAGGAGCAAGTCTGAGAGCTTAGCAAGTCTGTCCGACACCCCGTGTAAATAATAATGCAAAATCATCTGCTGTGGGAAAAGAAAAAACTCTGTAGGTTGTAGTGTGGGAATGAGCTTTCTGAGCTGCTCTGCCAACACGAGAGCTACTGTTAACTATTGTTATGCCACCTCCAAAAATGCAGAATAGGAGGCCTGCATGGCATTTTGTTGTGTTCAGACTATGTGTGTGGGTGGCAGGGTAAGTGTTGGCACAGAGTGGCTAATTTTGGTCCTTCCATTAAGCATGAGCAACTAGGCTTGGCACAGAGACAAATTTCTCAGTTCCAGGGATGGGAAATCTCTAATCCTTCACAGTAGTTCTCTGGCACTTGTTAAATATGTATAGTGGTAGATCACTCAGCCACTCAAGTGGTCCTTTCCTTATCCCAGATCATCCTTCTGTGACACTGTGAAGGAAGCCCTGAGGAGTCTATTCCTCAGCAGTTTTCCAACTTTCCTGCTTCCTCTCACTACAGCGACAATTACCTATCATTTGTGCCTGACCCTGCTGGTACTTCCACTACCACCGAAGTAGCTGTGAGCTAAATTACTGCCTTGTAATTACTGTACTGCTTACTCTGCAGCTTCCAGTCTTGGCCAGCCAGTGATTTGTACTCTAGTTTTTCCTTGATTCTCATTAGGAACAGGGAAGTAGTACAGTAGAATATGGCAGAGTGTGTGCTACTTTCACACTTTTTGGTTCAAGCAAAGCGACGAGCTAGAATAGATTAGATTGAACATAATGTTTAATTGATCTGCCAAAACAACTTTTGATTCAGAAGCTCATTTACTAAGTACAGAAGATCCCTGAAAAACTGTCTGTGATGCACATTTTTACAAGAGCACACAATGATGCTTCTGTTATACAGAAGTTTTCTATGGGTACAAACAAGACTAGCAATGCAAGCCTCCTCCTGCTTCCCCTGCTTACCCTCGCCTTCCCCAAGATCACTATTGCCAGGGAGAGGATTCCTCCTAGCACGAGGTGGAGCAACTATGAAACCGATCCCAGCTCTCAGGACAGGTTGTGTTCATGTACATAATCAGGCTCGTTCCCTTTTGGCTATGGCAGTTCCAAGTACAGAGCCCTGCCACAAGTACCAGGCACAAACAGACCTTAACCGCCAAAATATTCTCCTGAGGAAAAGTCTTCCCAGGATCTAAAGGGGACAGTGTGTTTACTGTTTCTATGACAGTTGACTTTTCTTTTTTGCATTTTAAACAGCAGTGATATGAGAACTCCCCTAAGAGAACTCTCCCACTACACAAAAGGGATGACACTGAATTCTGGACATTCTCCGGGAAAAGACAAAATGCTGTATTCGGGGTAGATGATGTGTATCTCAAACAATCATCCTTCATCTGTGATAGAAGATAATCCACTGAAATGAGTTTAAAATATAGCCTGAGTCTGCAGCATGCTAGTAAAATAAGAAGTGTTTTTCTAACAAGACCAAAACCCTCCATGATTTCTTGCAGGGACTTTATCTTGGAGTCCCTTTTAAGAAAGGTGGCCATAACCATGGGTTGCAACTACGACAAAATGTACATCAGAAATTGGATGCTGGCAAAAAGTTTGCGGATGTGAGGCTGTACAAGGTGGCTTGTGTAAGCTCAGGGAGGATGTGCTCGTGTGAAAGTATTGGTTGCCATGCACATTTTGAACTGAAGTTACCTATCATAACATGATAGAAGGACTGCAGCGTCATGAGATTAGAGGCTTTTTCTCCTTAGATGTCTGGCAACCCTGTGGTGTTCCAGCTTTGTTTTGTTTTGATTTGATTTGTTTTATTTCACCACCACCACTGCCATTTGCCTTTCTGTTGTGCGTAGTAAGTTGAAAAGAAAAGCCTTACCTTATAGTTTACCATATCACAAAGAGAGAAGGCCAGCACTGTCTGAAAATTTTGATCACTCTGTAGTGGTCAATATTAGAGGAATCATAGAATATGCTGAGTTGGAGTGGATCTGTCAGGATCATTGAGTCCAACTCCAAGAATCACACCACGTGCCTCAGAGTGTTGTCCAAACGCCTCTTGATCTCTCTCTGAACCAGGCTCGGTGCTGTGACCCCTTCCCTGGGGAGCCTGTTCCCGTGCCCAGTCATCCTCTAGGTGCAGGATCTTTTTCTGATGTTCAACTTAAACCTCCCCTGACTCAGCTTCTAATCCTGTCACTGGTCATGAGAGCGAAGTTGTCTCTTTATTTCCAGCAAATAGAATCCAGCATCCATGACATCTGCCTTTCATTAAGCACTGTTAAAAACCTCACTGTCCTTCTCCGCAGTGTTCAACGTCTCTTTGCCATGAGGTTGAACGCCCTTCCTACAACCCGTTTGGAGTCTCAACAATGTGAGCAAACAGAGTTTACATTATGACGGTGCTTTTCGGTAAGGAGTGAGAGCCAGTTCCAATTGAAACACGGACCGAAAGAGTCTCAAGGAGTCTTAGCCAGGCACCATTCACGGGCAAGCAGTCCCTTCTGCTAGGGCAAGAAACACATTTTAAAGTACTTAAGATAGGGAAAATATAAAGGTGCCATTTATTTTTCCGATAGAATCTGTTTTCTGCACAAAGCTGTATAATTTTGGCACTGAAACCAAGCCCACAGATGAGCATTCATTTGTTCCTTGCAGTCTTTAATTTCCTTGTAAATTCTTCACAAGCATTCAGATTAATGTATTTATGGTCCATTTCATTCCAATTCATTTAAGTGGTCTGTATCTGCCCTTGAATCTCATACGAATTTTATTGGTAATGTAATATTTTGCTGCATTACTTTGAACAGCTTTAAAAGTATAATGTCTTTGAATGCTCTAGTTAAAGAAAAATTACACCCTCAAAATGCTGTGTTACAAGTTGGAACTGTATACTTTGGAAGTGATGTTTATATTATAACTCCCAAAGGCATCACAGGGTGCTTTCTTCTGTATGTCTGTCTTCTACTTTCTGTGTTACTGTGTGTATTTGTACTTCCTCACTAGCTTGATACTCTTCAGTCTGAAGGCCTAAGTCTGCAAAGACACGAATACTGTACCTCAGCTGAGCAGTCCCAGAGAGCAGAGAGGGCTTACTCGTCTGAGTGTAGTTGCTCACGAAAAGTATTTGCAGAAAAAGGCTTTCCTTTAGTAACTGACTGTAGTTATGAGGACACATGGTTAATAACGGCACCAAGACGCCAGTAAATGGGGTCTGTGTTTATTGAAGATGTGGACACATTTATCTTCAAGTTATTTGACATTAATCTAAATTATTGCTATTATGATTTAGTATATTATTTCTTATGAAAACACATTAGTCCTGTGAAAGGGTAGTTGCAAAAAAAATGTGTTGAGTCTTGCTGCTTTATTGTTTATTTGCATTTAGTATACATTTTGGTTGTTGAAGTGAAGCTAGCTTCTTAGAGAGGCTGGAAGATAGATCAGTCTGAAAAAATCATAAATAAGCTTCATACTGTACATTGAGTTTTGCAACTAGAGTAGTATATGTGTTCAGATTTAGTATTTTTTATGCGTTAGAGCATTTTTGTTTGTTTTAATATGTAAAGGAATAAGCAGATTACTTTGAGATGCTATTGTAGAGCTAATTTTACACATAGCGGGGGAATGTTGTCTGAAAAACTAAAACTAGAAAACATTACATAGGGCTGCCTTTGGCTTCAGTTTGTTTGTAGAAGGCCCAGCAAGTATTTGTTGATTCCAGATGCTTAAGCCAGGGGCCAAGTTTGTGCAGCGTCTGTAACTGAAGAAAGTTTTCTGCAGTGATAAAGTCGCCCATCTGGGCTCGAAGTAAGATTGCTGCCTAAACAAAAGCATAAAGGCAGCAGATTTAGGTGGTGGTTTGTTTTTGCGGGTTTTTTGTGGGTGGACAATTGCATGAAATAGGATTGGAGATTCAAAGTATTTTAAATCATTTAGCATGATTTACTCTTGTAATTCCACTGACTACAGTTAAATTAAACCAAGAATTTGGCCTTGTTAAGTACAAATTTCAGGCAGCTCAGGTCTGTATAAAGATACTTAAGCTTAGTAAATCATCAAGAATACTACATAAATTGTAATGTGTGATAAAAATCTTAACTCTAGTTACATTATTTCTCTAAAAAATTATATTCATTGCTTTTTTTATACAAAAGGTCAGAATTGCACTTCTTAGTGGCATTGGGATATGTGGAGAAAAGCAGGATGCTGGTACAGAAATGTATCAGAAATAAGATTCAGTTCTTACTGCTCCATGTGTGCCTACCTTACACATTACAAATCCCACTGAAGTTGACAGAAGTCATAAAGTTAAGCCTGTTTGTAACTCTCACGAGATACTGATTTCAGAATCTGCAAGGTAAGTTATGTTCTCAAAAGGCATTATTAAAACTTGTGGTTTCAGGTTTACAGAATACTATGATCAGTGACGACAGCTTCTGAGACACATCCAGAGTAACTTTATTAATTGATCTTACACCAGGCCAACGTCCATTGGCAAATCAAAATCTCTCTCTCGGTATCTTCATTTCTCAGTACAATTATACAAAAAAAAAAAAAAAAATCAGAAAATTAAAACAGCTGCTAATGCTGTTTGGCTTATTTTTTTCTCTTTTTTTCACCTTTTTTTGTCATAAAATATCACTTGCTCTGGAGTTGTCTAGGATTTGATAATTCAAGGAAAGCATGCAAAGCAGTTTGCAATACGTTTCTTCATTCACCTTTGGGCATATACTCAGCTGGTGAAAATCAGCATAGTCCTGTTGACTTCTACAGCATTTGTATCAGTGTAAACCAGTGCAACAGTTGGCATGTCAGGTTTTAGCATTTCAAGTCACTTTACCTACATGTACAGTAGGATTCTGTTTTGCAAGATTGAAAGTTACCTACAGTGCAAACTGTACTACCTAGACTACCATTGATACCTATTCACAGGACATGATTTCACTGTATCATTTCATACTTGAAATTCATGATGTTCTTTTAATCAGGGTACAAACATGAAAAGGTGCATGTGTTACTGTTTCTTTTAAAGGTGCATCATTTTGTTTTTTATTCTGTGTGCTTAATAGTTACTAGTCAGTGTTCTTTACATTCTTTAGGTTCAGCATTAAAATCACTTATGTGTGAAATACAGTATCACCTGCAGAGGTACAGAAAAATGTAACAGCGATTTGTTGAATTGTTACTCAGATATACTGGTTTACCTTCTAGTCATCAGTATGGCATCAAGGGGCTACAGCACGTGAACTGTGGTATATAAAAGTCTTGCACCATTGCTGTACAGGAAATCTTGCAGACTCTCTCCTCTTCTTGCACAGCTGCTGATTACCATATACACATTGGGAAAAAGTATGTTTCTGCTGTACAGAATGGCTGGGAAGTGACACAGACACTTTGGAAACTCTAGAGCTCCCTTTGCAAGCTTTTGAACAAAGCCCTTTGATCTAACTGCATGCCTGCTCTGTGTCCCAAATTTCACCCTATGGGGCTTTCTGCTTTAAGAACACCCTCAGCTGGGGCTACTTTACGTTGACTGCATTGAAGTTCATCGGAGCATGCACCTTACCGTATTAACATATTCTTTAGCTTTTACGAGTTTGTAAAGATGGTTGACTGCAAAACTAATGTGTCAATACAGCAGAATTAAATTAAGGCACACAGAAAGTTATCAATAATGTATTATATCAGAATTACAGTCCTTTGGAACTGAACGTTTTGCTGCTGGCAGTGCAAGAAAAGCAAAGTTGTGTATTTATTGTTGGGTGCTGAGGGTTCAGTATGAAAATCAATATAATAAAAATTTTCACAGTGTCTAGTTCTCTTTAGTTCCCAAATTATTGAAAAGTAAAAAGGCAAAAAATTAGTTTTGTATTTAAAACTGCTTCACCCTTCTAGCTATATTTTTCTTTTATCTAAAAATGTAAAATGAATACAAATGCAGTAAGTATTGTATATTAAATACGGAAAATTAGCAACATTGGTTTCTAGTTTTTATGTTTCCAAGCGTTTTTCTCAACACCCGGTGTATTCTAGAAAATCAACAAGCACACACAACCAGACACAGAAACATAAGCCCATGCGCACCTTTTCCAGCACCTTGCCATGTACCAGCTTTATAAAAATCTACCCTCATTTATCCCAGTTACTCATTCCTGGGTATTTTGCTTACCTAGGGTGAATTCCATTTTTTAAAAAAATTAAAATCTGAGAGTTTACTTTTTCTTTCAAAGGCAAAACATTGTTGCAGTTGCTGGGGATGCTGTATGATTCAGCACTGGTCTGTCTTTACTGAAATCTTTGTTTTGGTTTAGGCAAACTGTGCTTTAATTCAGCTATAATTGCTCTCAGTTGTCCATGAAATGCACTATTTTTCCCAAACATTACTTGGTCCAGCTGTTGTGCTAAACGTGCATGGTATTTTTGTATTCCTAAAGATTCTGCTGTGATCATCTTCATCTTTTAAGGAGCTGAGCACACTTCATTGATTGACTGTTTTTTCTTGATTGGCTATGAAAATGACTAGTAACAATTCTGGGTATATAGAAGCTATAAAAGTGTATGTTTTGAGTCAAACACAAAATGACACATCAGACTTAAAACGAGCTGCATTTTTTCTGGTTTCACTTCAACCAAAAAGTCCTCATCAAAACACCCCAAATACAGCTTCAGCTGGTTGTAAAGTTCATTATAAGTTCTCTTTAGAGCAGGATACAAATAGCTTCTACTAATGTGGCCTCCAAGGAACCACCAGATTCAGGAATCTAAAAACAATCAGCTCAAGCGTTCAAAGAGAGGTCAGCTTCTGGATGAAAGCTGACAGAGGGGCAGAAATGACGGCAGAGCTAACCAGACCCTAAAGCCTCAAAGGGTTATAACCTAGAATCAAAACTTTGTGCTGCCCTTAGAAACCTGAAGGAACCATGAAAGTCTTTTACAAGCGTCGTTACATAAACTGCAGGTGCAACATAGACTTAAATAAAAAGCTACCTTTACATTATGTGACATTCCAAATCAGTCTTTAAGCACATTATGAGATTATGAGCAGCAGTCCAGCCAGGGACAGACACAAAGTGAACTGCAGCGAGGCCAGAGCCACAAATACCCACATTAGCCACAGCTAATGCGTTGTGAAAAAGGGAAAAATCATGGAAATATGTAACATTACATAAAAGCTCCCATAGGGATCTGGATACTGTCTGGTGCTTTTTCTCTGGTAGCGCTCAGAGCAAGATACCGCAGAAGAAAATCCAACAGTCTGTTGACAATTACGGAACAAATTCTTCACATGGGAATTTTCTTCCTAGCCCTCGTCTGTGAGAAGGTGAGTTCTTAAGACCCAATTATGGAAAAGAAAATTATATTTTAAAAAAGCAAAATACTAAGGACCTTGTAGGAAAAAGCACAAATGTTACTCTTCCCATTACCCACATAAAAGTTCTTACACTCTCTGCCTCAAAATGATCTAATGACAATAGGTGTCACGTCTGTTAGCACCACAGAAACATGTTCATTTAAAAATAATTTTAAATGCATTGTGTCCGTCTATCATTTGCCTGCCATTTACTGAAAAACAGTAAGATTTTAACAGTATTTGTATGAGTTCTCATTTTGAACTCATCAGTTGTGTTGCTCCTCCACCTCCCACTCCTTTGATAAACAAGGTCATCTTTTAGTCTCCTAGCACACAGAAGTCCTTTCCCGAGGTATTTTCATCCATTTTTAGAAATCTGATTTGTCTGGCTGGACTTTTCAAGCCTTCGCAGCCCGGGGAAGAAAAGCTCATTGGGGTCTAATTAAAATGCTGTGGAGTGCCTAGCACAGGACTCCCTCCTCCCCAGTGCCTGCATAGGGAGGGACCCCACACCCCTGCCTTCCTGCCATGGCAGGTCTTCCTATTTCCAGGCACCAGGCTCAAAAGCCTCACAGCACAAAGCGTGGGATGAATAAACTCTCTTAGCTCAACTTCGGTGAAAACAGTCCTGAAGAGTCATTTTGTCCTGGCAGACTTGAGGCAGCCTGGGAATTGCCTCCGCTGCCGCAGCTGAGCCGCAGCCCCCAGAGCCCTGCAGCCTGACCGCTGAGCCAGCACGGGGACACGCGCACAAACCTGGGGCCACCCTCGAGCCTCCCAGGGCTGCCGCAGCACTGGGGACAGCCTACAGGTGTGCAAGTGCCATGGGGGAGCCACCTGAAACTGGATTGCTTGGGGGTAACTCCAGAATCGTCCAAATCTGAACATGCATTTGGGGCAAGGACTTCACCCTGCTTCACACTCCTAATCTCATTTTCTGTGTATTTTAATGCAATTTATTTCTTTAATTTTCAATGTACTTCTCCAGCATTGCAGGCAGCTCAGGGAGAACTTCTGCCTGGTGTGTTTCCAAAGTAGCCATCCTTGTTTTAGAACATACCAGCTGTTTTCTGAGGAATAGAAGTTCCCTTATGCGCTACCTCGCAATTTTGAACACTAAATTTAATTTTCAACTGAAGAAATTTTACTTGCAAATCTAGTATAGTCACTTTCTTAGTTTCCTTCTAGTTCCTCACAGGCTGCTCTTGGTTTTACTAAGCAATTTGGTATCACAAATTCCCGTGGGCTCGCCAATTTTTCCAGCTCTTACGAAGTATGAAGACAGCAAAGCTATTTCAGTAACAAAACTCATTTGTGCTTGGTATGATTAACATATTAACATATGATTACTTTTCTCCATTTTTACAAAGCTGTGACTAACATGCAGTAATTTCTAATGGTAATGCTTTGAGAAAAGGACATTTGAAATTCTGAGTAGATCGCGGTAACTCCTGGGCTTGTCCTCGCACTTCCATTGACCTCATGTAATATTAACCCTGCCGATATTACAATGCTTTATTTTTCAGGGCAGATGGCTAACGAGGGATGAGTACACACTCCTTTTTTTTCTCTTTTTCTTCCCTCCCTCCCGCCGAAATAGGGCCCAATTTCATTGAATTCTATGTCAGGACAGGCTGCTATTTCGTAATACCTTAGTCTATGCATCTACCGACGGCAAAAGGAAAAGGGAACACTGCGGTTCCCTCTGTAACTGACCGCTAGATGGATCAAGAGGAGACAAACCTCTCACCACGAAATCTGCCCTCTCCTGGGAGGCGGGTTCCAGACGGGCGCCCCACGGTACGAGTGCACGTTTCCATTGCACCAGGGCTTCCCTCAGAGCCGCCCCCTGCTCCCCCTCACAGAGGCTGTCCCGGCGCTCGCCCCGCCGGCGGCTCCTCAGGAGAAGGGAGGCATGGAGCTCCTGGAGGGGGTCCAACGAAGGGCTACAAAGATGGTGAAGGGACAGGAGCATCTCTCGTAGGAGAGAAGGCTGAGGGAGCTGGACGTGCTCAGCCTTAAGAAGAGACTGAGAGGGGACCTCATTAATATGTATAAATATCTAAAACGGGGGTGCCCAGAGGATGAATCCAGGCTCTTCTCAGTGGTGCCAGGCAACAGGACACGAGGCCCCGGGCAGAAACTGATGCACAGGAAGTTCCTCCTGAACATGAGGAAGAACTTCTTTACTGTGCAGGTGACCGAGCACTGGAACAGATTGTCCAGAGAGAGTGTGGAGCCTCCCTCACTGGAGATATTCAAGACCCGTCTGGACGCAATCCTCTGTAATGTGCTCTAAGACGACCCTGCTTAATTAGGGAGGTTGGAGCAGACGACCCGCTGTGGCCCCCTCCAACCTGTCCCATTCTGTGAATCTGTGTCTGACTGTGTCTCCCCGCCGCTGCCACCGCCCCACCCGACGCCCTGCAGTAAAACTCCCCTGCCCTCCCCTTCCTCCCGCCCGGTCCCGGCGCTGCGGC
>VZTA01017438.1:141246-167603 GCA_013398855.1 Mohoua ochrocephala
GCCCCGCCGGCGGGCGACAAAGACGGGCCGTGCCCTGCGCCTCGCCCCGCCCGGCCCGGGGACGCCCCGGGATCTGCCGGAGCCCCGTGTGGGTGGGTTGTCCCTCCCTCGGCACGTGCTCGAGGCTCCTTGGCAGAACCCCTGATTGCCTTGTCAAATCCGGCAGCATCCCGACTGCTGGCTGCTTTGTGAGCTGTCGAGGGAAGGTGATTATAAGATGCTGGCCTGGTCCGTACAAAAATAAAATGTTCCCAGTGGGAGTTGCAGCACTCGCTGAAGTAGCTCTGATCCTCGCTAAGCCGCATTTCCTTAAACTTGGCGTTCGGCTGTACCTGAGAGATCTGAAATTGAGCTTTACGCAGCACTCTGCTGCCTCGGGAGCCAGTGCTCAGCACGCAAAAAATGCGCTTCTACACACCTGACTGCAGAGCCTGAGTTCACACATAACTGAAACACATTCATCCTTCCTCCTATTTTTCTTTAAATGTTTTTGTACCAGTTAGCCTTTCACCTTCTCCTCGTAATCATTTAGACATTGTAAGTTTGCTGCCGAATTTTATGACTAAACACAGATCGTAATCATAATACTTTTATTTTTTTCCCTTTCTCTGTTTCGTTCTCGTATGTGCTATGAGTTCGTACTCAGATCCATTCACATCTTTGCATACCTTGGTGGAATAGTATAGTAATAGACATGAAGGACTCAGATATTGTACAGATAAGATGGCAACGTCCCTTTGATTGCTTTATTGACATATCCAAAAAATGGAGTCTATTAAGAAAGAGTTGACAGTGTATTAGGCTCCAAGACTGGATTTGTGGTTGAAATGTACTGTAAGGTTTTTAGGTGTGTATTTATTTACTCTTAATTTTCTTTTAGTGGGACAGCTGGGATATACCTACCAATGCCAGCAAATCTTTATGTTCCTATATAAGGTTCATTATGCCATCATGCTCCTAGTACAGACAAGTTATGATATAGGACCCTCTGCTCCTGATGCGTGATCATAGAGCTTTCTACTGTTAGTTCTCTGCCTTGTCCCTTCTTAAATACCTCCACCATCGTTTTTGACTATTTGGAGATGGAAAATAAACATGCTTTTTTAACATCTACAGGGTACTTGCAAGGCAGTAATAGTATTGCTTGCCCAGAGAACCCTGCCTGACAGACGGTGCCTTACACTTTTCATGAGCAAGGAAGCTATGCAGCAAAAACCTTTGTTAATATCTGCTTGAGCAAACTGCCAAAAGAGGAAAATGAATGTGCACTTACTTTCTTTATTGAGGGTGCATTTCCATGCTCCTTCTGGCTAGTGACATGCAGTTTGGCAAAGTAGCGTAAATACTTTTCAGAAATGTTTATTGGTGAAGTGACTCTTCATAAATAAACCTGGTTGAAATTTTAAGAACATGTTTTAAGACAGATTTCCTAATCGTGGAATATAGAGCAGTACACAGTCATTATGTACTTGCTGTGGTAAAGTTAAAGAAAGCCACTGAAGGGAGGAAGCTTCCTAGCCAGTTCTCCAGGGGCAGTTTGAGCAAGTAGAAAATCAGCATTTGACAGCTGTAGCCTCTTCTGCAGGTAGAGAGTTTTGTTGGGAGGTGGTGACGTGTTCATTACTTGTTAGCTCTGGTAGCAAAGTAGCTGATTTTGACTTAAGAGCAGGAAGAGATCTCTTTTTTTTTTGAAAATAATTGTATACAAAGAGCTTTCAGATACAAATTTCTGAGTGGTAACCAAAAGTCGATGTGCTCACTGGAGTCAACCAAGTTTCTAATGGATCTAAAACATTGAAAATTACCTTTGTTTAGTGAGGACAGTGTTCAAATAGTGCTGTCCTGCATTCCTAAAGGAGCTCCTTTTCCACTCCAAGCTGAATTCAATTACAGAAGTTTTATTCATTTTTAGATTTGTAATGTGAATGCCTCTCTAAGTGTTGTAACTACTTGAGTGCATACATCCATCTGCTACTTGTTTCAATTGGCACACATCAGTGTTTATTTGCCCATGTTAGCCTTTTTGTGTGAAGTAAAGCAACAAAGCAAAGCCCCGAGAAATGGCAGCAAATGTCACCCTTAGAGTTGCAAAGTCAACTTGAGTCAAAAAACGCTCCACTTGAAAGAGCCCTTGGGTTGCTTCAGAGTGGTCCAGCTGATGGATCTGAGCCAGACTCGTGTGGGCAGTGCTCCTTTCTAGCCAGGTGCCCCATCCCAGGCAGAGCCTGGAGTGCCTCTTCCAGGACTGAATGTGTCCCCAAGAGCTGAAGGCCCCCAGCCTGCTTGCAGTCCAGTCCAGAAACTCAGCGTTGCTGTGGTCACTGCTTCTGCAGTGGGAGCGACAGGAGAGGAGGCAGCAGCTGCTGCTTCTGGCAGCTTTCACAAATGCTCGCTTACTGTGCATGGTGGTTTCTGAATGCCTGATAAAAAGCAGTGTTGGACATGTGAGAGCTACACAGATGGTCAAATCTTTGCTTTGAATCTACAAAATGCTGTACTCTTTAAAAAATTGACTCAGATTAGGCAACTAAAGTAAGTAATTTTTTTTGCTATTTGATCTTTTTCTCGTCTCCAAACTGAACCGTAAGAACAGCGTGTGAAGTTCTGCGGAAGTAAAATGTTGGGATGGCATAGTGATAAAAGCCAATGAGATAAGGGGCTATATGTACCTCCTTTTCACATGAACAAAAATATTGTTGGCGTAAATTATAGAAGAGTTTTTCCATTAACTGCTGAGGTGGATTATGAATTCTCAATTTTAGTTTAATCTTTTATAGCACAAAGAGGATGCATGGGTTTGAAAGACGGAATACCTCATAGCATTGGGGTTATGTGTGTTTGGGTTTTGTGGGGTTTTTTACTCCTTAAAATAGCCCTAAGTCACAGAATTTTTATACATGCATAATTGTAGCAAAGCACCACTGCTTGCTTGTTTTGGTGCAAGAAATTTCATGCAGAATTTAGTGACTCTCCCGTCAGCAATTTTGAACAGAACTTTAAAGGCAGAGGATCAGTTGTCCCAGAGAGTGAGAGCTGAAATTTAATTACATTTTCTATATCCCAAGGAAGAATATTTCAGAAATCACGATACTATTCTTAGTTTACAAAATCATTGCTTAAGGAAGGGAATTATTGTGAGGAACATGGTCTTTTTGTGGATCAGTTCTTTCTGCCACGGTATAACTCCAGCTGACAGACAGCACTTACCTGAGTCTTCCTGCCAGACTGAATCAACTCAGTTTAGCTAAATATTTTACATTCATGGAAACAAGTCAGAATTATTTTTCAGGGAGTGATAAAGAGTTTCAACAAGAACAAACAAGATATTTTGGTATCATAGTGTAACTGGTGAATTTTGTATTTCTTTTTGTTGTTTCCTATTCAAGGCTTATATGAATCCTATAGCTATGGCCAGAGCACGAGGTCCTGCCCCAAATTCAGGACCAACAATACAAGACTACTTGAACAGGCCAAGACCAACGTGGTAAGTGGCAGTGCCTGTCTACCCTTTTGACCTTTTAAGTAAAAGATTTGTTCCCTCTTGCTAAAATGTCACTGGTACCTACCTCCTCCCTGGAATATCCAGTAATAGATTTTGAAAGATTCCTTGTCTCTGGCCAGGGACAGGGTCTCTTTTCTAGACATGTACTCAATCTTCTCTTTTAAAAACAAGAGAATTTCATTTTGAAATGTATATTTCTCATTTGTCTGTATTTTTTTGGCAACAATTTCTCAGAAGAGGAAAATGTCATTTTACCTCTTTCACAAATTGTAATACCTAAACCTTGTACATATATTTAATTTGTAAACAAATTAATCTCTAAAAGAGCCATTTTGCTGGTATATTCTTAGAATCCAGTTTACCCTACCCAACAAAACCATCACTTTGAGATATTATCAGCAACTTTCTTTATGTTCAATCCCTTTGCCTGCCCTCATGAGACATTAGAGAACAATTTACCTAATTGCAAAGTTAGCTTTAGATCTTTTGGAGGGATTTAACTACCGTACTTAAGTTATTAGGGTTAGGTTACCATATGTGTAACATCTAAGATGCTTTCATTCTTCTTCTCTTGGAAGTTCAACCAAGGCTAAACTTCAAAAAAACTCTACAAAAAAGCTAGACATTGAAGAAGGTATTTTTAATTGTAAAAATTGTGATCTATCATCCTTTTCATACAGGGAAGAAGTGAAAGAGCAACTAGAAAAAAAAAAGAAAGGATCCAGGGCTTTGGCTGAGTTTGAAGAAAAGATGAATGAGGTTGGTAATGTAATTAGCTGTTAATACATGATTCTTTTTATCTAACATGCTACTTCTGTTATCATTTACAGTATCAAGTAGCCATAATATTTCACTTCAGTCAGGCTTTTAATAACTGTTTTGTTTCATTTATATTGGAAGTTGAGTTTACAACTTGACCAGTGAAGAGCTACTTTCAGTCCGGAGAAAAAGCTATATTAAATGTTTTTTAAATTGCTGGTGAATAAAACTTGACCTTGGCATAAATGTAAATATATTTATACACATGCATGTGCTTACATTAATAAATTAAACAGTGCATTTTCAGGTATGATAAACCAAAGTCTGTTGTGCCAATATTCACTTGTCTAAGGTCACAGAATCCAAATACAGTGGGGAAAAAAGTGCGTTACTGGAAACAGATGTCTTTGGCAAGGAATATACATGTAATACTATTATGGGAGAGGCACAAAGAATGGCTTTCAGTCAGATAGGACTAGGAAGTACTTGTTTTTCTCTCATCCTAAGCTGACCACAACACGTGCTAGTTTCCTGATATAAATGCAGCTGTTCTGGTGTTTATGTTCTGTACCTACCTGAAGATCAGCGCAGTATTAGAAAGTTTCACATGTAACTCCTGTTGTATACAAGGGAGAAATTAGTATACGATGCATTCAACTGTTTCTGTTCCTTCTTGGGTCCTGGTATTTCGAGATAAGCTTCAGGCAGTAATCTTCATCATTGTGTGTAAGTTTCTGGTTGAAGTAGATTATGCTCCTCCTCCATTACTGGAAGGGCATAGTACCCATAGCACTCTTGCTGTACCTTTTTGCCTAAGAAGTTGTACCAGGATTTGGAGGGCCATGGGGTGCTGTTCTTAGAGGGTCAGTTGTTCTGTGCTCTTAGTTTTAGCTTGGTGAGTTTGGTTTAGTGTTCTATCATATTCCTTTCCTGATTTTATCTTTGCCTATTGTGAAATAAGTGAAATTGGCATGCATGGAAGCTAACAACCTTTCAGTATGGTGGAAGGGTAGGAAGGGATGCAGGGAATCATAAAATGGCCATGAGTTATTCCTGAAGCTCCTAAGAACAAATCTCTGAACGCCTGAAAAGATCACAAGTCTCTGAATGAGGTGCTGTGTCCCCTATTTTACTGACAGTTGTTGGGCATTTCTGTTTAAAACATGGCATTAGCACAGTCTTTAAAATAATGAAGCACAGGCTGTTGTGAGAGACGCCCCGGGCAGCTCTGGGTACCTGGTAGATCAAAGTACACAACCCCCAGAGGCTGCCTTGGTCCATGGAAGCACAGTACACACAGCACTGCATCCTGGCTAATCTGCCATGTCCCTCAGCAGCAAATTCACAGTTTGCTGACGTGGGGATCTGTGTCTCACCCTGCATTGCACAGGTTACTTGATCCCTGATATTTCTGTCCCCTCAGCACAGAATGTGGCTCATCGTTGTTTTGCCAGTACAGCTTCATTGTGAGGATCAGAGTAATAAAGAAGGGGACACATGATGTATCTGACAGGGCAGATTGAACCTAGCAGCCTTTCAGTGTGATGAGGGCAGGTTGGATGTTTCAGAGCTCTTGAAGGGGACATTTCGGGTAACCCTAGAGACCAGGTGGGGAATTGAAAAGGAGGAAGGAGAGGAGATGTTTATTCGTTCATTCAGTGTGCTTGGTCCAACAAAATAAGAGCATTTCTACGAAGATGTGTGTAGTAATTCGATATAATTATTGCTGACACCAACAAGGCCCAGGACAGACACTAGAGACACCCCTCTATTGAAGAAGGGCCAGCAGAAGTTGTCTTGAAGTTTTGTTTCAGGTGATTTTTCGAACTAAGACAAAATCACAGGTATTTTCTGGTAGGGTACCCTGGTTTTCTAAAGTGCTCTAGCAAGAACGCTGTGATACAAAAGCAAAAATACCATAATTTATGATCTTCCAAGATAAATGGCAGTCTCTTAAAACCAAATAACTTGAACATTAAGGTGTGAACTGTATTTTGATGAACATTAATCTTCTGTAAAATCAAGTGTATTACAGCTTTGGTTAACATTATATATTGTTTATTTTCTGTGGGTTTTGTTAAAATTATAATGTCAGGTAAAGGAGAGCTTAAAAAAAAAGCTGTTCAGAAATGACCCTCTCGTTACTGTTCTGTTTGGTTTTGTCTTCAGAATTGGAGGAAAGAACTGGAAAAACACAGGGAGAAACTGCTGGGTGGAAATGAGAGTTCCTCCAAAAAGAAAGAGGCAAGTTGCTTTCAGTTGCATGTATTCTGTGTTTGGAATTGGATTTATCATCAGTGCTGCCAACACAGAATTTCATAAATGTATTTCATAAATACATTTTAAAAGCCAGCATCAAAGTTTATAAACCTAAATGTATGACAAAAGAAAATGATGCCAAAGTAACATTTGTTTTATTCTATTTTTAAGAAAAAGAAAAAGGAAAAGAAGAAATCTAATAGGGTGAGCAAAATTTTCAGTTTTCCGATCTTTTTTTGCTTTGGGGTTGTTCCTGTTTGTCATTTAAGTTCTCTTGGAAGGAGAAAGCATAGCTGTAATTTTGATTTTAGATGTTAAATTAACTTACTTTTATTTAGAAAGGGTTGCAAACATTCGGTACAAGGAAAATTAAAGGGAGGAAAAGAGCATTAAATAGATATTATTAAATGAAAAACATTAGAAGTGGTTTAGAAGTTTATTTAAGAAAAATCTATGTAAGACCAGCTTCTCAGAAGTAAGGTTTTATTGCTTATGCTTTGAAAACGAAGAACTTTTAAAGGGGGTGTTTGGATGGACTTTTGAGTATTTGCCAGACAAAATGCTGCATCTCA
Organism: Mohoua ochrocephala; assembly: GCA_013398855.1. Taxonomy (NCBI): domain Eukaryota; kingdom Metazoa; phylum Chordata; class Aves; order Passeriformes; family Acanthizidae; genus Mohoua; species Mohoua ochrocephala. Next base: position 148,339 of record VZTA01017438.1, read on the forward strand.
CAAGCTTCACTTTTTGTTGTGTTTGGTCAAGTTGTCTTCATCTTCCTCTTCTTCATCAAGCTCTGATTCTTCCAGCAGTTCATCTGATTCAGAAGATGAGGTAAGATCTAACTTACTGGAATCTATCATGTTTTGTTCATGAGGTTTATTTAACACAGATTTTGGTAACATGTTTCAGAATATTCTTTGAGGGCCTGGTTTGGATAAAACCATTTCATTTTTATGCATTTGGTACATATACTAAAGTCGTGAATTTTAGACATATATATATTTAAGTTCCTATATGAACACTACAGATTTTGGTGTCCTGGCTTGTAAAATGGATCCATTTTAACACTGAATTGCTCTTTTAATAGAATCCCCTATCTAATCATAAAAATGCAAAAATACCATTTTTACTTTCTAGCAAAAGTCTTTGTTACAGATAATCAGATTCTACAGCACACATCTAAATAATAAACAGAATCTAGAGCACCTGGATTTTTCACCAGTTTGCACTTTTTCAATGCAGAAGAGTTATGAAGGTCCTCCACTAAAAGAATCAATTGTAGCGTACTTTATTCCTCAGGAGAACATTATAACATGTAGGAATTTGATGTTTCCTTTTCTTTACATTTAATGTAAATCTTTAATGAGAATAAATTCAAGTTTGTGTTTCTCCTTCTTTTTCTACAATATTTGTGGATAGGATAAAAAGCAAGGGAAGAAAAGAAGGAAAAAGAAGTATCGCTCCTCACGGAAATCTTCAGCAAGCACAACTTCAGAGTCTGAGTCAGACAGCAAGGTAAATATGCAGATGTGTTCTCTTGGCAAGTTTTCCTGGTTGGTGTTACAAAAACATAAAGAATTTTGACTTTATATATATAAATATATAATATAATATATACCCATATTAATATGGGTTTTCATCTTCCACACTTAAAGCCGTGTATTCTCACTGGGCCTGAGCTGCACTTGTATCTTCCACATGCAGTGTGGAATCTGCCTCCACTGGCCACAATGCCTGGTGGAAATAATTGGATCTTTAGAAAATGAACATGCTTTATTCCAGCAATTTGTAGTCATTTTTCTGATTTCAGACATACGCAGCTTTTGTGCTGCTCAGATGTTTAGTTTTAATACTACATTAACACTTAAAATGTTCTTTTGAATATGCAATTTCATTGAGCACCATCTCTGAAAATGCAGGTATTGCAAGATACCAGTGGCCAGAACATTACCTTTCTAAATATCTGAGTAGTTTCCTGTTGGAGAATTGAGCCTTTCCCAAATATATTAAATTGAGGTTGTCTTTTTCCTTTTCTGAAGTATAGCAACATAGATACATGGGCTTACTGAATGAACAAAAAAATGAAGAAGATTCATGAGGCAATTTGTTCTGTTAGGTTAGCGTTTTTCTGTCTTATAGTGTATAGTTACTGTACGTCTTGCTTAAATATTAATAATACAGTGAGTTTTTAAGATTCTCTGTGTAGACAGGCTTTCACTGGAATACCTAATTCGGTGGGATATAAATTGTAATGAATGAGCGTTTGCAGACACCTATGAATTTGTGCTAATGGGAGGTTAAAAACTTTTGCTACATAAAGGGACCCAGAGATACCCTTACTGCAGAAAACTCTGGGGAAATACCTGCTTAACCCCGTCTGATCAGCAGAGATGGACATGGATAAAGGATAAAGACTCCCAAATGTTACATGTTGTATGTGGTTACAGCAGTGACAGCCGGTATCCTTCCTACAGGCTCTCTAAGTTTCCTGCAAGGATGCTGTTACCTGATTCCACAGAGACCTTTTCATGCTTTCAGGAAATTAGCAGCCGCATCAAAATTACAGCTTTTTGTATCATTCTTGTCAACGGCAAGGTAGAAAGGACAATCTTAAAGAATTACCTTCAGTAGACATAAAAAGACTATCGGTCAGACTGCCGTGGGGATTTCTTCCTTTTTCATGAAATGATTTTGTTGTGGTTTGTTTTCCTTTCTATTTAGGATAGCACAAAAAAGAAGAGGTCAAAGGAAGACTGTGAAAAAGAGAAGGTATTTTTATTCTTGAAATCCTTCGGTCAGAACTGCATGTTGCACACATAATGGAGCTTTCTTTTTTTGCTGTTGAATGCCTCACTTTACATCTATGGAAATTTTCTGTCCAAACCCACACAGTCAGAAGGTATCCAGTGCACCCAATTTGAAGTAGACTTTTAGTTGGATTCAGCTCCTGTTTTAGTAATTGTTGTTAGTGAAAACCGCTGGATCTGTTCTTGTTACAAAGGTAAATCGAAACTGTATCTAATCTGCTAGAGCACGTCAGCTGCATTCTAGTGTTTTGGGGTTTACCTTTAGCTCTCACATTGAGCTAAAAATGTGTGTGATGGTATTTTCAGTGGCATACCTGGTAGGTTATTGGCTTGTTGCTGCAAATTAAGAAACATAAGCAGAGGATCTCTTTATCTATATGTAGTCATAATTATAGATACTATACTTACAACAGCTTTGAAGAATTGCAGAGAAAAATGTATTAACGTAAGAAAAACTACTTTATTCTGTCATTTCTCTAAGCATGAAAATCCTCTCTCCTTCCCACCACCACACCATTTTGTACACTCATCCATTATCTTTAATGTGAACAATCTAATTGACTTCCATTTTAGTTATTCGTACAGTATGGGTAAACTAAAAATGCTTTCAGGGGTCCATCGTAGTCTTTCTCTCCAGTTACCTTTCTTTCTTATCATTTTGGCCTCTACTGCTCCAGTCAACAGTATTGACTTCAGTGTACAAATTCTCCATTGCATAAGGCAAATGTACTGATTTCCCCCCCCTTGCTCCGGCTTCTATTTTACAGTGTCCATTTCCCATCTCATCCTTTTGAATGGCTTCTCTTTGAAGACCAAGAATCTACCATAGTCCCTTATTGTAGCACTGCTTTCACACATCTTCTGAAAGCAAAGGGCATTTGGGGACTAGAGGTCCTTCTTCCCCTACCTGCAGATGCCTCAGATACGCTGCATCCTGTGCACTTTTTATGAGTTCTTTTGGGAGGTTTCTGGTCTTGGAAACTGAGTGAGAGAAAGTACTTTCAGACTTAAGAACATGTTGCCTTGTCCAGAGCAAAGGAAGTGCGGGGAGCAGAAAAGTAGCTCATCAGAACAATCTCACACAGCATCAAAATGTTTTAAAAACTATTCTTTAAATGCGCTGGAATTAAATATGATGTGCTGGAAGTACAGCTGGCAGGGACAGCTTGTCCTGGTTCAACACATACACAAAGGGAGCTTTTTCTTTCATGAACAAAGCAAGAGTCTGAAGCTACAGTGTTTGTATGTACATATTGAGACATCTTCAGTTACTCATTATTTAAAAGTGGTGAAACGTTTTATTTTCAAATGCTTACTCCTCCATGTGTTATTATTTAAAATAAGAGACTATTATTCCTCTCACTTTTGGAAAGTTGCTGTATCTTGGTAACAGGAAAAAGGAATATACAGAAAATTATTATTTTCACTAAAACCATTTTAACAGTTTGGTAGGGTAGTTTGATGATGATGTGTAATCAGTTTAATGTCAATAATACTGTAAAATATTTCACAGCTTAGAAGTGATATTTCAATCTTAAATTTTAAGCAGAAGTTTTATAAAATTTGAAAGGTCCGACTTTACGCACAAATACATTATTTTGTGTAGGAAGGTAAAAATCATCACAGGAAAAGGAAGAAAGCAGATCGTGGTGATGGACCTTTGTCGTCAGAATCTGTGTCTGAATCGGATCAGACGGAGGAGGTCAGTGGGAATCCTCAGTTTCAGATGTTACAGTGCTTGTAGCTTACCGATTCATAGGAGTGAATGAATGAACTGGCTTAGATTTAATATATTGTAGAAACTGTTCTGCTCCGTACAGGTGAATCGAAGAGTGCAGTGCACTCAAAGTTGTTTGTATTTTTTCTTTTAAAATAAACTTTTTAGGGTTGTTTAGTCTAGCTTCTATCACCTACAAGTAATGTTGAATTAATTTTCTTGAGAATCAGCTTTTTATGGATACTACATTTGGTTGAATTTTCTTTAGGTGCAAGCGAAAAAGAAGAAAAGCAATGAGGAAAAAGAGAAAACAGCAAGTATCCCTCTTACTCATACTGTAGTTTTAGGATGTAAATACTCTGTACTTGGTTAATTTCCAGTTTGACATTTTTTACTAGTATAAATGTTTATAGCAATAGTCTGCTGTTACATTTAAATTAACAGTTTCTCTATTTACTTGCTGAAGTCACTTTTTCAATTGTTGAATTAAAAAAGAATTTGTCACTCTTTTACCTCTATGTGATTTGAGATTAATACAACTTTAACACTTACTGTAGAATATATTTTGTTCCGTATCAACCTCCTAGAACTACTAATACCTGTGTGGTGTCAAGTAGGGGAGCAGTTTGCCACACAGACAGGTATCAGTGCTGTTCCTTCATTAGCGTTGTGTGTAATTCCTTGGTAAGCCTTCTCTGCCACCATGGAAAGGGCCTTAGGACGTAATTGCTGCAACATCTACGCCATTATAACTCTTCCCCCAACCAAATAAAAAGCTGCCAGCAACCTGTTACTTTTCTCAGGTTTTTTATTTGTATCTGTCAGTAAAAGTGAGAGGAAGGTTCAGTAGTGATTTATATAGCATCCAGATTTACCACATGTACCTGAGGTTCCTCGGTTAGGAGTACAGTGGATTTGGGATCCTAAATGCCCACTTGAGATGTCTGGGTACCTGTCTCCCATGTCAGCAGCAGTGTTCCTTATTAGGCATCTCAGTTGGCCAGATGAGGTAGGGCAAAGGGAAGGTCTACATGAGTCACCTAAAAATACAGGCATAGGAATATCAGTGACACTCAGTACACATTTTTCCATGCAACTTGTTTGTTTTTTCAGACTCATATGAACCATTTGCCATAACATTTCTAGTGGTTGCGTATGGTCTTTTTCATACAAGATTTGTATGTGTAAGGAATATGTATAAAACAAAGCTTTAATACTGATTGTTTAATTTTTGTAATGCCACACCTATTTGAGAATTTCAGTTGAAATTCTGCTCGCAAAAAGACAAGATTGCATCTCTCAGCTTCTTTATTGCAGGGATCAGCATACTACCTTCAGGACTGAATCCAGTAGGGTTAGTTTGAGTGTATTTATATCTGCAGTTGAGATCATAATTGTTTTATTTTACACAAGGTACAAGTGATAACCTAACCAAGTGCAGTTGAGCTATTTAATGGTACACAGTGAATTTGAGCGCTTACTTTAAAATCTGTAAACATCCTAGTTCTTCCCAAATATGTAAGATGTCACTACTGGTCAAAGCACTTCCTTATTACTGTCTCAGTAATCTATAATGCTCTGAAAATTATGTAAAAGATTAGGAAATGTAATCATGATGGTGATGAGAGGTGTGAAATAGCCATACCATGGTGGAGATAAATTTAAATTGAAGACTACTCATAATAGTGCAAATTGCTGGGTAAAGTATTTCTTTTGTGATTTCTCAATAGGCTTCTGTAGAAGTCTCTTTTGAAGTATCTTTGAAATGCTCTCATTTTGCATTAATAGAATGTAATAGATGGTAATTGTATTATACAATAACTTTGTGGGTTTTTTTTTTTTAGGATAAAACAAAAAAGAGAAAGAAGCACAAGAAGCATGGTAAAAAGAAGAAAAAGAAGACTGCTGGTTCAAATTCGGATTCAGAATAATGTTTTAAAGCAACCCGAGACTATCAAAAGAAGTGCAATGACTAAAGGAAACTTAAACTGTGAAATGACAGCAAACTTTACCAAACTGCATGAGTTTTCCTGTGTTTTAGAAATATTCCTAATCTTTCAGTAGCCAGCCAGATGCAGCTGTGCTGGGAAAGACCATTGTTATTGCCTGCTGCTTAATACATGAGGTACAACTTTTATAAAATTCCAGTAAGCAGTGTTAGATGTTTGAGACAATACGAGATGGTAGGCCAGCTGAGGTGTAAAATACTGGAAAATAAGAGTTAAACTTTTTAGATAGTAAAAATAGTCTTTTAAAGCATTAGTAATAGTCTTTATTTGTAAATCAGGACAAATTAAATCCCAAGTTCATCCTGCAGGTTAATATTATGCATAAACTACTACAAGCTGGTGTCTGCTAATGGAAATTAACGATAACATTTAAAAGGCTGCCTTTGTAGAAATGTGTATCATCTGCCCCATTACCGTCTCCATGCTTATGAGAAAGGGAATGCTACCATTTTGGCTACCTGAATAGGGTGCCTTTGCCTTTGATTCTTGCAAATCTCTGCTGTTTTTAATCCATGCATCTCTGCATTCCTGGGAAGCTAGAGCTATTGTCAGCAGACTTTTCTGAATAAGCAGTTTTGAGCTTCCAAGCATGTGCTGCTGCATTAAGCAAGAGCAATGACATTTTGCAGTATAACTGACAGTCAAAACCTGAAGATTTTACCTCTGCTTCTTTGAAATGGCGATAGACCTTTGCTAGTAAATATGCATATTTCATTTAATGTAATTTTGGTTTAATTGAAAACTTCTTGCAAACACTGGTAGCTTTCTTTGCATTATCTTTAGAACTGTTTTGCATGATTTGTACCATTTTTAAATTAACAAAATGCAGGTAATCATTTGTTGTAACCAGTTCTTTGAACTACATTTCACATGCAGAGTTTCATGTATGTATTTAGTTATAGTTAAGTTCATTGCTGTGTTTAAGTGCACACTTGCTGAAGTTATTTAGCATGTAAAAAGCAGGGTTTTGATACTTTAACAGCTTCATATTGAAGCTGATTTTACTCTAAGCAAGTTCAGTGGCAGATCTGTTATGTGACGTGTCTCGTTAGATAAGAAAACTACTGCCAGAATCTCATTAAAGATACTGTTTAAACAGTTTGTATTTATATTTTTGTACTTGAGGGCTACAGAATGTTGACCTAAGTCATAAAGCTGTTTTAATTTAGTTTAGTTGCTTTAGATAACTGATAAAAAGCTTTTTTAAATTAAATGTGCACACAAGAAAACACGAGCAACCATTTGATTTGTAGTTTACATGAAATTCTCACTTTATCTTCCATTGAAATACTGATTGCTGGGCCTTCTGTTAGCCTTTAACAAATGCCCATCCATCCCAGATAGTCAAATATAGATTGTATTTTTGATCCACCCCTTTTTTCCATTGCACAGGTGCTAACTTAGAACTTACCTCTATTGCATACAGATGTTTCAAATGTTGTGTGGCCAAGAATTTCAAGACTTTTAAGACACTGATTATTAGTCTGCAAACCATAACTAAAATCTGTGGGAGAAAGATGATTTCATATTGCCGTTGTACAGAGAAATAGTCTTCAAGTTCTTGGGAAAATACAACCACTGAGTTGCAGCAATGTGCATCTAAACAATAGTAATATTTTCATCGACTATTTTATACTCTTGGGCTTGATGTTACCAATTCTAGACACTCTTGTCAGTGAGGTTAAAATAAAGGCGAGATACAGTGAACAGAGGGGTTTGATTTAGAGTTTGTGTTTAGTTTTGTTGGGGTTGTTTTCCTTTTAAGTTGTGGTGTTGCGGTTTTGGTAAAAGAACTTGTAATGAACCATAGCATAAATGCTCTGTCCTGTGTGATACCTTATTTGACTTTTACACAACCACCTGCCACAGAAAGAAATAAAAATGGAAATGAGACCCAGTCTTCCAAATACCTAAGCCAGTATGTCATTTTAATTGTGTGACTGTAACTATCTGTTCTGCTCAGCTGTAGGCTTCCAGTGCTGCTGTCACGCTTGGGAAGGAGTGGAGCCGCTTAAGGGGCTTACGGGCTTTGTCAGTTCTCTACAAAGCTGCTTTAGTACTGAAAGGGAAGTGGTTCCGTTTGCAATACCTTAACAAATACGTTGAGTCTCCTCTTGCATCCCCTTTTTCCTAAAGGAAAGGTGGAGGCTGGTCTCAGCTTTCCCGATGTGCCCATGCCGAGGTCGTGAGACAGTGATGGGGGTTTTGGGTGGCACCTACACCCATGTTCCAAGTTTCAGCAGAGGGACAAAGTAGAAAACGAGCAGTGTCGGAATAAGAGTGGTTTAATATATTTTTGCCTTCTGACAGCAGATGAACAAGCACTATTGTATGTTGTATTTAACTTTTAGCTCTTTTTTTTCCCCAGAAGTATTTTTAGAAAAGTGAAATGCAGTTATTTTATTTTTTACAACTGCAATTTTTTAAAATGCCTGTTAAGACTTGATCTTTGTTTTGCCTCTGTGTATGTGTTTATGTACGAGCTGCCCGTGCGGCCCAGCGGCACCGCGAGGCCGCGGCCACCCCCCCGCGTTGCCAGGGCAGCGGCGGCGGCGGGACCGGCTCCCGGCCGCCATGAGCAGGAAGGGGATGAAGCTGCTGGTGGACTCGCTGACCCGATCCTCCAAGCACTGTGAGTCTCCCCTGCGCCGCAGGAGCCGCGCCGCCGCCGCCCGACCGCCCCGCGTGGTGCCCATGCTCGTCCTCTGTGGCCCCGTTCGCCTCCGATGGGAGGCACTTTCCCGGCGCCCCCTCGGGAACAGCGGGTGGGGCGGGGGGGCATCGGTTTCACGGCCCTGGTGTGTCCCTGTGCTTGCCTCGTGTTTTACCGGCTAACATACAATCTGTGTTTGCTTGTGTTTGGGCCGGGCAGTTAACAAAAGCGAAGTGGAATGTCTGGTCAATCTCTTCGACACGCTGGTGGCCAAGGCCAGCAGCGACTTTGCTGGGGTCGGCTTCAACCGCATCGTGTTCCGAGACACCCTGCACAGCGCCTTTGGCATGACGGATGACGTGGTGTTGGACCGAGGTGAGGCGGACACAGCTCTGAGCACCGCGGCAGGGGTTGGGATTACGCTGCCGATCCGATGAGTGTCCATCCCAAACAGCGCCGTCTCATCCCGGCCAGGACAGCAAAGGAGGAGTTATGCTCAGGAGCAGTTGAGAAAATGGCATCTTTTCTTTCTTTATGCGGAATAGTTTTCCCGTAGTTCGGGAGAGTTCACGCTCTAGTTCGAGGCGGGCCAGCCAGAGGCAGTTGTGCTGCCCTGTGGCTGTTTCTGTCGCAGTCGCTGTAGTGTCGTGACAGAAGAGGGCAGCGCCGTGTCACTTTCCTCTTTTCTCCGGTGGTTCCACCGGGAGCTGCGGTCGCTGCTGGGGGACAGCTGTAGCTCAGGCCTGGAAGTCCCAGTAAGGCATTGTGTTACAGCGGATGACTTTGGGAATAGAGGCTCTGTGAACAGCATTGAAGGGCCTGGGCAGATAGTGCGAGGAGATGAGAATTATGAGCCAAATAACCCTTTGAAAATACAGTGATTTCACAGCTTGGTGACGAGGGACACGTTTGCAGTCACTGTGAAAGTTGAAGGGATGATCTCTGATGTAGAGGTGTCCAGAGGAGTATGCAGAGCAGGCATGGGTCTGCCATTCTTTCAGTGTTGGGCTGCCAGACGTCACCCCTTGGTTCAACTTTCTCCATCTCTCTAGCAGGAGAGCTACTTGCATGCCATAAGATAAAAACTTGTTGCAATTTTATACAGCAAGTCAAGTGTGTCTTGGAAGATACCTTACATTACCGTACACATTCTTAAAAATTACTTTAATGCTTACATGCAGAGGGGTTGATTTCAGTTTGCAAAAGCAAACCTATTGTCTTCTAAGTCAAAAATGCTTGGCTCTGCATGAAGAGGTGTTCCTTCAGCCAACTTACTAATTGATATTCTAAAATACAAATTATTATAGGTGCTAGTCTATGGTTTGAGTTCCGTCTTGGATTTGAAATGCTATGAATAGCGAAGCTGTGAGATTGAAAGTTGCTTAGGGAAGGGAAAAGAAAAATATTTTGTTATATGACAGACAGGAGGTTATTTTTCTTTGTATATCTAATATAGATTGTTTCTAGGATTACTTCCTCCAAGATTTTCTGAGACAAAAGCAAGTAATTTAAATTAATTAATCTGTGTGCAGAATTCTCCCTTATTTTAAGGGATATTGGTTTATTTGCTTTACATCTGCACGGAAGCATACTTCCTGTAGTTGTTTAAGTCAGGAAGGCAACAGATCAAACAAATTATCTTACCAGGCAGGATTCTGGAGTGGAAGATCAGTACACTGAGAGGCAGAATCCCTTTTATTGTTACATCTTAGAGTCAAGAAGGGTAATCATACCTTGGTGAAAGCAGACAAACATCTCAAGAGAAAAGATAATTTATAATTTTATTGGATTTAAGAAAACACTCCTTTTTTGTGTTTCCCTATATAAATTCTCTATTGTATAAATTTAAAATGTATCTAATACACTTCCTAGTGTTCAGCATTTTTGATAGAGACAACGATGGCTGCATCACTGTGATGGAATGGGTGGAAGGCTTAGGGGTGTTACTTCGGGGGACACTGGATGAGAAGATAAAACGTAAGATTGATCCGTATGCTGATATTTAGTAGTAATGATTGAATTCACAACAAATAACACATTGCTTTTGTTACAATTTAGTAGTTACTCTTATAAAGTACATGGCAATTGAAAAGTTTTCTTCAACTGAGTTCTGAAATGGCTCCTCTGAGACAGTCTTTTTCTGTGTAAACTGCTATTACCACAGCCACCACCTTATTTTGGTGCTTACAAAATCTTGCATTTGAATTGAAGTTTGTACTACAGCGTACAGTTTTGACAAAATACATAGTTTTGTAGTCACACACAACATTAGAAAGAAGCAGATGTATCTCTAGCGTGGTTTTGGCTAATTAGCAGTCTCAAGCCAATCAAGACCAGTGCCAACATTCATTTACTGGCCCAGTGGGGACACAGCAGCAGCTGCATTAACTCCAGCCCGTTCTTTAGCTTGGAAGCATAGATGGAAAAACTGTAAGATGGTAATGAGAACCTCCACAATAATGATAGAGAAAGATGGAGGAGAAAAAATAGCAAGAACTCTCTAATTTTAAGCAGCAGGAAAAAAATAGGGCATGTGGGGTGAAAAAACCACAATAGAAAAAAGAGAATGACAGCATGTTTTTTCCATAATTCCCAGGTTGCAGCATTGGCCATCTCTAATACACGATATAAATTCATCTGGAAAGTGGTCAGGGATGTCACAGCATTAGGATGTGTGCCCAGGATGTAATTCAGTGTGTCAGCACAACTGCAAACAGTAAAATATGCATTCCTGCTGTAAGCACTATGGAAGATACTGGTGTGTAGTGATGCACCGTGTTGTCCGTCACAAGTGTTTGCCAGGAGTGTTTCACACTTACATGATAAATTTGGCTCAATTGATAATGCTGTACAACGTACAATTCACATTTTCTGTCTACAGGTAACAGCTGTAATGGTATGTGATTATAGTTTGTAATCAACTTAAAATTTATTTGTATCTCAAAAGACTGTTTCCGAGTTTATGACCTGAATGGTGATGGATACATTTCGAGAGAGGAAATGTTTCAAATGCTGAAAAACAGCCTTCTCATACAATCAGCAGACGAAGAGCCTGATGAGGGAATTAAGGATTTGGTAGAGATCGCGCTGAAGAAAATGGCAAGTACTCATTGTGATACTTAACTTATCCATTAACCGATACTTAAAACCTGTCTATGAGGTAACAAAATATGGTGCCTGATTTACAGGGGGATTCTGCACATCTCCTGAGGAAAGCCAGAAATAAATCAAATTGAGTCCCAGTCCAGTATTCTTTTATGAAACTATTAATTTAGTCTGTGAATGTACTATAAACTTTACGTATAAACTAGCATGTGTTTATGTGCATACACATCTGTGAATGCCCAATCAGAAGTGAAAAATTCAAAAGTGTAAGCTGCATTTATTCCATCAGTGCAGGCATCTGCAGTAGCTTCATTTTTAAACACGTTTGTGTTTTATCAATTGATCATGAAATGTCTTTATCCAATTTATGTATTCTATTAGAATAGTAAACTCAAGGTCATTAATGTGAAGCTTGTCTTACAGTGCTTAATCTAGAATCTCAGATCAGCCAGGGACTGTCTGTCAATATTTTAATCAAATCAAGATATATACTCTCCCCTTCTATGGTGGTGGTCAAAAATTTTCACTTCAAACCAGGTCTTGCATCCCAACTCCTTTTTTTTAAGCCTATCTTTTCATTTTTCAACCCCACCCTTTTTGCCTTAGGTAGAGGCAAATCACACAAATCTTTTCTGAGCAGAAACTGATGACCGCTAATTTGCAAATCAAACTAAAAATAGAATCCATGTTCTTTAAAGACCTGTTAAACAAAACTACAAGTAATAATCCTTTGCTGAAGTGTTCCCTTCCTTTTGTAGGACCACGATCACGATGGCAAGCTTTCTTTTATGGACTTTGAAAAAGCAGTCAGAGATGAAAACCTTCTCTTAGAAGCCTTTGGACCATGTTTGCCCGACATAAAGGTAAGTTAACCTGGAGTTCAAAAAAACCTGCACAAGCCAATTCCTTAGAGACACTTGCACCAATCCTGTGAATGTCAGCATGGAGCATCTTAGGCCAGTGTTGGGTTCGTCCTCTCAGTGCCAGTTCTGCTGCCCAGAGGTGGCCCCTGAGCACTCCCACTCCAGGGTTGTTGCACCACAATGCTGCAGATATTAATCTCATCACCAAGGGAAATTTCAGTCCTTTACATTGTCACCCTAGTCTCTAGCATTCCTGTTTCCATCCAGTTTATCTCATTCTGCAGCTGGGCCTTCTTGCCCTCCATGCCCGATCAGTCCTTGGTCACACCTTCCTACTGCTGAGCAGTTAAAATTTCAATTTCCCCTTCAACTATAACTTTGAATGTTCTGACTGCTCTGCCAGTGATGACACCATTGATGCTATGGATTTACCTTTTCTAAGCTAAAAAGCAAGAGATTGTCTTCACTGCATACACATTTCAGTTCAGTACCTTTCAGTTCAGTACCTTTTCTGACTAAATATAAATCCTTTAGTTAAATGAAAATTAACTTTTTTCCTCTTTTTTTTTTTTTTTTAAACAGAGCAGTACGTCATTTGAACAGAAAATTTTCCGGGGAAACTCCTAAATAGTAACTCCAAGTTGTAGCTCCATTGTTGAATACTGTTAAAAGGAGCATTCGTCTTCACCATTCTTCATGATATAGTAAAAACAGTAATAATTTCAAGTTGCTCCTAAGTTTCAGTATTCCTTTGCTGTAAAAGCTGTTAAATAAATAGAATTTACTTCTGTAACTCTACCTAAATAGAGTTCTTCCATGAGTTATGGAATATGTTACAATATGAGGTACACAGGATAACACTGCAACAATAATACAGTATACCGGCTTCTTCATTCCAAGTAACAAATTGATACAATTTTTAACAGGGAATCACTGGGAAATCCAGTATAAAGAAAGTTTTATTTTTTACATAAAAAAATAAATATTTTAAATTATATTCATTACAAAAGGACTGTTGGAAGATGCTGCCAGCAGTATCTATATTCTTCTTCTCTGCTTTACAAGCGGTTTGGCTGAGCTGCTCTCTGGCTTTTCCACAGACTGTTTCGTTGAAACAGAATCTGCTACCTAAATTGGAGGGGAAAAAAATTTAGTAACCTGTAAGCATTACTTTTTTTATGCTCATTTTAGAGTAAAGCCACATCTCAAAGATTTGAGTATTGGGAGGGATTTATTGCTATCACCACACTTGCATTGAATTTTCCTGCTGACTAAAGGAAAGAAAGTAACACCAAAGGCAGCATTAAACACAAGAGAGGTGAAACTTAGAAGACTTAGCACTACCATTTTTGTATTTAACTACACAAACTGATTTCAGATATGCTCAGTGATAAGAGTATTACTGATGTCATCTCCCTTCTTCCTACCAGAGGTGTTTTCAAGCAAGGTTTAATGTGCTTTTTAAACTCAGGTATTTCAGGAAACGAAAGGAAAGCAGAAATGTGCATTTTGACATGTATTTTAGAAATTTATTTAATATAAGGGGTGCTTATTTATAAGAGAAGCACTTTCAAATCAATCTAGTTAGTCATAGTCAAGGGAGCTTTTTCATATCTTAATTTAAATGGAATGTTCTATCAGGAATGTTTGACCTGCTAATTGATTAATATCCTCCATAAAAGGCTATATAGCTTAACACATGCTTCTCAGCATGGAATTAGTGATTCTGTACAGCTTTTAATGGCATAAGAAATGTTGGAGCAAAATTACACTGAACTCTGACTTCCATTATTTTCCTTTCAGAAACCAGATACAAGTAGCACCCCGGAGCCAGCAGGACTACCTGCAAAGTTATCATGCCTCCACATGTTGGGAAAAAAAAGTAGTTTACTAAAAATCATTTAAGATCATGCTCTGACAGTTATACTTTCTCAAGTGTAGTGTAAGAGGTCTGGAGTAGAATTGCCTGCAATATTCGAGACTGTGGAAGAGTCAAATAGTGAGAGCACTGGCTTTAAGTGGCCGACAAACTGACAATAATGAGTAAATGCTGAATAAAGCTATCAGAGAGTCACTATTTTTATGGATAACAAGCACCTGTGTTTGAACTATCAGAACTTGAAGAACCCATACCTCTTTCAGTTTATTTCGAATTAATGTAGCTGAAGTATTCAAAGACTCATCATCCATATCCACTTTGGGTATTTCTGGCAGTTGTGGACCAATAACAACTTCAGTATTGTCCTCACTTGTTCCAATGAGGGAAAACTTGTTACTTTCTTCTCTCTTCCTCTTACGTTCTTGCAGGTGGGTCGTACGAGGCATAAACCTCTCAATTGCATTGTAAGCTGGACCCACTCTTTGCTGCATTAAGGAAGCTGGTGGAGTATGTCCTCCTGGATGTACACTTGGAGTTAAAGATGCGTTTTGACCAAAGTACCCAGCAGTTTCAGCACAATTGTTATCATAGTGTGGGGATGTTAACAGGCTCTGATTCTGATTCCCAGATGGATACGCTGTGTTGTGGGATGCCCCAGGAGAACTTGTAAAGCAGGATGGATCCCAGTTACTGGCTACATGTGATTCAAATGTACTCCATGGACAGTCATGCTCAGAGTTCCTTGAGGCTGTCTTCTTAGGGCCCTCTACTTTCTTCAACACAAAGCAATCTTTAAAACAACAACAAAAAAGCACCTTCACTATTTCACATCCTTATCAGTTCTAACACCTAAGAACAAAACTTTTAATATAAATGCAGAAACAGTGTCAGTGATATTTGATTCCGAGCTACCTTTCTGTGATTTTTTTTAAGCTTGAAATTTAACAAAGTCAACTTTCAAGCCAGTTTTCCAGTCTAGTGCCTTTGCTGGTTTGTAACACTGAAAAAACCCAGATGTTTTGATATTAAAAATCAGTGGCCTTACTCCCTTTAAATATCCTTACGCAATGAATAATGATACCCAAGTATGTGAGCACAAGAAAGGAGAAGGTTGTGCTCAGCAATTTTCCTATTCCTCAGCTTGCCCAGCTTTTAGTGTTGCCTGGGAACTCTGCAGTACAGGGGCCTTTGTAAACACACTCCATTCTTAACATTCCCCTGGTGCAAATATGTGGGCTGGAGAAAATTTTTTTTAAGGTTCCGGTATAGTCATCTTCCTTCCAAAACTGTCCCTTTGGCATGCCTGAGGAGGCTAGAACAAGGGTGAAAATGTGATCCCAAATTTCCTGCCAGTGCTTTAAATTTCTGTTAACAGTTTGAAAGAAAACAAAAAGTGAAGGAAATACTTCATTAGTAAAGCTTAAGCATTTCATTATTTTAGTCTTAATCAAAGCTAAAAAATTACTTTGAAAAGGATATAGTTCTCTAAATACTGAGCAATGTCTCCCTGTAAACATACTTAAAATGCATCTGTATTGGGTTTGGATGGCCTGGCTTTTTGTAGCAGGGGGGCTACAGGAATGGCTTCTGTGAGAAGCTGCCAGAAGCTTCCTCAGCATCCGGCAGAGCCAATCCCTGGTGGCTCCAAAGATGGATGTGCTGCTGACCAAGGCTGGGCCAGTTAGAAATGGTGGTAACACCTCTGTGAGAACAGATTTAAGAAGGAAGATAAACAAAAACTGGTGGCACAGTTGTAACTGTGGCCAGAGAAGAGTAGAGCGAGAACGTGAGAGAAACAGCCCTGCAGACACCAAGGTCAGTGAAGAAGGAGGGGGAGGAGGTGCTGCAGGCGCCAGTGTCAAGGTTCCCCTGCAGCCCATGGTGAGGACCATGGTGAAGCAGCTGTGCCCCTGCAGCCCATGGAGAAGCCCCATGCTGGAGCAGAGAGATGCTCGAGAGGAGGCTGTGACCCCATGGGAGACCCATGGAGAGAGGGGCCCTGCTCCCAGGCTGGAGCAGCCTGTCCTTGGAGGACTGCACCCTGGGGAAGAGTGACCCACACTGCAGCAGTTGGAGTGGGACTGTTCCCCGTGGGGTGGACTCACATTGCAGCAGTTCATAGGAAGCTGTTTTGAGATGAAGTCACATTGGAGAAGTTTGGGAAGAACTGTCTCCCGTGGGAGGGACCCCACAGTGCAGCAGGGGAATGACTCCTCTCCCTGAGCAGTGGGAGAAGCCATGGATGACGAACTGACCATAATTTTTATTCCCTGTCTCCTTGTGCTGCTGGGGTAGGAGGTAGAGCTGAGAAGGAGGGAGGGGTGGGGGGAAGGTGTTTATAAGGGCTTATTTTACTTCTCATCATCCTGCTCTGATTTTGTTAGTAATAAATTCACTTTATACCTCTAATTAGAGCCTGTTTTGCCCTCAATGGTATTTGATAAGCGATCTCTCTCCTGGTCCTTATCTCAACCCATGAACCCTCCATTAAATTTTCTCTCCTCTGCCCAGTTTGTGGAGGGCAGTGAGTGAGCGGCTTTGGTGGGTGCCTGGCACCTGGCCAGCATCAACCCACTACAGCATCTTTAAAAGAAGTAGGTAAAAAGCATTTTCTTTAATGGGCACTTTAGCCAAAACCCCACCCACCCCTGAAGAACATTACGATTTTATAGGAAATGTAATCACAAACCTCTTTGATTTGTTGCTTTTGCTATATACTTTCTTCTATCCTGCAACTTCTCTCTCGTTTCCTGGACTGTTTCAAATTCTGGAGCATAGCACACATGCAGCAAACTACCAAAGAAACTTCGTTCATCCATTTTTTTCTTGGCCACCCTGAAGGGAATTAAATTATATTGGCAAAACTGAGGATTTTACCCCAACTCTCTAGAAACTTAACACATTGCAAGTATAGAAGGTGTAAAGATATTGCCCTGTCCAATACCTTGCACACTGCAGTTTTTTGAATTTTATGAGATACACTTCAGTAAATTGCTCTGCTGGATATTCATCTAGAGCATGATACTCCTCAATGGCACCATATAATGCAAATTGTTCAACTAATTCCTTCATAACACCTAATGCAGGAACTCCTTGTATCAGTAAATAGCGAGATTCCAAGTTGATAGTGTAAACCTGAAAAAAAAACAAAAACAAAGAGTATTCAAAAATGTTCCCATTCTTGCTTTATTGCAAAAGGCAGACATTTTCTCCATGATTTCTGTTGTTCTCCACATCCTCTCGGGATGCTGAAAACCCCTATGTACTCTGATTTGCAGGGCAGTAAGTGCATGGTTATTTGGGACCTCTTCATCGCTGAGCAAGAGGTGAACTCGAGCTTCTCATGCATAGTAAAACACAAATGAGACTTGACTTTTCTGCACAAGGTCAGAGTACCACTGCCAATTGCTGAGTAAAATCTCTTAAGTCTCTGGCCAACTTCCAGGCAAGACATCCTAGTAACGAGTTCATAGGAGGTACTGCCAAAATACAGAAAAAACCATTGAAAACTCCATCTTCTTCATAGGCAGAGAAGTCGTGCAGATGAAGAAAACTGCTTTTTCCCACACAGGGAGTTAAAAAACAGTTACCACAATTCCCTAGGGCAGATCTTGTGTGTGCAGAGCTGTCTCCTCACCACGGTGATCCAACAGCATATGTTTTTAAGACACACAGATAGAATCTGGATGCTGAGAGAAACAAGGTCTTCTCCCAGCAGGTTAAAAACCAAACCAACCATTCTCTTCTGCTTTGTGTAGTGACTATCACACAACAGACTCTAAGCAAAGCTTTTCGATGGCTCACTATGCACAGTAGGCACCCAGGCAGCTCATCCCTGAGATCAAAGGAAATTCATTCTGAGTTTGTTAAAAAAAACCCAACCCAAAACACAGCCATTGAGACTACCTAAGTTACACGTATTTCTCAACAAAAAAAAAAAGAATATTCTGGACAAAGTGGTAACTGGTCAGGAAATCAGCTCTCAAACTTCCACCATAAAAAACACTGGCCACAAACAGGTCGCATAAGTTGTTCTTGCAGCAGCGGCACACTCCCACCTGCATTCTTTTCGGAACAAGGGACTGAAGGAACCTGATGCTTTCACTACGTGATTTTTTTTTTGGCAGGTTTGTCCTTCTACCTCTCTCTTGTCCAGGGAGAAGAGATTCGAATAAGGTTTTTTTCACACTTGGGGCATCCATACTGTTTCTCCTGCGTGTATCCTCCAGTGCCCAGTGGTGGCTGGATGCCTGTGGTGGCCGTGGTCCCTCTGTGGATGCACAAGGCTCTCTGACCTCTGCCCCACCACGTACACTTGGAAGAGTAAAAGAACTTAAGAGCTTCAAGACTTTATGAAGCATGGAGGGTTTGAAATTTTACAGGAGGGTGGTGATAGTGAAAGAGATGTGCCTTACGTATGTGTGCGAGAGTAACCATTGCTCCGGCACCGGTGAGACCACACCTCAAATCCTGGGTTCAGTTCAGGGCCCCTCTCTCCAAGACACTGAGGTGCCGGAGCATGTCCGGAGAAGGGCAGCGGAGCTGGGGAAGAGTCTGGATCACAGGTCTGATGAGGAGCAGCAGAGCGAGCTGGGGGGGGGCTCAGCCTGGAAAAAAGGTGGCTCAGGGGAGACCTTATCGCTCTCTACAACTCCACGACAAGAGGCCGGAGATAGCTGCGGGTCGGAATTCATGATCTTAAAGGTCTTTCCCAACCTTAGCGATTCTATGATCCTTTCTTACGCTAGCCCTAGAAGGTGCCGCTACAGCTCGTTGTACACTGAGCGCACATACAGATACCCAAATCTCGCGCTTCTGCTGCAGTAACGAGAAGCTCCTGCCGCGCAGCAGGCGAGGCCCACGGCCTCCCTCTCTCCTTCCCCTCCCCGGGAGCCGCGGGACTCCAGCCCAGGCCCCCCCAGCCCCTCACCCGAAGCGGCTCCGCCCGACCCCCCGCCCGCCT
>VZTA01017438.1:167699-211023 GCA_013398855.1 Mohoua ochrocephala
GCCCCCCCGCTGCTCCCGGACCCCATCTTCCCATCCCCCCCCGCGCCCCGCGCCGCACAGCCCCCATTGGCTCCCTCCGTGAGGCGGGGAGAAGGAGCCGCCGTCCGCAGCGAAGGAGCCAATCAGAGGCGGGCAGAGGGGAAATGCCGCGCCCGCATTGGCCGGCAGTGGGTTGTACCACCGGGGGTGATTGCCCCCTCCCCCCCCCGCGCCGCCCCGGGTGGGCAGGTCCGTGTCCGGNTGGGGTTGTGGCGACCCCGGCGGAGCCGCCGCCGCCACCGTCGTCCTGAGCGGGACCCGCGACTGCTTCCTGCACCTGCCGCCCGCGCTGGCCTCGCTCCTCCGCCTGCAGCAGGTACCGCGGCGGCGCCGCTCGGGGCCCGGGCGGAGGGACGCCTCAGGCAGGCAGGGAGGATTACGTGAGCGCACCCCCGCATCCCGTTGCCATGGCGATACAGAGCCCTCCTCCCCTCCCTCACGGCTCAGCCCTCACCGCAGCCGGGACCCCTCGCAGGGAGACATCGGGGAACCCCTCCTTCCCTCTCCTCCTGCGTGGCCCAGTGTCGTCACCCATTCCTAATAAAACGCGGGAAAGATTAGAATTTTTCTTCCCCAGCGTGGTTTGGCGCTGCGGGCATCTGCGTCTCTCTCAGCACTCCTTATTTCATACCAGTTTTCACAGTAACTCGCCAGCATTAAGCGTTAGTGTGTAAATATGTAACTCAGGTAGGAGATGAGGTGATAAATCCATGCAGAATCCTCATTCTTGGTGTACATAAATAAAATGTGTCACTGTAGAAAGGGCCTCCGGTCACACAAAGCCCTGCTGAGGACGCGGGGTCAGTTGCAGGGAGTGCACCTTGCATTGCAGAGAACATTTCACACGTGGAAACGGGGGGAGAGACGGCGTGTGCCTCCAGTGAGCACAGAGCTAAGAGTGCCAGCAGAACAGGGTGGGAAATGGCAGGAATGAGCCGAGAAAGATGCGAGCAAAGCTCAGGAGTCCTGGCACAGCCCCTCTGGCCCGGGCAGGCCTCCCTCGCCGTGGGTAACCTCCTGATTTCCCAAGGCCGAAAAGGACATTTCACAACAGGAAAACAACGTAGGCGTGTGAAAACTTGCCCTTTCATCTTTGGGGTAGTAGAAGGAGGCTGGTGGAATTGGAAGAAATGCAGTATTAAATGTGAGCTTCGTTTCAGCTGCAGTTTCTGAGTGTTTTACAGATCTGCTGGCAAGAGAGAGGTGAAAGGAGTGCGGTTCCTTTGAAGCCCTGTAGTGCCATTCCGTGCATCGTTTGTTATGGTGGACTCCTGCTTTTGCTTAACCCGAGCCGCAAAATGAAAAGATAGGATCTCGGAAAACTTTATAGGAATAGCATATTAAATACATCTCGTGAATAAAAATGTTCAAATGGAATCAAAAGCTGAATCTAATTGCAGAAGATATTAGATAAGTGAATGGCAAAATGTTGTACAAAACTCGATGTTGTGTGAAGATTAGACACTCAGAGTGATGCTTTATCTGTGGGAATACAGGGAATTAAATATTACATTTGATAAAAGGATCTCGGAACCACTGCAGATATTCGCTGAGAATGTTCTCAGAGTTTACCAAAAAAAGTCAAATAATACTTGAAATTATTAGAATATGGTTGAGAAAGAACAGAACATCACTATGTTAACAACTAAATCTGTAGTATATCCACAGTGTACGTTGTCTTGGTCACTTGATTTTCGTAAAAACAGTAATTTTTGAAAACTACAGAAATTATCAGTTGAATGGTACAATGTAAGATATAGTCTCTTTATGGAAACTGACTGAACATATTGAAATTCTTCTGTTTGAAGTCTAAATACCTGAGCAGTTCTGAAACAGATTGATAAAATCATTTTGGTCTGAGTTAATGTGATTTTTGACTTATTTTAAATATGTCACGGAAGCACTTTTGGAGACCATGTAAATGTTATAATTTTTGCGAAATCAAAGTATATGCTTATTTCTTTTCCTCATTTGGGAAATACAAATGTGCAGTTACACATTTCTGTAAAATATTTTTTGATACCCTATTATGCAGAAGAAAGGAAAAAGAATTAATTTTCTTACTTATAAATAGTCCATAAAAATAAAAAAACTGTTTAAGAATTGAAACCAACACGCGTTTCTGTGTTGAGAGTTGTGCAAACAGGGTGTAAAATCCAGATAATATCTTTAATTTCTTTGATCTCTCTAATCAAATATGGTTTAGGTTGTTTAACAGTCATCTTACTTAGCTTGTTTTATATTAATTTATTTTATTTCTTTGAAACTTATAGGGCCAAGCTGTGAAAGTATCCTGTGGTCATCAGCCGATATTTTTGAGCTGGATGGAAACAAGGCATCGAGGTCACCAGGGTGAAAATATTGCGGAGATTAATAGACATTTGGCGGAGAAACTTGGCATCACAGATGGAGAACAGGTTTGAAATGCTGTCTTTGTTTTCTATTTAAATAAAGAGTATATTGGAAGAAAAGTGAAAAGGTAATACTTCATGAGTTAGCGACGACCTTATTTCGTTTATTTAGACAGTTTCTTCATTTACATCTGCTCATGAGGAAAGTTAACTGATACGAAATATCTCAAACGTGAAAAGATTTGCTCATTAAATCACTAACAATTGCCTAACCAATGTTAGGATAGGCTTGTGGGTAGGTCTTTGCAGGGCTGGAACAACTGTCTTCAGTGACATTCATTTTAAGAAAATACACTTTTAAGCAATTGAAAAATTGGGAATGGGAATATTTTGCTTGGAGTTCCTGTTGTTTTAAAGTAACTATTGACTTTCTGCATGTTCTTGTTTCATTTACTTGGGGTTTGAGTTTTCATCCCTTTTTTCACCCCTTCACCGTATTTCCCTGTGTGTCCTTTCTCTTCGATTATTTGTATTCACCTCTTATGAATATATCTATGTATGTGTGTGTATATATATATACATCTTGTATATGCACCTCTTACTCTTGAACACACCGTTAAACTTCTCATAAACAGCTCTTTCATTGAGCAGAAGTTAGAGATGCCCAAGAGGCAGACAGAGTTTTCTGACATGGGACTACTAAAATCTCAAAATCGAAGGATTTTTTTCTATTAATAGATAGAGATTTAAACAAACAAGAATTAAAAAGTATTGCTTTACACGGTGTTATTATATAGTATATTCCTATATGTCTATTCTCTTGGATGCAAAATTTTGTTCAACATAATAGAATACATCAAAGAATGTGACTCAGAGCAGTGTCTTATCTTACCTTGTTTACTCTTTTGACTTATTTTCTCTAGAAATTATGTGTCTGTATGCAGCAGTTTCCAGTTTAGTAGTTGAGCAGCCAGGCATCTACCCTTTTTAGTTGTAGCAATTAAGAGCCTTCAACAGGAAAACAATTGACAAAGGAAACCTAAGAAAACCTCACCTAGCTGTTGCCTGGGAATAATCATCTGTACAATCGAATAAATGCATGAATAATTTGGTAGTTTCACCATTGTTTTGGATTCAGGAGTTACATGTTTGCTGTGTTTTGTAACAGTATGATCTATTTGCTGTGCTGAGGAAAAGATATTTGTCTCAATTATTGCTTCAAACTAAGGACATAGAGGAATTCAAAACTGATTGTAACTTTTGTAAAAGGTGACCTGACGTAATTCCCTCAGAGGACGGGTAACTAGTTTTATCTCAGGAAAAAATTGATAACGTTTCTTTGAAAATTCATTGCAAGATGTTGTTTGAAAATTGTTTGGGGTTTTTTTAATGAAACCTTTGGCAAAAACTGACTTTTGAAGTATATATTTAATGCATTCTGAAAGACCTAAGCCACAATAGCTTTTACCATTCCTCCTGATACACACGACATTAAAACTGTTCTGTGGAGGTGGGGCTGCTTCCCATGAAACTATTCATTAAGGAGCTGGGCTTGCTTTTCTATTGTACTTTTTCCTTGTTTTTCAGCTGGTTTTGCCTTGTCCAAATTTGTGCACAAGTTAATGAATTTTTCAACTTTCTAAAATCCTGGGGATTTAAAAATAAAGATTAAAAAATGGAAAGATGGTTATGTGATTGGGGTGTATTAAAAATTGATTGTTTTTTATCACCTGATACAGCTCCTGATGCTTTTCATATTCACTGTTTATTGACGTATCCAAGCCTAATGGGATCCATTTCCTGTCCATTGAGCATTCATCTGCTTATGAATTACCTAGTGTCATTAAGATGGTGTGTGTTCCAAGTAGCAAAAACATATAATAAGGGAGATGTCAATTTTCTCGTTGAAATAAAGATGGAGCTTTTATATATTTAAAAATAAGGAGTTAAATATTTTGGTGTTACTTTTGGCAGGTATTTCTTGAACCCTGTTCCCATGTGTCCTCCTGTCAGCAAGTAGAAGTGGAACCACTCACAGCAGATGATTGGGAAATTCTGGTAATAAACCCCCTTCCATTGTTCATGTTCTTGTCTTCCAGATGACAGATTCTGACTCAAGCAGTTTTTTGCACAATGCCTCATTCTTTTCAGTGTCTAAGAAAATACTAAATGTGGTGGAGTTTAGTTATATTTTATATTTCCAATGGTGTACTAGAAAAAGGCAAACAGGTTTTTTTCTTCAGACAAATGTTTAAAATATATGCAGTATTTAATTTATAATGGTATCCCGTTTCCCCAGGAACTGCACGCTTCCTCTCTGGAAAGACATCTTCTTGACCAGATTCGAGTGGTGTTTCCCAGAGCCGTCTTTCCTGTCTGGGTTGAACAGCACACCCACGTTTACATCAGGATCGGTAAGCGGCGCTGAAGGCTCTCAGGGCACCTCCAGCAAGCTGCTTTGCAGGAGTGGCTGCATTCATTGGCATCTTTTGTTTATACTCAGGTACACTTGTGCCAGCAGCCCCATATGGGAGATTAGAGCCATGCACGGAGCTTCTCATATGTCCCAAAACACACGGACCTGAGGAGAATATCACCAGCACACCTTCCACAGAAAGTGACATCTTGCTCAAAAATTTTGTGAAGAATAACATGGAGCAAGAAGAAACATTAAAGGATCCTTTTGCCAAACAACCTTACTTAAAGCCTGGAGTCCTTGAACAGAGTAAGGCCGATGCAAACACGACGTTTGGCTCAAATGTTCTTCCCAATATATGGAATTTCATAGGGAACATTTTCTCTAATACATCTGAGCAGAAACAAAAGACTTCCTGTGATAACGATGAAATGAGCACCTTCAAAGACAAGCTGCTGAACTTAATTCACATGGATTCCATTTTTAGAGTATGTCAGTCCCAGCCTCCCAGCGTACAGAATGTATCCACCACTCATGAATTTCTGAAATGCAATGCTATTCATGTTTTTCCATGGAATTTAGAATACATTGATTTGGATCCGAATCCTGTAGTATCTTACGGGAAAATCAACGAGCTGCTTTCTCCAAGACAGCGTCATCAAGAAGCAAAACAAAATCTGCCACTTGAAAAGCAAAATCATTTGACTAGTACGCAAGACAAAAATCCTTCTAATTCTAATAGCAGTCAAGCACCCAGTGAGGGGTCTGTTGTTCAAATCGTTTGGAATGGATTTGAAGACCTAAAGAGTGTCATAGAGTATGGCCACAGTGGGGAAGCTCTGCATGTTGGAAGAGTTTGGGTCAGTTTGAGCGCACTATATTTTGGGCTTTTTATTTTATAATATTTTCTGTTGGATAGTTGTGAGCTGGCTACTTAACATGTGATTTTGGGCTGTAGACTTTGTGTTAATCTCTCGAGTTTACTAGAATCAAATCCTGTTTGCTAGAGCTGTGCTTTGCACTCATTCTGGACTACATTACTTACCATCGTCCTCCAAGATGTACAGTATACTCTGGGTATGTGCACACTTAGCATTTTTACACCAGATGAGGAAAATGCTTCAGCGTTTCTGAAAGGAATATCTGCTTTCTTCACAATCTGTGGGTAGCCATTGTGTTAATCAGAAGGTGAAAGTGTATATTTACATAGGTTCAGTACTGCATAATAAGACTCTTCATCAGGTAACTCTTTGAAATGTGCCTTGCACCCTAGGGGTCATCAAACCATAAAGTAACGGGATCACATATCCTAGTGCTACATGACGTTTGTGAG
Organism: Mohoua ochrocephala; assembly: GCA_013398855.1. Lineage (NCBI taxonomy): Eukaryota > Metazoa > Chordata > Aves > Passeriformes > Acanthizidae > Mohoua > Mohoua ochrocephala. The sequence continues at coordinate 173,839 of VZTA01017438.1, forward strand.
TCCTTTTTTACACTCCTTAAAATACATCTTAAAGTTTTATATCAAATAACCATCTTGTATAATTTAAACTGTTTAGTTTTTATATGCCATTTTGCAAGGTGGCACAAGTCCTGGTGTGGAGATACTGACACTTCAACTTGTTCTGATAGAACCGCTGCCCAGTTATGTTCTTTCTTTCCTGGAAGCACATGTGGGATCAACAAAAACAAAAATCACCATTTGACTATTTTGGCATAATACATTTCTCACCATTCACTTTTTGCTGTTAAGAATGAGAGCAAGAGCCTGCAGTGGTCTTTGCCACAAAGTCTTTTGACAGATATAACAATTTTCCGAATGCCAGCGTGCGACGTGTGAATGGTGGATGGTCCTCAGTCATGGTATAACTGGAAACACTTATTACGAGTGTATATAGCTTTTATAATATTTTCACTCTCAGGTTAGAATAACACCAGCCTGGGTAGCCAATAGTATAGCTGTTCACGTGTCTGCTAACCAGTAATATAAGTGATCACGTTCCTAATATTCACATCAGCTTTTTTTTCCCTAAAACAAGTGCTTGTGTAACAATTTTTTCTGCAAATGACTGTGCTTCTGCTACCTGCTACATTTTAGAAACTTTGTTACATCTCTCCTGCCTCGACTGAGTAGTCCTTGTTCTTAACCAAGCGGTCTTTGTTCTCTTATTACTAACCGTTCTTTGTTTTCTTGCCCCACACCAATAATCATAAAGTCTCTCACAGTTAATAAATATTTATGAGATGTTTTCAAATTGGTGTAAGTTTAAAATAACACAGATTAATTGAAAAGGAGTTTCCTTAAAAGGGCAAACTACTGGTATGATTTAGGGAGACTGGATTTTCTCTCTCTCTCTGCTGCCGGCGTGCTTAGTTCTGGTCTCTGTAATGGTCTATGTGTATTTACCTGCCCAGGTAAAATTAATTTTAATCAGCAAATGAAATTAAATTGTTGTTTTTCTCCTATGCTAAGAGCATTCTTGCAACGTTCTAAGAATTCCTCCTACTCCTCCTTTTTTTAGCTTTTGGATTTTATTTAAAGAAGTTAGGAGAAGGTCAGCGGTAGTGAACACTTTCACAAATGGGATAAAAGGTAACCAGAAGTGTGCATGTAAGAGTAAGATTTGGATATTGCTGTCAATGTTATAAATTCCCTCTTAATTCTCTTGAGGTTCCATTAGTGATGAAGAAATTGATGTAGTATTATATATGCAATGTTATAATTAGTTTACTTTCTAATACTTCCTCTTTTTTTTTGCTTTTATTTTAAATATTTCAGATTCCAGATGGTCTGAGAAAAAAACTACATATTGAAATACATTCAACAGTCCGAATTAAGTCAGTTGAATCTGTCCCTAAAATTCCTGTGTCTCTTACACTGCAACCCAAACAAAACTTAGTGAGTTGATATTATTGGTCACGTACTTGTTTATGTATTGGGAAACTGGTAATGTTGCTCTGGCCAAATTGGGGGTGGGGGGGGGAGGGGAGGGATGCATTATGTTTATTTGTTTTGATTTGTTAGATGAAGATCTGGAAGTTATCTATTGTTGACTATGGAAATAATTACAAAGGAAAAATTTTTTTGTATAATTTCTTGGTTTTTCTTTTTACTATGTAAATTTAAGTTAATAGGTTGCTATGATCTACTTAAACAGAGCTTATCTAGTATTTGTGTTTTGATCAATGTACTGTAAACATCAGGCCATTAAATTTTGGGTTGCTCTTAGTAGATTACTCCAAATAGTTACAATGCTAATTGTAATCATTTTCTATTTAAAGGAACTGGTAGATGTCACAGAGGATGGACAAAATTTAACTTCTGAATTTTGACTCATTTTCCTGAAGCTATTAAAGGATATAGCACCTTTAAATCATAGCACATTTAAAATCATAAGGTGTTCCATTATTCTCAAATTTTGAGAATTTCTGATGTATTTCTTATTAAAAAGGATGTTGACATGAAGGAGAAACGGCATTGGTAGGGAAAATATACATTTTTTGTTCAATTAGGTCTCAAGTATAGAGAATCACTGTCAAAATAGCAACAATGATCTATAATAATTTTGCATCAGACCTTCATTCGGAGTACATCAATAGGGGTTCCCTAACAAATATTAAGTGTATGCCTTTAAAAACAAACACCAAACAGAAAAAGAGTCATGGAGTTAAGGAGTGAATATCCAGTTTAAGTCTTCTGGGAGAGGACATGTTTAACAACACTGCAATGCCCAGGCAATTGTAGTTGGAAATTATCGTAATTTGTATGTGCTCTTTAGTTCATTACTTTCTTTTTTCTTTTCCTCATGCTAAATATTTAAATTTTTAAGTTACATCATTGAATCCCTTTGTTTTCCTATAAGTGAGACATATTCTGAATGAGCATCTGTGACAGTAGGAATATACTTAGTGCCAGTCCTCACAGTCCATCAGATGTATGTCTGGAATTCTGTATTTCTCATAACTGTGTGGCACTGGCCTGATTATTTCCTGTGTTAGCTCCCCCTCAAAGCTTTAAATGCAGCACCTGCCATCATAGCAAGGCTTAGGCGAGTTTGTTCTTCATCCCCAATATTCTAACTTGGTTTCTTACCTACAGAAAAGCTGCATTTTTTTTTTTTTTATAGCGGAGAGAAAAGGATTATTAGTTGGAATTGATGGTCTTTGTGGGTCCCTTCCAACTCAGAGAATTCTGGGATATTCTGGCAGTAATCTGCTAAAATTGTAAAAAAAGTAGTTATGTGTGCTTTTGTGTATTTTCAGTACAGATTTCTCCTTTTCCTTTCTAATTCAGTTAAAGGTTTCTTTAGTTCTTGGAAAAAACCAGAAAAATGCAGAAAGAATCGTTACAGTAACTTTCATTGTTCTTTCTGAACACTGCTTCCAGGATCTTCGTTGATCCTCCTTTTTCTACATGGGAATTATGTGTCTGTGATTAGGAACTTAGCCAAGAGATCTGGGATCTAGACTCAATTTCTTTTCCTATTCCATGTATCTAGTTGATCTGGGATAAGTTCCTTGGTCTCTGCCTGCCTGTTGAAGTTTGTTGGTGATGCCCCTGGATGAGCCCAGGGTTCTTTTTACAGGAAAAGGGTATACAGGGAAGAGAGGGGTGTAGTGAGCACCTGAAATAAGTCCCAGGTCAATATCGACGCATATCTTCAAACCCAGGGTCGGGTCTGAGCAGTGCCCTTGGGTCTGGCAAGACAGAAAAGTAAAACAAAAATAAAAGCTTTTCCTTGCCTTCATGTCACTGTTCCGAGGAAAAATCTTTAGAGGTGTAGGGCTAATGCTCAGCTGTGGCTGTAGCAGGGGCTGCACAGATGCTTTCCTAGAGCAGCTGATAGAAATGGTGTGTGTTGGCAAAGTGCTGTTTTCTAAATGAGTAAAAATTTTACATTTTCTTCTATCTCTACTGCCATAAGAGAAACAAATGCCTCATGCATAGGAAGAAAACATTTTTACTTATTAATACCTGATTTTGTTTTATTTACCTCTTTCCTTTTTCCTATGTAGCATAAAGATATACATGAAGATGATGTTAAATGTGCATTCAGTTCTTGGCTGCAGGATTCCACTAGTGATGATCACCCATGGATAATGACAAGCACAGACTGTATACATCTGCCTGTTAAAGAAGGCAAGGATAATACTGTCCTGTCTACTATGGAATTTACTTGGCCAGTGTACCATTTAATTTCTGTATACACCTTTTAACATAACTGATACCTCTTTACACTGAAAGTATAAGCTTGAGTTACCCTTTAATAATGATTAAGCTTTTTAATTCTTTCATTTTGGATTATATTGTAGTAATATTCTAATCTGTCTTATCTTGTGGGGAATGAAAACTGAATTTATGTGGAGTTTTAGTAGTTGTTCATTGTGTTTTTACAGGAACGGAGGAGTTTGTCCTTAGTGCAGCACATCCTGTGCACGTTGAAGAAAATAAGTCTGAGAATATTTTTATACTGAGTCCCAGTTTGCTGCAAAAGACAAATATACAAGTAAATATCACATAGTATCAGGTATCAAGTAATTTAAGTTGTTATACTTGTTTAAAATATAATGCATTTTGTATATCATGTATTTCAGTTTCTCTTTTCAAGTAAATAATGTCAGTCCAATTCATTAAATGATATCTGCATCCTTTATGTTACTTTGTAGCTTGAGGGCCTGCTGAGATTCCAGGCATGCCATGCTTGTCACTGAGTTTCAGAGAGTTTCCACATCAAACTCTCAGAAAAATCAGTTAGAAGAGAGGAAAGTCAGTGCTGTCCAAGTCTGAACATCCTTATACTTCCTTGCATATACACCATCTTAGTTGTTCTTTCCCTTGGTAACTACACCACTTCTCAGTGTGTCTGGCAGGAGCAGTAGCTTGTTCTGGCAAAGATGAGACGTGTTCCCCATTCAAAGCTACCACACTCACCCTGCCTTTCCTCTGATATAGTTTCTGTGCCTTCTGTTTCTTCCATATTTCATTTCTCAGGAGAATACATATTTAATATTAGAATTACTGCTTCCATTAGTAATTCTGGTTGAACCACTGCCCATTGCTTCAGGGTTATGGTTATAGGTGGGATGTTTTTTTCATTTTTAAACATACAGTGAAATTTTAGTGAAGAATTAAGGTGTCTTTTGGCTGTTTAGAATAGAACTTGTCTGCAAGATTTAGGATTGCTGTTAAAAATAATGAAATGAGCTTTCTTTTACTAGTAGTAAAGTACAGGAAGGCTTCTAGAAATTGTTCAAGTGACTGGTACTAAGATTAAAGAGCAAAATGCATTTCTTAATAGCAGTGTCAATATCTCCTACTAGCCTGTTCTTACCTGTGGGCCTCTGTAACCCCTGTTTGCTTGCCCATCTTTCCACACTAACTCCCTGGTGAACGAGATGGAAAAATTCATGCCAGGTGTTTTGTCAAGTTACTTTTCACCCAGTCAGACGCCTGATCTGTTTCACTATTATGCCTCATGAGCTCTCCTGCCAGCAGGACAGGGAATGGCACAGGAGAAGGAACAAGTTGCAGGTAGGGAAAGAGACAGTGGACTGCACAGTCTGTTATAAACAACACTTGGCCCAGAATCTAATCTTACATTATTAAACCACTGTCAACACTAGATTGTATTTTGAAAGTAGTTGTATCTCTTCCGTTTCACCAGTGCACCTTTCTTTCAGGCACAGTAAGCATCAGCAGAGCATACATGCAGCATTTTCTTTGCACAATTCCAGAAATGGCTAGTCACTTCATACCCTTCTTCTATAGTTATATTTCATCTAAAGTCCTAACTCTCTTTTGTTGTAGGTTCTTTTACATCCTCTAAATAGAAAAGCTGATGATGACAACCAGCCACCTATGCCTGATAGAGACAAGAACCTTCCATACCACAAACTAAGCAATTTAGGGTGAGACATTTTCATAGAAAAAAACATGGGAGGGAATGGGAATGAGAATTAGAAAAAAATAACATTGGTGGAAATGCAGATTTTTTGGAAACTATGCCAGATCCAAGCAAAACTCTGCATCTTTTGGCTTGTGTCAGGTTCAGACTTTATCCTAGTTTATGCAGATGGTTAATTTTGTCCTTGAACAGTCTTAACCGCAGTGAATAGAAAACTTCACGTGTCTAAAGGTATTCACATGCTGAAAATTTCAGCATGTCTGTCAGTAGGATGGGAAGTCTCAGAACTGAGACTGCCTTAGCGTGGAAACTCAGAACTGAGCTTTAGAAGAAATACTGATAGTTCAGCAGTTCTTGCTGTTCTAAGTAGTTAGACTTTTATATAGCAGCAAGGGATAGTGGGGTGGTTTCAGCTGGGGTATTCAAATGAAACAAAATTTTTGATAAGTGGCAGTCTGCCAATCCTTGTCTCCCAGTAACTTCAACCTGTTTACTTGTTCAACTACATTTGGTAGTAAGGATCTCAAAGAACTGTAGTTCCTAAAAGTTTTATCCCAATCATCAGCTGAGGAAAGAAATGCAGAGTCCTAATACAAGGGAAAACAGTGGCACTGTGTAGCAAACGTGCAGGGATGGGGCAGACGAGACATGAGAGGCTTGGATTATTGTGATAGTGTGCTGTGAGTGCTGGGAAAGGCAACTGAGAGTACAGGCTGTCAGCATTCTAACTTCCCCACCGTGCAAGCTTCACTGATGCTACCCTGGGCCATTTAACGTTTCCTTTACCCTGCAGAGGAGTGGACAAATTAGGAACATCTTTATTTGAGCACATAAGCCACAGTCTTCTGGGGCGTCCTTTATCTCAAAAGCTGGCTGCTATTGCTGTGGGACTGCGAAGTGGAGGGGTGCTTCTCACAGGAGGAAAGGTACGCACTTCTGCTTTCACCTTGCAAACCCTTGCACATTGTTTTCCATTGTTTACAAAATAGTTTGAGTTAGTTTTCTTTGATACTCTGCGCATTCCAAAGAATAAAGAACAAGCTGAAGAAAAACTGAACAGAGGTAATTCAGTAAAACATTATCACTCACGCACACATACATGTATATATATGTGTATTTTAAAGATTGCTACCATTGCAATTTCATTAGGGGATTAATCTTCTTTGTCTTTATATTATGATAAACACCTGTTGCCTTTGAAGTGTTGAATGAAAATGAGCATATATTTTCCCTTGTGTTGTAACATAAAATGGCAGTGGAGTTGATGCTGTTATTTTCCTGTTGCCTCTTACAGTGATCCATTTAATACCATATGTCACTGAACCTAGCAGATGTCTTAACACTGAACTCAGTGGAATCAGAACACTGTACTGGTTGTATCTACTCTGAATCTTTGTTTCACTGCAGTGCTTTGATCCCTACCAAGTGATACAGAGGCAGAATACATATATACTTTTACTGAGGAATAAATCCAGTGTGTGTACAGCTTCCCCAGCTTGTTGACTGGTGCATACTGTGACAAAAACATAGAAACACAAGGAACTGTCTCTGTCAATTTACTCTAGCTCACGTTTACTTTTGTAGGGAAGTGGAAAGTCAACATTAGCAAAGGCCATCTGCAAAGAAGCTTTCACTAGACTGGATGCTCATATAGAAGTAATTGATTGTAAAGCTTTAAAAGGTATGATAATAATTTTTTTTTAATCTCGAATGTTTGCTGTACAATAAAGAGGCACAGTTATGAAGTTCTTATATTTAGTCTGAATAATTTTTCTAGTACTTTTGCTGGTTTTGCAAGGATGTTTGATGCCCCACAATTAGTATCTTCAACAGTCTGATGAAAATACAGCTGCTGTAAGTTTATTTCACACTTCTATCAGTTTCTGTCCCACATACCACCACCAAATTCAAACCATGCTTGCCATGCTTATTTCTAATTGTTACAAAATAGGAAGAAGTTGCAAAAATTGAACTGTGTGTTTTTTCAGCTGTGCTAGTTGAAACAAATACTACGTTAACAAACCATAAGTGTTAGAGGATACCTGTACCCAGTGAAAGGATAACACAGGCACCAAAGAAGGATCTAACAACCAACTGAAACCTGATTTATGGTTTATGGCTGATATATGGTTTAGGCATATTTACTAACCTAGTGTATTTGGCAATAGTCATCTAACACTCGTGATTATAGACGATGAGATGACTCCTTAGGTTTTGGGAGTTCAAAATAAGTATTTTGTGCAAAGATGGAAGAGCACAAAATAGGCTTTTTTATGCTCTTGCATTTCACTGGCTTTTCTAAATAGTCTTGCTGTTACAAGGGCAGAAAATACTCAACTGTTTTCTTACAGAACCTTTATGTGGCCTCGCTATATTCTTTTTGCTTATTTCACTACTTAAGCTGGAGCTCCTTGCACCAGAGAAAAGGGGAAAGATAATAATGAGCTAGGTCCTTTGCTCTGGAAAATTCTTCCAGTTGCAGGATTCTTTAGTAGCTATTTTAGAGTGCTGCTGATACTTCTCTGGTTTTAACTGTCTGGAAATTAGACTTGTAGACTTCTATAGCAGTTAGTAAAAGATGATTAATCTCATTTTAGAACATGTGGAAGCTTCTAGTACTTTTTTGATTGAAGATGTGGACTCTTTAGTGATTGTTGACTCTGGTTTAATCTTGGTGTCTGGATTTAGAGATGTAAAGTTAAGATAGACAAAACAAAACACTGTGAGCAAGATGTAGTCGGTCTGATTTTTTTCCTGATATTTTGTGTCATTCTAATAGTATTTTGTTTTAGGAAAAAGATTAGTAAACATAAGGAAAAATGTGGAAGAAGCTTTTTTAGAGGCAGCATGGAGACAACCATCCATTCTTTTGATGGATGATCTTGATCACATTGTCGGAGTGCCCTCTACACCAGAGCATGAGAACAGCCCTGAAACTGTTCAAAGCAGTAGACTTGCTTATGGTAATACTGTGCTACCTGTGTCTGCATAGAAATATAATGCAACTTAGAATTTCTTGCACCTGGGTTGTACTGTCCTTCCTGAACAATTCTGTCTGTATCATTATTGCCTCTGGACCATGTGATATTCAGGCAGAGACTCAGAAATTATGGTGTGTAAGCATTTGTGGACCCCTAGCTGATTCAAAATAATCCACTCTGGATCTTGGAGTAGTCCTTGCCAATGCACTTCCACCACTGCTGCTGCTGGGAATGCCTGTTGTCAGTACCACTGCCAGTGCTCGAGGCCTCTCTGTTCTTTTTTTATATTGCTCATACACTCAAGTGTGTTGCAATTGATTACAAACTGCAGATGAATCTTTAACTGATAACTACTGATAAATTGATTTTTTGTTTTCTGTAATTATTATTATTTATAATTACAGTGATACATCAATTTGATACTTACTGATGTTTAGAACCAACTTCTTTTAGATGAGTACCAACTTAATCATCCTACTTGGTATACATTGTCCAGTTTCTGTTTTCTTTTACAATGTAACAATCCACAGATGTTAAAAATAAGATGATCAGTTGTAGTTCGACATCCTGTACACGGTTCCCTTTTATTCCTGAAAGTGTAGGCAATGCTAAATTGCAAATTAAAACTAAATCTAAATGATCAAGATAATAAATCTAAATGATCAAGATAATAAAGCCATAGCAAAAAATACCTTCAATTTCTTAGCTCAGTTTGAGGGAGTTAGCATAATTTTTACTGAAATACTTTTGATGCTCAGAAAATCTTACTGTAATTTCTTCCTTAAAAATGTGCTCTTAACTTACATGCAGAATTGTTTGGTTTTCTTAATACTTTTATTTAAAGGTGTAAAGCATACAACAGAGCTTTAGAGTTTTTAAGATTATTTCTTGAAGATCTACCTTGCATCCTTTATTTATTTTACTTTTATGTATTACTTTTTTCCTAGAGTGCTTCTTTTCTGGGCTTAAGATCTGTTTTTATTCTTATAACTTTTCCTTTTTTTGTTTGCATGGAGGGAGTAATAGCACACAAAAGTAGATGTCATCAGTGATGTTACAAAATCAGCTTTTAAAAAGCACTTCTGATGGCATTTTCTTAATGGAATGTGCTGTCCTAGAGAGACTCACTATACCTTTCTTTTTCCTAGTTTAAAAAAACAACTGTAAACACGGGAATAAAAATAATGTATTACAAAGCTATTACATTTTGTGTGCACTAATGCTGCTCTCCAGGTCTAGGGTTGTTTTTGGTTTTTGCAATTCATGCAGCAATATCTTCTCTGTTTAGTTTTGAAAGATCTGATGAAAGAAGTTATTTCCATGGGGAGTTTGATTGCATTAATTGCCACAAGTCAGTCTGAACATTCCGTTCATCCTTCCCTGGTTTCAGCACAAGGAACTCATGTATTTCAGTGCTTCAAATGTATCCGATCTCCAGATCAGGTAAATTCAAATAAAAATGGTTAAAATGTTGTTTGCCTTGCCAGCAGTCTCAAATATGATGCTGGAACAGCTGCAAAAATAATAGGTTACACCTGAAAAGGAGAAAAATTTCTAAATTCTAAAATTCTTAAATACCTCAGAACTTATATCTGTCATTATAAAGTTTAAAAAAAAAAAAAGTAATCCAGTGAAAACTCCCAGTTGGCCCCACTCTTCAGTAGTAAGAGAAGGGAGTATTCAGAGGACATTTCAGTTCAACGTAAAACAAGTCAGGTTGTCTAACACAGGTGAGATATGCATCCTTGTTACCTCTGAGGGGATGCTAAAGGAGCAGCTTTGTGAAACGTATAAGTCATCAAGTTAGAGAAATGAAATTAAACATAAGTGTGTTTTCTCACAGTTCAGTGAAATAAGTGTGTCCCTAGAACATGTATTTTTAAAATGTGATTAAAACTAAATGTTAGATTTATGGGACAGTTTTAGGTTTGTTTCCATATTAATACTATCCCTTTACTTTTGAACATAGTCCAGTTTGAAAAGAAAAATGGATAGAGAGAAGAATGAACAGTCTTAACTTTTGTGCAAGAGAAAGCAGATACTTTGAAACCCTTGTTCCCTAATGACTCATTTTTATTTAGCATGAGTTGTTCCTGTCTGCATGTCTTTGGTCACAGGCCAGCAATTAAGAGCCACTGAGGAGGGGATGCTGTGTTAGATGCAGTTTAACTTTCTCCCACTTCCTGCAAGTCTGCTTTAATTGTTTTTAATACTAATTTTTAATACTAATACTCAAATAAGGATGACACATCACTGGAAAAGCCAAGATCTCAAAAGATACCAAATTATCTGAAGTGTTTTTGTCTGGCACCATATTATTTCATCTCAAACATATTCTCTGTTGATATAGACAAAATGAAAGGTGTTCTTTTTCCTGTGAAACAGAAAAAATGGGTGTAAAACAGTAGAATCTGCGGAGGGAGGGATGTTTCATTATTACTGTTGAATTTAAAGTAGCTCTGGTGAGGTGAATATTTAAAGTTCTAAAACTAAGGAATTTATTGAAGTGCACTTGAACTAGCATTTGTTTATATTGCTTAGGTTTTGTTATTTAAGGGTTTGGCATTATGCAAATATTTGAGGAAATTTTACTAAGTCATACCTATTTACTTTTTGAATTCCTGAACTCCATATAAATAGTAAACTCAATACACACTTGCTGCACAATTCTGTTTTTCAGAAGCAAAGATGTGAAATGCTGTATTCCGTAATAAAGAAGAAACTGAATTCTGATCCAAAGGACTTCTCTGATCTTGACCTCCAGTGTATTGCAAAGGAAACAGAAGGTTTTGTTGCTAGAGATTTTACTATGCTGGTTGATCGAGCCATTCATACCTGTGCTTCTAACCAGAATGCATCAGATAATGGTGGTATGTTGACAAAAAAATCTCTTATTTCATAGTCTTACTTCTATTATCCAGAACTGGTAGAATAATACAGAAACAACCCCCCAGTTTTTATATTTTATGAGATATATATTTTTTTTATATTTTATGTTGTAGAATATATTTTTATATTTTATGATTAAAATTTATTTAGTTGTTACATATTGTAAGGAAATTATTACTGACAGTTTTTGTGTTTCGGTTTTGTTCAGGATTTTTTTTCCTTTTTTTTTTTTTTAAGCAGATTTGAACCTGTCAACTGTGGATTTCCAGAAAGCTCTAAAAGATTTTACTCCATTAGCTCTGAGAAATGTCAGCCTTCATAAACCTAAAGACCTTGACTGGGACAGGATTGGAGGCTTAAAAGATGTGAAGCAAATGCTCAGGGATACCATCATGTTACCTGCAAAGGTACTAAGTTCCTTTAAATTAGTTACTTGAATTTTGTACATAATGTTAGAAGGGAAGAATTATTTTTTAAGGCGTGGCACAGTGTTTGATAGAAAGATGGCAGGCATGATTTAAAGCTACTTTTGTAGCTTTCCAATCTTCAACTGTCTTCAGCTACTGGAAAACACTCTCTCCTTCCCCTTCTCTTGTCCAAATACAAAAGGCAATGGCTGAGCTTTACTACAGATCAAGTGTTACTCTACAGTATTGGAGTATTGCCATACTCGGTTGCAGGGTTTGTGATTAGGCTCTGTAAAGACAACATTTCCAGCTGTTTTGTGCAGTGCTTTTGCTAGAGGAGTATTTCCTTTTGGATGAATGCCAATCCATCAATCTCTCTTTACTTCACTTTGGCCTTTCTGCCTTGCTTAAAACTTGAACACTGAGATAAGGCATTGAGCACTGACTCTTCAGAGAAATGACTGAAGAGTATATTTGATCATATCATTCAGTGATTAAAATAGGAATTTAGAACTACCAGTATGGACAATATAAAGCTCTAGTCCATCCCTATTCTGTCCTGTTTCCTCTTGGTTGAAAATCCCACTTGTTCATATTTTAGGTACCTATTAAACCTAGGAACCTAGTTCAGCCCCAGGTAAACTAAAAACAGTCCAGATGAGTTGTTGGGATAATATTGGGGATATAATAAATTTAGATGCATTCTATTTAGACAAATTAGAGCAATGTTCAGTGATGTTACAGTACATTACAGAATACTTACTTATTTTAGAATATATCACATTGAAACTCTTTTCCAGTATCCAGAATTATTTGCAAACCTGCCCATACGACAGAGATCAGGAGTTTTGCTGTATGGAGCACCTGGAACAGGAAAAACACTGTTGGCAGGAGTGGTTGCGAGAGAGAGTGGAATGAATTTCATCAGCATCAAGGTAGCAAGCGTTTAAGATTAATTGATTCATTTTATTAACTGACTGAAATAACTTTACATAATACCTGAAACTGTGTGCTTGTGAGGGCAAAATACTAAAGTAAGAAACTCACATTTAAAATTTTGCTTGTCTCTGGATAGCCCTCTGGATATCCGATTTCTGGAACTTAACACTTTTATTACTGAGGGGTTTTTTTTGTACACTTATTCATTAGGCAGAAGTATGAAATTAGGTGTTCTTAGTGTCTCATTTTTTTGTAAAAAGAGCCCAGATTTTGATTCCACTGGACAATGAAATTGAGCAATATATTTTAAACATTTTTAAAAAACAGTGTAAACTTTTGTCTTGTGATACTGTAACACATATTCTGTTGTGGTACAAAAATGGAAATTATTACTTTTAAACAAGTTGGAATGCTTGAAAAACTCTTCTGGCTTTTCTAGACCCCTTGGCTCTTCTGTTCAAAGATGCCACTATGTTCAAAGATGCCACTATTGGTTGCAAGAAAATTCAGTCTAGTGCACAGAATATAGGCCGATGTTGAATTACACGTTAAGAAACATGTCATGAGTGTTCTTTTCTGATTATATTTTTTTAGGGACCAGAGCTGCTCAGCAAATACATTGGAGCAAGTGAACAAGCAGTTCGAGATATCTTTAACAGGTTTGTTTTGTAAAGATTTGTGATGCTATCAATTAATTTCATTGGTTGAACCACAAAGAAATAATTTTGTTGTCTGAGAAGAGATATGGCATCAGATCGTAAAAGCATCTGAAATAATCAGTTGTGCTGAACCAGATGTGTGTTTCTTGGCAGGTTCAACCTGGCCATCATTGTTTAAGAACTGCATGTTTTGGCTCCAGTCAGGAATGTGCTTTTGAAGCTGAACTCCCAGTTCTCTCCAGCTACGGTGCATTGGTTCACATCACAGAACTGTCTTGGGAAACATGTCCTGAATTCCTTTCAGATGATTCTAGAAGACAGTTCACTGTACTCCAAGTAGTAATGCACACTCAATACATAGGGTGATATTAAACTTGGTATTGAGGTCCTCAATGCCAGTAGTTCTTTTTTACCAATCTGCTCTTACTGGTCCTCAGTGCTCACTAATGCCAGCATATCCTACATAGCCTTTGCTTCTTGTCTTATCATGTAGGCAGTCTTTTTGTTAGATGTCTGTAAGCCAAGAACTCATCTGCAGTGATTGGATTTTAGAACTTTCATGTATATTAATATGACAGTTGAGCACTTAAAAATGATAAAGTGAGTGAAAAGTATGTTATAAAAATGAGCAGTGATTCTATTGCAATCCAGTTCTTCAGAACCTCTTAAATTCTACAAAAACAGATTTTCTGTTCTGTCATTAAATACAACTGTTCTCTGAAGCAAAAACGCAGCTACCTTCAATATTTTTAAGCAATTCTACCTGTGAATGAAACTTAAACAGAAAAACAAGTATTGCTTTTTTTTTTTTTCCCTTTTAGAGCTCAGGCAGCTAAGCCTTGTATTGTCTTCTTTGATGAGTTTGATTCTATTGCTCCTCGCCGAGGTCACGACAACACAGGAGTCACCGACCGAGTGGTCAACCAGCTGTTGACTGAGTTAGATGGTGTGGAAGGCTTGCAAGGTACCAGTTCAGCTGTGTGCTCCTTTTCATGCAGACGTTTAGCAGATGTTAATGGCATTTCTCTGCACTTTCCTAAGGGGTTTATGTGCTAGCTGCTACCAGCCGCCCGGATTTGATTGACCCTGCTTTGTTAAGGCCAGGTCGACTGGATAAATGCCTGTACTGTCCACCTCCTGATCAGGTGAGGACACAAATCATTTCACACAAGGGGCAAGGAAAAACATCAAACTAATGGGTTTTATTCGCCTTTTCTTTATATGTAGTGGCACTTCAAACCTGGAAAAAGTGGACTTGATTGCCCAGCTCCAATTATACAACAGGAGAAATTCACTGATTTTAATGTCAATGTGTTCACATAAAACTGGGGAAAGAATAGGCTGTTTACCACAGTCTTCTGGATGAAGTCATATCCTGTGGATCTAGCTGATTTTAAAAAAAATTTAAAAAACAGGAAGCTAATCTGCAGAAAGAAACTGGATGCAGTGTAGTGTGTATCATGTTCTCCATCTTTCTTTGAGCATTGAGTCCAGTGAATATGCCATTTGCTTAAACCATAGCCAGTCCTTCCAGGCTGTACAATGTGTGTCCTGCTTGCCCATTTTATGAGAAAAAAATTAGTGCTGTTCATTTTCAGATTAGTTCACACATTTAACAAATACCACATCATTTCATTCTGAAACACATATGATGAGCCTGTGCATAAGAGCACTCTCAGTATCCTCTCTCAGTATCTCTCAGAGGATACTCTCAGTATCCTCTCTTTTCTTCTATTTTAAACTTCTGGTTGAGAGTAAGATCATTCAGGTAAACAGAAGTTTTGCACTTTCATCATACTTCTCTTTACAAAAGGACATATGAGGAGCAGAGCTCACCTTCATATTTTTATGTATTTCATAGATAAAAATCCCAGATATTGACTGGCTATATTAGAGAAATATATTCTGTGTATACTACATTTGGTTAGGGTAGTATCTGCTTGAAAAAAGATCCTCCCTCCCTCAGAGAGGAAGTGGCTGGTGACAGGGCCAAAGCACTGTCTAGCAGTCAGGACAAGGAAAATAACAGGTTGCTTTACTGACATTTTTTTTTTCTTTTTCCAGAATTCACGCTATGAAATCTTAAAAGCTCTCAGTCATTCCCTGTCCTTGGCCAATGATGTGGACTTTCAGGATCTGGCAGCAAAAACAGAACAGTTCACAGGGGCTGACCTAAAAGCTTTATTATACAATGCCCAATTAGAGGCAATCCATACTAATTTAAATTTAGGTTTAACACAGGTAAATAAAACTGATATAAAAGAAATCTCTCCTCTTTATTTTTATGTTGATATGTTTGAAAGAGTTAATTGTATCCATGGGGTTTTTTAGGAAAATTAAGGTTTTTTATACAGAGGATTAACATTTTAATATGTTTGCAGAAAAATACTAGAATATTGTAATGAATTGGTTTAAATACTTCTTAAACACAAGGTTTTTCTCATTTCATGACTGGTGTTTATTGTAAAATATATTTATGTAAGCCCAAATGTGTTTATCACAGTTGTGAGGAACAACTAACAGATTGATAGGAGAGATCCCACACAGAGTTTCTTAGGAGCAGATAGCAAAATCAGTTTTGAGATGGCACATTTTGGATGATGGAGGAAACGAGAAATTGGTGGGTTTTGGGGAGCTGTTCCAACAGATTAAGTTTGATTGAGGTCAGGAGAGAAGTGGCAAGAGGATGGCAATACCTGAAATGGCCAGCACTGGCTCATCTTCCGGGCACCAGCTTGAACTTCCAAAGTACAGGATCCCACCCTTGGTTTGTACCCTTCATGTGACTGACAGATCCTTCATCTTTTAGCCTCTGTTCAGCCACCTCTCTTCACATTTTTGATGCTGTCCTGTGGTTCTAGCTGGAAAGGGGCAGGCATGGCTTCCACTCCTCGGTGGCCAAAGGGTTGGGTCAGGGGTGCACAATGAAGGAGACCCTTTCAAATTCTTTTTGCCCCAGCTGTTACCAAGGAATTGGACTCTGAGGATGCAACTCTTAGTATTGAGAGGGATCTCCAGCATGTCTTCCCTAACACTCCCTCCATTTGTAGCATCAGTAAGTAGTTGCTACCTCATGATTATCCATCATAGGAGGAGGTTGTTTGAAGCAGTGGTCTCCAGAGTGGTGTGCACACACCCCAGAGAGAGCACAAGGCAGTCCACTGATGTGCAGGAAGAAAATATTAGAACTTCAATGGTACATGTATATAATTTACAAATAGTATCCATATTCTTGGTAGAGTGTGCTCTGAAATTTTTGACTCATAGAGGTGTACAATCAAAGAGGTTTGCAGACACCAGTCTAAAGCAACAATTCTGATCTCCACATCAGCATTTAAAATGTGCTGGCTATGACTATAAGGGAGTACAGCAGTCGGGCACTATAAAAGTAGACTCACTTCAGCCTCCTAGAGCATTTTACACAAGACACTAATTTGCTTGGAGGGTAAGGTTGAGACAGAAGTTGTACAGTTCCACAACACAAGACATACAAGAAGTTTCCCAACACTTGCTGTTACTGAGAGTGTGAGACAGTGGAAACAATAAAACCTTAAAATTATCTCCTGGAATGATTTTTCTAGCATGAAGACAGAAAGTTCTTCTTAAAGGTATTGGATTTTCTTAGCAAAATATTTGGAAATAGACTCCTAGAGAAAGACAGATTACTATTAGAGTCAAATGTAAATTGATATTCTCATTTGCACTGTGTGCTACATCTTTTCGTGTATTTCCAGTTGTAGTTTGTCGTGAGTTAATTCTTGTAATGTTCTGTTCTTTGTTACAGGATTTTGGATCTAGTTCTGATAGTGACTTCAGTCTCTCTTCCATGGTTTTTCTAAACCATAGCAGTGGCTCAGATGATTCAGCAATAGATGGAGAAGCAGGGCTAGAGCAATCTCTTATTTCTTTAGACATGTCTGACTTGCTTCCTGAAGATCCAAGGTCCAACATGTATCGTCTTTATTTCGGAAGCTCTTATGAGTCAGAGCTGGGAAATGGAACTCCTTCAGAACTGGTAAATTACTCACTTAATGTTTTGAATTTTCTAAATATTACTAGTTGAGAAGCAGAAAAAAGCCATATCATTTGCCTGGTTCAGTTTATAAATACAATTATGTCTGCTTTGACCTTCAAACTGTCTTCAAATCGTACTTGGTAGTCCACAGTGGGGAAGGGGATGGAAGGACGTGATCTGAGAAAATACAATATGGACTTCTCTGCAATCTTGCAGGAGTTTAAAATCAAAATCCCAATGCTTAATACCTTATAATTAAGCAAATTGCATTCACGTTAGATTTTACTCTCTGGTCAAATAGCTTTTTCCCTTCCAAAGTTTAAAACAGTTTTTGACTTTTTGGTGGTTGGTTTGTTCGTTGTGTTTTCTTTAACTTAGTTTTATTACTAAAGAATGACCATCCAGCTTTCAAGAATTAAGTTACAGTCTCAAGAATCAATGAACCTTCTTCAGTTTCCAATAAAACGTGCATTAATAGAATAATCAGACCATGGAATTGTGTAAGGACCAAAACTAAACCTTGACTTCCATCATTGTCTTTAAGAATCAGAATCCCTGATGTTGTAGTATCATGGTGCACAGAAAGCAGCACATTCTCTGGCCAGTTTGATTCAGCAGTTTGGTTCTCTGGCCAGTTTGCAGGTAGGGATGTGCAGGTTGGCTGCCCAGAACCTGCAGTGATCAGCTCATGTCTCTTGGCTGGTAGGTCAGCAGAACAGGGTGTGCTGCCTCCGAGCTCCTTACAGTGAACAGATGATTTCACAGTTTGTGTGTGATCTGTGGGAAATTCATTTTCAAAATCTGTTGTAGAACTGTTATTACAAGTAATAATCCAAGTTTCTCAGACTGTTGTTTCCAAAACTGTCTTGCGTTGATTCTTAAAGCCAAAAATAACTCACCTTGACATTGGAAAAGTAATTACTGACTGCTAAGGTGCTTTGGTATATTTTATCTTGCATTATGGGTGATAGTGTTTGATTAATGTAACTTTAAAGACTTCGTTTTCCTCTGACTGTGAAAATTCTTCAGCAAGGATTCTGTAAAGACTGTGATCTCTGAAAGCTGCTGAATTTGAAAGGTGTGTATTTTATCAAGTGCACAGAGAATTTGGACGTAATGAATATTTAAATTCCAAAGCTAATTACATAAACTCGCCCAGATTTCAGAATCATGGATTTTCATAAGTAAATAAAAAATGGACTTAGTAGACCTTTATTCTTTCTGAGATGGACCATTGCAAAAATTCAGACATGAAACACTTCATTTTCAAATTTGGCCTTTTGCCCAAACACCTTGGCAAAAAATTATGTATGTAATGTATTTTAAAGAGAAAGTACTCTTTTTGCCAGTGGAGGCAAGTTTACATTGAATTGTAGGCAAATTCCTAATGATGGAGTTGCTCCTTTGGATCCATAATGAGTTAATGTATTTCTTCTTGTGATGAATTTAGAGCTCTTTGTGTTTGTCCGGTCCAAACTCCATAACTTACGACTTTACCAGCGTCACTCAGAGAGATGTTGCGTCCTCACAACCTGCAATGCTTAGAGCAGCTTCTCAAGAAGGCTCCCTGGAGAACCAGGAGCAGCAAGCAGAGCACCTGAGGACAGAAATCAATGCTATCAAGGCCAATTACAGAAGCAAGAATGAGGTATGGCATTTTTTAAAATCAGTATTTAGTCTTAACACTTCTCTGTTGTTTTCCCACGCTTCTTGGTATTTCAATAAATCATTTCTGCAATAATATTAAATATTATGTAACAAAAATAGCAAAGATAAGTGATACTTAGTTTGATGAAAATAAGCCAGATGTTAGCATTTATATAATTAAACAGTTATTTCTGTTATTTTTTAACATGGAGGGGGGAAAGTTGTGACTGTATTTCTAATACATTTGTCTGTACATGTAATGAGGAGGTTCCATAATTAATGATATTGATGGCACTATGTTTCTGTAGAAATTTTTCATTGTCTGTTCATGGCTCTCTTTTCAAGGAGGACAGCACCCTTAACCAGTCAGTGCTTCCCAAGGCCACTTTAACTATTACCCAGTCTCATCTGATGACTGCTCTTCAAGGTATGAGACCATCCATTAGTCAGGATGACTGGAAGCATTTTACTGAACTGTAAGTATTTTTTTTTTGTAATTTCGAATTCAGTGGAGATTTGGTCTTATCACATCCCTTATACATCAAAAACACGATGGTTTTAAATAAATGTGGGGACTGGCAGCAGATAGCTGATGGCTATCTGCTATCAGATATCAGTTTTTCAAGAAATATTAAGTTACATAGTGGGAAACTATTTTACCAATGAATTGTCTTCTTATTCATGTAGGACCTAGAAATAACAGACCAGAACCTCCCTGTATTATGTTAAGAGGCTCTTTAAGTTTTAGAGCTAGGTCCTTCCTGCTTCCCTTAGTAGTAGCTCCTTGTATTTTCAGATTGCTGGAGTTTGACCCTCTGTAGTGCTCTTCGTAGCTGGTATGTTTGGGAAAGGCAATAACCTGTAGAAGTATAAACATACTGAAAAGGAGAATGTGTCTGCTTGGACTTGGAGATCAAAAAGCTGGGAAAAAAAAAAAGGAAGCAGGGCAGAGAGTTCTCGAGTTAGATTTGTGGGTGAAAACTCCTCCAGGTCCTCAGGTCTGAGGAGACAGGCACTCTTCATTTCCATAAACATATACTTAAACATCTGGAGTTCTGTGGTGCATTAATATGCATCTGAAGAGGCAGACACAAAAAACCACATCTCATAAGAATTTGCTAATGTCTTTTTTTTTGTTTCCAGGTATGATAATTTTCAGAATCCCAAGAAGAGGAAAGTACAGATTGGTGCAACATTCAGACCAGGACAAAAAATGACTCTAGCTTAGTAACTTGTACTTGCTTGTAATTGCTAAACTGTACCTGGAAATGACAAATGTGATTGAATCAGATTATTTATATTCATATGGATTTATTAATGCAGCAGTTGAAGATAAGTTTCTTCTAAACTTACGTGCTGTAAAATTATGTCACATTTTATTTTAAAGAAAATTGTCTTCCTTTAGATTAATATTAAATTTTTTGAGAGAACTTTCGTTATGTTCTGTCCAGTTGTTTATCATATAAACTTTTAAATTTTGGTTTTTATCAATTTAGTTGCCAAAATCTAACAATGATTTCCTGCCCCTGTTGACTCCCTCACCACAAATAGAATCTGTTCAAATAGACTGTAATATTAATGGGTGAATATGTTTTTTAAATATTCTATAAAGCCATTCTCTAATGGCCTTTGGAGGGCTTAGGGGAGGGTGGTACTTCATGTATATATTGGCAGGCAACTAGACTAATACTTTCAGAATGCACTTTTCCACCTATAGCAGGAAAAACCATACCAAGAGAATTGCATCTTGTTTTCTGCCACTGTTTGTTAATCAGAAGAATACCAAGTTGCATTTCACAACAACTGCACCTTCTTATCCCTACCTTTTCTTCCTGGAGACCGTTAAAAACATTTCAGATGCTTGGAAGCTTTCTAATGTTACATCCTAAAATTATTCACAACTATTGTCTTCCCTGGAGATTGTTAAAGAGCTGTGGTCCTTAACTAATGCATAGATAACCAGGTCATAACACAAGGAGGGGGAAAGAATGAGGAGGCAGGAAAGAAAACTAGAGATGTTTCCCATGAGTCTGTTCAACCCTTTGACAGCATTTTGCTTCCACTTCAAAATGGTCTTCATCTCTAACCCAAGGAAATACTATCTTCAGTTCAAATACTTGCATTTGAAACTTCAGCCCAGTTAATTTCAGTGATTAGTTCCTGCAGTTTCTCAGATACCAGTAGGAGCTTTGCACTTACTCTTTCACCTACTGGCTTAACGATTTTTTGGGCAAAGGTTCTTTTCTACACCCAGCGCCTCTATAAGAGGGAGGTCTTCTAGCTCTGTCCTTGTCAAAATTGTTTAAAGAACATGGTGGTTTATCACATCTTTTTTGCTTGGTAAAGAAATCTTCAGCTATTACAAAAGCATCCAGATTAGCCAAAATTAGCAGCAGCATCTGTTCTTCAAGTTAGGTCTAGATAATGGTTGTACAAAATTCATTAAAAATGGAAATTATTTAACCTTCCCAGTACTGATCATCTCATAATGCACTGATACATAAATCTGAAAGGACCAGTCACAGGTTAATCATGATGGTAACAAAGACAATTCCATAGATTATTGTACTGTCCTCACACTGGGAGTCATTTAATTAGAATACTGTACTTCGGTGCCAAGTATTATATGGCAAAGTTAAAAAGGAAGGTTTGCTGTATGCCAAGGTCTTATCAGTCCTCCACCAAAATGATGTACTACACTGTCATGGAAAATGTTCTTAAAACCCAGGAAGCCTAGGCTCCAAATCTCTGGTTTTCCTCCTTCCTCCATGCAAGGAATTTCATCAGTGTGTTAGTTCAGACATTCCCCTGCATAAGTAACCTGGATGATGCTGAGGGCAGGTTCATGTGATCCAAGGAGGAGGTCACTGAATCAGAAAAGATTCAGTGAAAAGATCACCTGCTGTTAGGAGATCTTTTGGTTACATTCTGAATTATATTGACATCTCACCTTGAAAGGTAGGAGAGACTAAATGAAACTGGACTAAGATCTGCTATAGCCCTAAATCTGATACACAAGGAGCATTAAGCCTGTAGCTCAGAGGAGGATAATCCCTTCTGTTCAAGTCTTGTGCAATGAGCATCAGGTGGCCTGTGGAGACTCTTGCACAAGGCCTGGTAGGGAGAAGCACTCTGAGAGAAGAGGGATTGGTGACATTTGTTTTACATTCTGTAGGGCAGCAGGATTTAGCAGCAGTGGCTCATGATGATACCACAGGCAGACAAACAATGTATGCCATGTTTGAAGCTGTTTTCTCGTCTCCTCCACCAAGTCAAGAACTTAACAAGCTCTGCGAACCAGCAACCTAAAGATGAGCAAATCCTGTGTCTCCCTACTAGTTCTCCTGTCACTCCTACCTCACTTAAGGGATAATGATGTCAGTTTTTCTGGGTATATACTACAGCCCTTATAAAGGTTTGATAACCCGGGGTAGCTTTTTTCTTTCACTTCTGTTGTCACCAACATGGTCAGTTGTCACTGATCTTTCCTCAACTGCCTACCAGTCTTTCCCCGTAGTTGAGGGACTTCTGAAGCAGCAAGTGTTAAATATAAATGATGAAAATAGTAACCCTGTTTCCAGTGTGCAAGGGATTATTTCAATTTGTAAATAGGAACTTGGTTTTCAGTACTATCCAATAATTTTTCTTAAAACTGATTTTATGTTTGAAGCTATCTTCTTTCAGCTGGCTAGCTGGTATTTTTTTCAAACAGTGCTTTGGAAAAATGTACCTGTTTTGAAGTGATCTGCCATTCTGGACTGAGTGTTGACTGGAAAGAGTTTCTGGGGAGGGAAAAAGTGACATAGCAGGTCGATTCTGTTAAATCCTGGTTTAATTGGTGCAATTAACTCTACTGAGAGGCTTATATGTCTGAATGTTGAGGGAATCTGGTAATTCCTAATTATGAAAATCTTAGAGACTTGCTTTTCCAAGAATTGGGGATATTGGGGCACATTAAATCCCATCCAATGTGTTGGGTCCTTTTACTGTTAATGGCATTCTGCCAGAAATCACATTTATTCTTTAGGAAACAGTATTTCTGGCGTATAGTAAAAATTTCACGAGGTGATTGATTGTCTAACTTCTTAAGGAATCACTTTGTTCCATTTTCAAAGATAAAAAAATGGAAAAGATTTCCTAACCCATTTGAAATTAACTTAAAAGATAAGCAACATCTGTGAGGCTTAAATTACTTAGCCTTATGTTTCATAAAAGATGTCACCAGCTAGAACTCTGCCAGACAATATTTTAAGCATGACAGTTAACAGCCTGGTTAAAACACATGAATTTTATAATTTATACTAGGTTTGAAATGTACTTTGGCTTTTAGTTCACCAAACAAGTCTAAATTTTGTGTGGACCAATGTTGGCATACAGGGAGTTTCTTCATCCCTCTCCTGTGGCATTAAGGAAACACAGTCAATTTCTCCAGCCTAAAAGCAAACAAACATTTTAAAATACAATTTCAAAACAAAAGCACTGTATAAACTTGATTTTTTCACGGGCTATTTTACTCAAATTAACTGGGGGTGTGTGTGTATACATATATATATAAATTATTAAAAGAGATAATTGACTTTTTAATCTTACTAATATAATTTATAATTTGACTTCTTGCCTAATTTATTTAATAATTCCTAGTTATTGTGAAAACAGTAAAATCCATGCATGCTGTATCATTGCATGAGGGTCTCACTCTTTGTTTATTATTTAATAGCTCCTAAGTTCATGCAGTAGGGTGGGAGTGAAGCCTACTTTCCAAGAAGTTAAGATAACAATCATAAACCCATAAGCAGTGGAGGAACTCTGAAAAGATTAGCAGATACTTGCAGAGTTAATCCTGTGGAATGGAGCTGGGAGACTGGATTACAATTTGTCAATGTCAGTGGATAGGTAAGGATTCACTTCTCTCTCACAGGCATCATTTGGGAATAACCCATTTACAGCCACCACTTGAGAATTTTGGCTTTAAGGTTCAATTGCTTTAGCTTTCCCGTTTCTGAAACAGCCCAAAGGGTAACAATCTGTCATAGGCACAGTGAAATGGAAATCTGTTGACTAAGGTTTAGCCTGCTGTTGCAGTGATGCAGCAGAGATCTAGGATTAAAAGCTTTCAGATGCTCAGGCAGTAGTAGGTAAAGAAATGCTAAGTCAGTTTGCTGGTGTTCCTGTCGCAAGTGTAAGTCAGATTAACAAAAAAGAAGTGGGAAAAATCAATCCTCTCTATCCTCTAACAGCTGGCAGGGCTTTTGTAAGACTTCCATGTATGTGGCCTTCCTGTAATGGCCTACAGCAGCAGAGCCATGTCAGCTGCTATTAGCTAACCAAGACAGATTTTACATCTCTCAGCAGTGCTGTCCCACACCAGCCTCCAAAAGTCTTCAATAGCTTGAATTAGTTGAAATGATTGAGTGAAGACTGATGTCTCAGGGGCAAAGTCAGTCTGGGACTCCTAGGTGCAAAAAGATGGCCTCTTTCTTCATTGTTTACATAAAAGCAGCTCTCAGGATTCTGCAGTAATGATTAGTACTCCATGTAGGCAGAGTTATAGCACAGTACGGATCTTGTGGAGACCCAGTGGATAAGTGGACAGTGACACTGGATTTTAGTACATCAAAAATTATTGTCATGCAGGTGTTTGGCAATTTCCCTTATTTCCAGAGGTCAGCAGCTTTGTAGAATAAAAAGCAAAGAATAAAAACTAGAATGTTTGGAACCACCCACAAAATGTCATCAATACAAATTTATATAGTTCCAGCATTAGCAGCAGGAGGATTAAAACCATCCACATGGTTTTATGCTGTTTTTCTGTTGGGAAAGTAATTGGGTCCTTCAGATGAACTTGTTATAGATTCAGTGCTAATCAACACTTCCTTAATTATTGCTAAGTTTCAGGAAATAGTAATAAAATTATTTCTTAATAGTATGTATTACTTTAATATAAAGCTTGTATATTGCCAAAGCACTGCTGAAGTAATTTTATAACTAGAGCATCGTGACCTTGTTTAGATACTTAAAGGCTGCAACAGGAACTATTTGGTGGTTTACTGTTTTAGTGTTTGCCAAGAATTAACTCTTAGCCAATTTTCTAATGGCCGTTTTTCCAGTAGTTAAAAACCTGCTCATTTTCTAAATGCCTAAAAGACATTTTTAATTTTTAAAAGATCAAAATGTCCTCCATTAAGGACAGGTTTAAAACACAGATGTAGGAAAAAACCCACTTGAAGTCAGCGTATTGAAACTTGGTTTTTCTACGTAGGGATCCTGCGGAGAAAAAGGTCTTGGCTTCCCTCACATCAGCTTCTGGCTCTACACTGACCCCAGTCCTTCTTCCCATGTTTCAGTGATTGGATCTCGTTGTCCTTCCCCAGCAGCTGTCCAGCACCACAGGTCCTGCTGACTGAGCCCTACAGTGAAGACAGTGGGTCTAAAGCAGAGCTCCTGCAGTGGAGAGCAGGCAGAGTGCTGGGGTGGCATGAGACACACGGGGTTGTTGCTCTCTGTCCGTAAGGGATGTGGGGCCCCTGGAGCATGGAGCACAAGGAAGAGTCTGTTTGTGCTAAGGGGCCATGGTTTGGGAGCCACTGCAGAGCCTTCCCGAGGTGTTCCTCATTCCCTGAGCAGCTGGTGCAGGCGAGCAGGCGGAAGGAGAAATGCTTATGAGAAATGTTAATTTCATTTCTTAGTGGGTTTAGGTGGATATCTTATTCCAGCTCCCTACTATGGTGATATGAATTCCAAAAAAGGCTACAGGGTGGAATACAGCCTCTTCACAGGCCCTTCTTCGGTGAGATGGAGCTTGAGCCATTCACATACATTAACAGACATTTACAGGGAACAATCAAAAAACCTGAAATTGCAAACCGAGGCCAAGGGAGGCCTGTGTAGCACTTTCTGAGACAGCCCATCATCTCCTCAGACTGCAGAGTGGCAGGAGGGGGGTGTCAGATGTGTAGGATTGCACTCGTTCTGTGCAGACACTGTTCTGCACTGACATTTGTCAGCTCTAAGTCTGTCATACTACGAGTAAATTTGGTTTGCAAATGTTTCCCCTCAAGCACTGCAAGATGTATCTGCCACACAAGTTGTGTAACATTAGTTCCCTCTTTGAAAATTCAATATCTTTTTATTCTTGCTGATATTTTTTTTCAGTAGGTGACTGATGAAGAAAGTCACCCTTTCCAGTTAACAGCTGAAAAATTAAAAGCTGCATTACAGAAACTAAAAAGCAGGTATTAATAACACTGATCTCAGATTTTCATGCTTTCCTTATTATTTTGTAAGCAGCATATGTTCTCAGCATTGAAGCACTTGTACAGTTTCATCTCTGCAGATTTGCAGTCTTGTGACCCAGGTGGGTCCAACTATGGCAACAAGAGCTGATTTTGTATTTTGGGCACTGTAACAAAATGCAGAGAAACTCCCTGACTGTATTTCATGAAGAACAGTTCTCATCTTGTTTTTCAAGACCAAGTTTCTTTCTCTGTAGATTGTAACAGAATTCAAAGTTTTGTAAACAAGATATTGTTCTGACCCTGAGAAGACAGAATATGCTACTGTAACAACCTACTTAGATAATTAAAGAAACATGTGTGATGTGATTTTGATGAGGGTTCTTCTTAGTTGCAGCTAACAAAAAAATGTCAACAAACAAAAAAATTTGAAATGTAATTTTCCCGGAGTTTAGGAAACTTCCTTAGTTCAAAACACTTAGCATGATCAGTGATTCTATTCTAATTGGGACTGCATATTGCTTGTCACATCCAATTTTTTTCTTCTCTGTACTTTGAACTGCTTTTCTTCCCTGTAGAAATGTTTGGTTTTGTCAATGTCCACAAAATAGTGCTGGCTAGTATTTCAGGCTAAAATGTTTCCTGACTTTATTGTCTTGATATTCATGATCTGCACACTTGATGGAGAATTATAAATGCACTCACAGCTGTTTGTGAAAGATCCAATAGTGGCACCGCAGGCAAAACAGTAAAACATTTTACCAAAGATGTGGTGATGATGGATGGTAGTGATGCTTCAAAACATGAAGCAAGACAGACTTCTTGTGTCCTCTTCCAAGACAGAAAACAAGGTTTAACAACAGACAGAGCATATTGTTACAAGGAAGGTCACTTACAAAGCTCAGTTTCAAGGTGACGTATAAAAAAGTGGGTATTTTGGATACACACAAATGTGTGCATAACATTTTTTTTTAACAAACAACTGAAGTTGTCCTAATTACCTAACTGCTTGATCAGTGTGGTGCCTGTGTTTAGACACTGTCTGTGCCTTTGTCAGACCGTGGGAGCCTGAGCATTCAGACTCTTCCTGTTTGATCCTAGCAGAGGGAGGCAGCTTGAATCCCTGCTGTCCCTGTGGCTGTCAGGACGGATCACAGACCAAATTAACTCTTTAGAGATCTCCACGTATTTTTCAGTTTTCTAGAGCTGAAAATGTTCTCCTTAATATTATAGACAGGTTCTTTGGGTACATGCAATATCATAAATAGCTGGAGGAACTAGGCTAGAAAAGGAATTGAGAAACTGCCATCCCACAGCGGCTAATTCTGTGAAAAATAAATAATGCCTCAGTCCCCATCTTCTGCTTAGGACACGTCAGAGGTCACACACACTAAATATACTCTTGTGCAAGGAGTGCTGTGGAACAGCTGTTTGTGATGTCATATTTTTTTAATGTTATCTTTTGTCAGGTATTTTTCTTCCTGTAGCCGGAATCAAAGGCAACACACCGAAAGTTCACTGCTTGTGAAGGTCTGGCTCACAGTACCCGTTCACACTCAAAGACATTTCACGTGGCAGGGAAAGTAAATATCAAGGCCTCCTCATCAGTGAACTTTTGTTTCCTGGAGTTCCTTGGGAGTTGTCTTTGCAAATAATGTCATTTGTGGGAATCTTGGGTGGAGTGAGAATTTGCAGTGGGCGAGGTTTTCTTAACATTAAAAATGTGGAAACAAAACATAATTATTTAATTTCAAGTTTATCCCAAGCATGAAGTAATACGGCAGCTCCTCATGGTGATACATATAAAGTCTTCAAAGCTTGTGCTAGAGTTGTGCATATTACAATATATTATGGACTGCATATTTTAATCAGAATACTGAAAGTACTGAATCAGGTGATATTCAAATTTTGCTGAACTTTTGTAGCTGGCAAAATGTTTTTGTATATTCATGAGATCTGTCTAAACATACATCTCTCAAGCACTTGATACACCTTTTTGTATATGCATGCTGAGTGCTGAAGAAGCATTTATTTTTGGCTTCTGGGCTCCCTTTCAGATTATTTCTGTGTGCCTGTATTCATTGGATAGCATTTTCATACATTAACTATAAAAAACCCTTTGAGGTCTGTAATGTATACTCAATTGACAGCACTGTATGGGGACTTTTTTTGGTTTTTGATTTATTTTCTTTTTAAATATTTGCAGAATTAATTCTCTGTTTGCTCCACTATTTAAGTTTGGTGAGAGAAAACTAGAACTGCAAAATTAACAGTGCTGCTATAGGAGCTCAGTAGGAAGACTGTTTTGTTGTGCATCCCTATACTTTTGATAAATACTTTTATCCAGTATTTAGCCACGTCAGTAAGTTTCCCTCCCCCACCAAGTCATGTCTGTTGGATGTTCAACAGTCCCAGCTCTCACCCTCTCCTTGTATTCCAGATGACTCCTTGTATTTCCAGTCTCTCAATCACTGGTGAGGCCCTTCACTGTTCAGTATGTCCATGCCTCGTAGTGGGCAGCCCAGAGCCTGTGCCCCAGCACTGCAGGTGTGTGCACAAGTGCTGTGGAGAGAGACCTGTGGTGTTCAACACATTCATCTGACCGTGACAGGGACTGAACAGTCAAACAGCATCAACAGCAAAGAACTCCTGCTGAGTAAGCTTTTCGGGCCTGTAAAAAACAAAGGTAGGTAATAAA
This sequence comes from Mohoua ochrocephala, assembly GCA_013398855.1. Lineage (NCBI taxonomy): Eukaryota > Metazoa > Chordata > Aves > Passeriformes > Acanthizidae > Mohoua > Mohoua ochrocephala. The sequence goes on from VZTA01017438.1 coordinate 202,728, forward strand.
ACACTACAGAAGACCGTCACAAAACTCAACTGTACTTGGCAGATGAAATGTCTTGTTGGATAAAAGGAAAGAAAAAATAATGTGATAGGGTCTAGTACTCGTTACTCTTCAGTGATGATCCCCCATGAAACACCAGCCTGTTGGTAAGAGGAATTTGAATGTTAGAAATTATCAGAGAAGAAAGAGAGACTTCAGAAAGAATTCTTTCAAAAAAACCCCTTGCTGTTCCTGCATGTGTGCTGTTAAATGTTATGTGCTGTTTACATCCCATTGCATCGGAGGATAGAGCAGAACTACGGAAGTCAGAAACAAAGAGCCTATCACTCGTGCCACTCCTTTATGGCAGCAATCTGAATGGCTAAAACTAAACTGTTAAAGAGATTTTTTTAAACAGATTTTTCCCAGATCTTGCACTGACTTTTCCAATGATTTTCTAGAAGAGACATTTTTACTTTCTTCTGCCTTTGACCTTGTGTCAAAAATACTGTTGGTCACTAAAAGCTGAGGTGGACATTTCTTTTCTGATGGTCTCAATTTATTCAGGAGCTGCTGAGTTAAGCTGGACTATAAAGCCTACCAAGGAAGTACACTGCAGTATGTGTCCCTGTCACTGTCCCACTGTATTCGTTTCCATGTGTAGCCTTATATGGATATGTTCAGTTTCAAACACACCACTTATCTCACCAAGGGAGCAATGAAGCCATAGTCAGGCTCTGCAAACTCTGCAGGCATGGTTGCTTTTGGTTTTGTTTTGGCCAACAATAAATGCTGAAGCTACTTCCATTTCCTCCACAGTTTGCAATCAGCTTCTCATGAATAAGAGACAAATCTTTTACCTTGCCTAGCGGTGGCCTGTAATGACACAGTTTAGAAAAAGAGCCCTAAGAATGCTCTGAGAAACTCCTTGAGGAGAGGTAACTGGAAAATTCTGCTGTATGGAGATTCCCACAATTTGGGAAAGATCCTTGAGAAGGGCACACAGACTGAAAGGACAGTGTGCTTTAATTCTTAATGGCCTACTGCAATTTTGGCTTGGGAGAGAACAGGTTCCCAAATTCTGCTTACGTAATTCAGATTCACTGCCATAAGCAGCCTTACAATGTAATTTTATACAAAAGTAGCCTAATTGATAAGAAAGGGAACATCGAGTGTGTAAGGTACTACATACACTGAAAAGGATTAGCAACGGTTTGACCACCTGAAGACAAAAATAAACATTCCTACTGAAGTCCCCTACAGGAAGATTTGTGTTAAGAGAAGAAATACCGTGTGTGTGTTCTGAACCTGGATCAGTTGACAGAGCCAGTTTACACCAGGGCACTCTACACTGACAAAGGCAGAGAGGTGTGACGGTCTTCAGCAAAGAAGTGGACACAGTGGCCATGGACACTGATGGAGTGTAGGAAGACAGCTTGAACTACTGAAAGCAACTCTGCCCCTAGACTGCTTCATGAGAAAAGAGGAACACTCCTGTTCTGTTCTCTCTAAATGAAGGAGATCAGAAGATTTTGCAGGAGCCCAAGTTGTCATATGTAGGCAGATGCCTGGGCTTGCTGTTCTGAATGCCCTGCACAGGATAATCTCGATATTTTCAGGTTAAAACAACCTTTCTATCGAAACTAGATTCCAGTATTACTTCTGTTTCATTAAACAGACACGGAAGCACTTAAGCATTTCATAAAGATGCATGAAGCACCTGGAGATGTTGTCCATGAAGTTGTTCTTTTGATTGAAGCTACCAAACTAGAAAAGAAAAATAACCCCACTGAAGCTGTAAGCCAAATTCAAGAATAACAAATCATCAACTAGAAGGGCTGAGTAAAAAAAAATAATGCAATCTTCCTGAAGGTAAGCGTGACTGTGTGGGTGGAACAACTGCCAAATACAAAATTCTGTTGTCAACGATCACACGGTTCTGTAGTGGGGAGCACACAAAAAGAACTATTAACAACTATTAACTACTGTAAAAGTATTTCTGCTTGGGAACATAATGCTCATCTTCCATAATTTTGGAGGTATGTAGTCTCCTATCTAACAGATGTACCAATTCTATCTGTGTGAAAATAGAACTATAATTTTTTTGTCTTTTTAATTCAGTAACTGTAAAAACCAATTGAAACTTCAATACTACACCTATTAATATTTTTGTTCTCTGTTCTGTAAGATCTTTTATGGCCTTTACTAATCATAATATACAATATAACACCAACCATAATACATGTACTCTTTGCTTCTTGTATAGTGTTAAAGTTGAAGGCTGCATTACATGAAAGCAAAGCTATTGGATTGGCTTGGACACCACACTGTAAGGGCCTAATCCTGGGGCTTGTCTGAATCCAGACTCTGCCAGGATGACTGAGATGATTGTCATGTAGCACAGCACAGCAGCAAGACAGGAACCCCAGCCTCATTTCAGAAGGCCAAGGAGCCACACTTATTTATCCATTGTGTTCACATCACGTTTTCCCAGAAAGTATTCTGCTCCCAACAAAGCCATTGCCCAAATGTAAACCCTTCTCCAGCATGTATTGCTTTGGTACAGTAAAGCTCAGGTGAAAGTTAAGGGCCACTCCTCCCACAAATTTCCTGCAACGTGTGCCTCAGGGCACAGGCCACGTGCCTATGTGTTACTCAGTCTTTTAAATATGCTCTGTGCCTTTTAGCTCTTTGCTACATGTTCCATCTTTAGAACCAAAATGCCTTAATGAAAATGACTGTTGGCTGGTCACAGAACTCTGAAGCTCAACACAAGGCCATAAATTCAGTAGCAGTGCATCCACTCACAGTCCAGCGATGCAAGTACAAAACCTACCTACTTTTTGGCATGGGGGATTACCAAGCTAGAAGACAGAAATGGGGTAGCTCAGCTCCCTCAGCTGCAGGGCACCAAAGCCTGTCCCCATGGGATCCTCTGATATCCCTTCTGCTGTTGAGTCCATTTTGCAGGCCTTCCTTTTGTCCTCCATGTTCCTAATACGAGAGAGATGAGGAATTTTCAGAGACTGTTCTCAGAGGTCCCATTCTTCAGCTATGTCCCTCCACAAGAAGCTGTCTGGAGAGTCAGTCATTTTCCCTGTGTTACTGGGTGATGTTCTGAACACAAGACAAATGGGACAGTGGAACCATTAAAATACCTATAAATAAAGTTATAACACTTTAGTACCAGTCATTGCCTGCAGATCCACTCTGTTTTGAGACCTTACAATCAGAATTCTTGCTCGTCTGAATTATTTTTTAACATTTCCTAGTATAATAAAAACTAAAATAAAAATACTTAGTGTTTACTAAGAGAAGTTGTTCCATAGCTCTCTGAAAAAAAAGATATTTTTTGTCCGTTTAGACTGTAGTTGGAAGTATAATGCTTGAATCATCAGCACCACAAAATGTTAGAAAGGTGTATTCTGATGAAAAATGAATTGTCCCTTTTATACTACAATTTATTAACAAATAAGGCAAACGGCAAGCAAGAACTTTTCATTTGGTGTAACTTGCAGAAACTCAAAGAAGCAAAACAATGTTAGTATTGTTTTCCTCCTTATTCCTAGCAGATTTGACAAGGAAAGCAGCTAAGCTTCATTGGACTCAATGGCCATAAAGGTCCTTTCCAACCCTGATAATTCAGATAAGGTGACACAGCCCACAGGAGAGGAGAGGACCGTGGATTATGCCAAGGCAGCACAGGGACTTTACAGTGATCCACACTGAAAACCTTGTGGACTGCAGAGAAAGGAAGGAAAACATTTGAGTCAAGGGAGTCACTCCGGTTACGGTAAATAAAAGACCCGTTACTTTTATTTTCTTGTAATGGTTAATAAAGAAATCAGAAAAAAAAATCCAGAGGAATTGAAAGGAGAGAATGGAGAGAAGTGAGGTCACCTTGGGATTAATTATTGCAACACACCGAACATGGGCACACATCTCATCTTTGCAAGCAACTGAGGATTAAGATTTAACTCTGTATTAGCCATCTGCTGCTAATTTCTCAGCATTTTGAATTATTGACAGTATCTACTGAATTATTTAGCATCTGCTCCCTTAAGGCTGATTGTCCTTCCTTGTATTTGAAGAGGGCAGAACAGAGGCTGCAGGCCAAAACAAACAGATCTGGTTCCTGACCTCGCAGGTCCCATTGCATTAAAATTTGTCAATATCTGAGACTTTCAAATATGTTACACCTTAAATCAAAGCCTTTCATAAAGTTAGAACATAAGCCTAGTGCAACTTTTTTATGCTTTCATACAATACCTTAAAGGTGATTCGGGGCTTCTGGGTGCTATGGTCACGTATGTTCACACAAAGGGAAAAAAAAAAACCTGGAAAAGATCAGTACATTTAAATTTAAGGCCACTTACAGCTCTTATCCTTCACAGGCAGCAGGAACCACTAAGCCCTTGGAATTCAGGCTATATGAGCACATCTCATAGTGTTTGGAGCTGACTGGCTTGTAAAAAGCTTAGGGCAGAAAACTTTACTGGTATTTTAGTATGGGGCAATTCTCCCGTTCTGCTATTTAAACATTTTCCTTGTTATGCTGAGTCTGTCAATACATACAATTAGTTTTTATTTCCCTTACCAAACTTTTTTTTCATTTGAATTGCTTGACCATTTCTTTTTCTTACCATCATTAATTGCAAAGACCGAAAAAACAATTTAAAATCAATTTTAAGAGACCAAGCTAACAGGCAAAGAAGTATGAACGATGTGAAACTCAAATCATATGTCAGTGGTGGCTTGCTCAGGAAATGCAGACACATTTCTGCATGAGGATGCCAGGATGACAAATAACATTAATTTTACATTTGCATCCAATTGTCCAGGAAATTGATGCCCTCATATAAGTAAAGTTTAGCAGAAAGCTACACACACAGGCCCACATTTCAGATTCAGATGAACAAAGTTCCCTTAAAAGGTGACTCTTAGAGTCCCTCCTTGCAGATGAGGTTTTAGTCTGGAGAAATCCAGGTAGATCACTCCTCTCCATGTAACAGAAAACTGTTAACTGCATCACTGACCATTGTAGTGTTTAGGTGAAGCTAGTCTTAAATTATTTAACAAGGAAATAAAAACTGCAGTCACAGTTAACTAAATTAAACAGTTATATAAAGTGCTGGATGATTTCGTCTTTTAAACTCCTCTTCTGGAAAATAACTTAAAAAGTAAGAATGAATACTTAAGGCAACTTTCAGAAGTCAAGGATGACAGGAAACTTGTGGTTTTGTCCCAAGATGAGCAATAATGTCTGAAGAACAGAGCACTGAAACGATGCAGCAACTGGAATGAAAACTTCCACTTCAAAGATCTGATATATCTAAAATAAATAAATACCATAATCCGTAAAGTAAACCGGCACATTTTATCATTTTTAAAACTTCTTGTACGGGGTTTACAAACCGGAGGATATACCCAAAATAATTAGTCCAAAGTATTCCTTAAAAAAACTATAAATTATTTGCTACAGTTTCTTTAATGGAGATTGCAGGAGTAGGTCCCACATGAGTCCATATATAGCCCTTCTCTGGCCTTGTAGGAACGGTAGGGAAGGGAGATGATCGAGATTTGAAATATTCCGAAGGTGCGTGACAAACAAATTCTAAATATTCCATTTTCCTTGGGAGATCTTCTTCTGGTCCTAGGAGAAAAAAAAAAATCTTCAAAGACAACACTGAAAGGCATAACATTGAGTATGTTGCATAAAAATATGTCACAACAGCCAACATTCCCTTATAGAACTTGCCTTTGCAATCGATGACCTTCCTAGGAAGGCAGCATCATGGATGAGGCGAGAAACCTCTACCTTTAATTCTGCTGGGCTGATCTTCCCCCCCACCCCATTTGAAGCCTTCTGGTATTTGGGTGAAGTACTGTAGTTAATATATTTAAAATATATTCTATTTGTGTCCTGCCTGTCAGAAGGACTTACTAATTACTAATTTTATCACCAGCAGCAGAACAGTCTCTATGCCAGTGCTCGCATGCTGTGTATTTTGAATACCCAGGATAAAGATCAGGTAATTCAGGTCACTTTAAAAGAAATAACTTGGACTAGTATGTCAGAATCAAAGTTACTATGGTTTAAACCTGTCTATAGAGCAATAATTTGATCTTTAAAGCTGCACAACTGTAACTGTCCCCACAAACACTCAGATAATCACAGTACAAGATAATCACAGTACAAGATAATCACACACTGCGATAGTGGTAATCATATTATATACACAGGATAAATAAAAAGTGTTATTACAGTAAATGAGATGTTTACAGGATTAGGGTCTAAAATGTGGAACTTGCATAAAATGCCTCGACAAGCTAAAATGTTCATTTAAAAAATACAACTCTGCATTAGCGTGGGCACGTACAGGTAGTTGTACAAAGTGAAGGCTCACAGATTACCTATGATATAGGATGCTGGGTCAAAACAGTCTTTGGGACTGGCTTGTGTAGGAATGAGCCAGGTTAGTGCAGCACTCTTTTCACAGTATTGGTCCTGAATAAACCCACGGATCTGAGCGTAGTATGTTCTTCCATCCTGCTCATCAACCACCGAAACAACGTCTCCAATTTGATAGTATACGCCCTAGAAAACATACAAACGACACTCAAATCAAACAACCTGATTTTCTTAGCTTCACATTCTCATTCATATCTTAAGTATCAGGACCCTAAATTATACCAGTCTTGAAAGGCGGCTTCAATTCAGCCACATGCAAAAGAATGGTGGCAAAAGAAAGAAAGGTGTTTGCATTTAAAAAAGAGAAAAAGAACACAAAAACCCCCGAACAATCCCGTTCACAACAACACTGCAGAGTATCGAAGTAGCAACATTTTGCATAAGGAGGTTAAATAGAAGTTTTGACATAATTCTTATGATTATGAATTCTGATAAAAACCAAACACAAGACAGTAATTCTTTTCTGAACTGGTCAACAGCAAACAAGAGATTCATCTGGGATGCCAGGCATGAAGCATCAGGTCCCTGGAGAGTAAATGGAATCTCAAGCCACCACTTGAGATGGCTGTGCAGTCTCCCACGGCCTATCCTGACATTTTTTGGGGGGGAAAAGGGGGAAAAAACATTTTGTTTGCTTGTACTGCTGGGAAACAAAAGCAAATTTCAGAACTTTAAAACACTAACACTTTGGCATGCTGGTAAAGCTGCTCTCAAGCAGGAGTGTGAGAAGGCTCCCTCCTGCTTCACTGCAAGTGCCAACAGAGCTTCCCGGAGTGTTTGAACCTGCTTGCACCAGCTCTGAAATGGGAGCCAGCTGAGACACTGAGGCACTGCAACCCACCCCCTCTACGGGCAGTATGTTCTGTGCCTAAGGTAGGAAACAGCACACAAATCTAAATACTCACCTCCAGTCACTTTTTCTTGACCTTTGCACAGCGCAAGTTAAGTTTAAAAATGCTGACTGCAATAATTACCAAAAAAAAAAAAAAAAAGAGAGATGCATTTTTTCTTGGAAGAGAAACACCTGGGACAAGGATAACTATTTAAACTACTTAGGTAAACTACTTTGCAAGACAACTGCAATAACTACAGCAAACCAAAATACTACACAACTGTTAGGCAAGGAAAAACAGTTTTTGTGACTATATCCCTAGTGCTTTCACTGTCCATGATAACTCTTAAAATTGGAAACAGAAAAAGGATAATCATTTTTGCAAATAGATTTGCATAAACCATACCTTATAAAAGATTGATTCTGCTGTAATTATAGTGGATACGGACTCAGGAGCCTTGATGGGCTAAGAAAAGAACACAGATATAGAAAACCAAGAGACTTAAAACAAATCAACCGTAAAGTTCCAGAAATTGTTTTTCCTTTTAGACAACATACAAATACATTAGCCTCTAAGAAAACTAGCACACATTTCTACTTTAAAGTTCAAAACAGCACAGATAACATTTTCATCCCCAGGATTTTAGGTGGAGAAGCGAGTGCGGAACTCCCATGACCGGATTCTCTTTCCACTCGTCCCGCGGGCTCCGTGTCCGCCCCAGCCCGGCCCAGGCTCCCGGCCCACCCGCGGCCCCGCGCACCGCCTTACGTTTTTTAGCTTGAAGATGTGCCGCCTGCCCTTGCCCTTCGTGGAAACCTTCTTCTCGGCGGCGGGCGCAGACTTGTACTTGGTGTTCCTGAGCCGCGCGGAGCGGCGATGGATCTCCTGCTTGCTCTGTGGGGAGTGGCGAGATGAACACACGGGGGACGGCCCAAGCCCCCCGGCCAGCCCCGCCCGGCCCCGGCTGCTCCATCACCCTCACCCTCGGCCTCCTCACCTGCTTCCCACCGCCACC
>VZTA01017438.1:211422-255423 GCA_013398855.1 Mohoua ochrocephala
AGCGGGGAGGTCCGAGGGGTGCAGGTGGGGCTGTTCAGCCCGGAGAAGAGAAGGGTGTGCGGAGACCTCGCAGCACCTTCCAGTACATGAAGGGGCCCTACAGGGAAGCCAGAGAGGGACTCTTCGTCAGGAACAGCAGTGACAGGACAGGGGGGAATGGGTACAAAATGAAAGACGGAAAAATTAGATTAGATATTGGGAAGAAATTCTCTACTGTGAGTGTGGTGAGATACTGAAACAGGTTGCCCAGGGAGGCCATGGATGCCCCATCCCTGGCAGCGTTCAGAACCGTGCTGGATAAGGCCTTGAGCAACCTGGTCTGATGGGAGGTGTCCCTGCTCATGGCAGGGGGGTTGGGACTAGATGATCTTTAAGGTAGCTTCCAACCCTTAGCATTCTGTTATTCTGTGCAGCAGAAGCTGGCTCTGGTTCTGTTCCTGTTTGCAGGGGACACCAGGTGCTGTCATCCAAGGATTTACAGCTGTCACTCTTTCTGCTCAACAGAAAATCAGAGGACAGGAGATGGACTGCAATGATTGTCCTGTTTCAGGAGAAAGTGTTGGTGGATTTTACCCTCACATATGCCAGTTTTGGCCTTCATTTAGATTAGATATTTGGAAAAAATCCTCTTCTTTGGAGGTGGTGAGGCACTGGAACAGGCTGCCCACAGAAGCTGTGGATGCCCCATCCCTGGAACTGTTCAACGTCAGGTTGGGTGGGGCTCTGAACAGCCTGGCCTAATGGAAGGAGATCCTGCCCATGACATGAGTGGTTGGAACTAGATGATCTTCAAGGCCCCCTTCAAACACAAACCACTCTATGATTCTATGAACTGCCCCTCTTGCATGGAGCCTCAGTCACGTATCAAATAGTTTAAAAGGCCAGGGAATGAGCGCGTGCCTTTGTGAAGCTTTGAGAGCCAAATGTAGGAGCCGTGGATCTAACAGTGGTTCCTCACCTAGTGCCACTCACGTGGCCCCGGGCCATCCTGTGTAGATGTTTCTCTAGTCTGATGTTGTGAAAGAAATGCCCGGTCGTGCATGAGGAGTTGCAGTCTCTTAGTTCCCATACTCAGTTTCCATCCTTTAGGGTTTACACCTTCTTTGGTGCAAATGAAATTGATGTTTGTCTTGTCCTCAGTGGACACAAATAGCCATAATTTGCAGGGATGTATTAACAGATGCTCCCCTCATGCGGCATGCAGTGGACGCAGGGTGTGCCTGAGTTGCTACTGGCTCATGGACATCTATGTTTAACCTTTTGCATGCCTCTTTCACACCAGCTTTGACTTTCTTGTCTCAGGTGCCAAATTTATTCCTCAATTTTCATTTAAATCCTGATTTACCTTCATCTCTTTTCAAGCTCTTTATACTTACTGAGTGCCATTGTTCTGTTTTCTGCTTCTTTAATGCATCTCTCTACAGTTGTATCTTGCAGATCAGTGATCTCTCAGAGCCCTTAAGCTCTTCCCACCACTTTTTTTTGCAGCTTCTGCCTGCTTTTGTTCCCAACCGCCCACCTCAGCAGTCCTCCACTGCTGGGGCCCTCTCACTGCTATCACGTTGGCATAGCATCACCAGACTGCATAGAAACAGGCTAGAAATGAGTGGCAATGTCCATTTCTGCCCAGATAAGTATCTAATACTCTGTGAAGGTTTGTATTTTGTGAATTTCCATAACATATATTGTCAATGGATAGCAAATAAAATTGGCAAGAGTTGTTTTTTTCAACTCCAGTTCTACGATCTTCCTGACTCCTGGCTTCTAACCCCTTGGTCTTTCTGAAACCATGTGCAGGGTCTTTTCTGTCACAAATGTAGAATGTGTGTGGTTTACATACCTGTCTATACTCTTAATTAAATATGCTACAGTATATTGTTGACAATTTACCCACCGTGATTATTCTTTCTACTTTTAAATAATAACTTGAATAAAAACCCCCAAATCAATACAGGTCAAGCTTTAAGAAACCTCATCTGAGGTGATACTTTAAGGTAATTCAAAAATGGTTTAGACAACCATTTTTATGTTGTCAGAAAGAGTTTTAGATCAGTATTTTTTGGCAAGTGTGGTTCTGACTGTCATTTCAATGGAACCACAGTAAAACAACACCTTGAGATTACCGTGTTCTTGGTATGATTATTCTGTTGGCCTTGTGTAAGACCAGAGAGGCAGGGATTGCTGCCAGTGCTGTCTGATCACCCCCTACCCTCCCTGGAAGGTGACACAAGGAACAGTGGCCAGGATGTTTTGTCCAAAATTAAACCCAGCACGTCTTTTACCTTAGCTAGGCAATAGCTGAAATGTTCTGCTTTGAGAGTTGCTGAATACCTGGTAGTTTATGGGTAGGAGAGGCGGGGCTCAGAACTTCCTAAACTACCCCTCTCTCTAGAGGATCCCAAGCCTTACAGTGTCGACCCTAAATTTTGAGCATCCTCTTCAGTTTCCTGATGCTCCTTAACAGAACTAGCCTCTCTTTGGAGCTGAAGTGGGTTGACTCAGCCTGTGGCCTGGTTAGAAGTGCCTGATGCAGCTGAGGCATTTTGCACAGTGTAAGCTCAGCTAAAGTTGCAGAGTAAATGTTTTGTTCCAATTAATGTGTATTTTCACTTTATTTTTACCTCAATAAGAGAAAGGGCTGCCCTTTGGAGTCATCAGAGCCCATCCCTGCTCTGTGAAACTTCCACAGTAGACTCCACAAAGAAGTGGAGAAGATAAAATGTCGGCTCCACCTGTGGAGGGCGACTGTGTTAGAGACACGCTGGCTGTCAGTGCAGAGCTGATTCTTCTTGGGAGCTCTCGGTGAGAGTGGTTTCTCGTGGAAGTGATGCACATCCGCACACACTGCTCATTTCCTGCTTCAGTAGTTGAATTGTTCTGCAGTGGATTTAATTGCATTGCTTCCTCCTAGCTTCTTACTGCTACCCTACAGTCAGCTGGCTCACAGCTGAAGAATCCTTTATTCTTATTATGTGTGTGTCACTGTTCCACAGTCAGCTGCAGAGGATGCACCTGGAGTGCTTCTCCAGAAATATTTGTAAATGCATGAAATTTGGTATGAATCTGAGGGACTGGTGCACTCTGCATTTCCACAGGGTTCTGCTCTAAGGTTCTGTACTTAACAGCTCTCCTGTGAGAAAAGCAGCTTTCATTCCCTTAATTCCCAGAGCCACAACTGATGCTACTCTTGAGATGTGTTGCAGTTATTACTTGCATAAGTAACATGCATCTGTCTCTGCAGCTTCTGGGTCTTAATTGCTCATTCAAGCTTGGCAGAGTCAAGAATTAACGCCGGATTTTGTGAGGTCTTTGGTTTTTGGCCCTCATGAGGGACATGGGTAGATAAAGCTGTGGCAGAGATGACATAAAATGACCACAAGTACTCGGTTCTTTCAAAGAATGTTAAAGCTGTCTCTTGAGCCAGACAATCCCTTGTAAAGAAACCAGCTATCCTTGTGTCCACGTTTTGGCTTCTCTTCTTACCAGCCTCCCTGAGTATTACAGTGGGATGCCTTCTACAGTGAGGGTGCTGAGGCGCTGGAACAGGTTTCCCAGAAAAGTCGGGAATGCCCCATCCCTGGAAGTGTTCAAAGCCAGGTTGGATGGAGCTCTGAGCAGCCTGGTCTAGTAAAAGGTGTCCCTGTGCATGGCAGGGGGATTGGAACAACATGGTCTTTAAGGTCCCTTCCAACCCAACCCAGTCTGTGATTCCATGATCTTGGCATGCTTGGTGGAAGAAGTTGATGACATTACTGTAACAACGAACAAAACAGTTCAGTGCTATTAGTGTAACAGAGGCACTCTGGAATTTCCTGGTAACAACGGAGAGTGGCTATTAAGTGGCACTTCAGTAACACTAATTAACAGAATCTTTCACAAAAATTAGTCCCCCCCTCTTTAGCACCACTATCTGCAGTGACAAGGCATTACTCTGCAAAGAACAACTACACAACATGGCTGTAGCAATTAAGACAAATTCTATTTTAGATTTTTTTTCAAAGCTTAATGATGGTACCTTATATTTACAAATCAAAACATTCAACTTACTACATGGTGTCCAACTAACCTGGCACAGGACTGAACATATCCTAAAAATGTCTGTCAGCAGTCTCAAGGATCTGCTACAGTAAGTCTAACGTAATAAGACAGAACGGAATTAGTTTAAGTAATAAATGTTTAATCAAAGAATTTTACATATTATTAACAGCATTCATTTGGCCAAACATCTACATGGTTGTAGTATCCTACTTGTATATAAAGTGGGAATGTATCAAGTATAGACTATGAAAGTGCAAATAACAATTCAAGGTTAGAAGGTAATTTTTTTTACATTATAAAATTAACAGGTTTACAAAATAGTCTTGCCAAACTTTTATTTTTGAATTGTAAAGTCAATGACTATGGTGTTAAAATAAGTACCAAGAAAATACAAATTTAATAGGCTAATTTCATGCTCATAAGAGTAACACGGAAACAATGGATATACTGCACAACCTAACCAAATTACAAAAAACCAGAACCCACAAACTTCACTATCTTCACAGAGAGCACTCTTACATATCTTACTGCAACTTTGCAAGACATCTCAATGCAATACACAATCTTTTTGTGAGAATCTTTCTATTCAGAAATTACCATTCAAGGAAGCTATGTGAGTTAAACAACTTTCAGACCAATTCATGATGACAGTTCATGAAGGACCATTTTAGTTGAAGGACTTTATACCTAGAGGTATTTTTCAAAGGCTCAATATTATGTCAGGAGTAGGGTGGCTAGGGGAAAAGTTGGAAGATTATTTAGACTATTCTAATTCATTCTCTCTAAAGATGCTTGAAAAATAGACAAGGTTTTTAGGGGGTAAGGGTAAAATATTAATATTTCATTTTTTACTAATATGAACCTCGTAACCGCAAGGTTCCAAAGCTGGATTTGCATGAATTAGTTACCAAAACACTCACTTGAACTCACAGTAATCAATACATAAACTTTGCTATCATGACACTTGCCTATACACACTCAGTAGTAATAAACTTTTATATCATATCAACAAATCTCTGGTAACAGTTAAGCAAAACTTAAAATGGAGTGTATGTAATTTGCTCATGTTATGAAAAGTTTTGATTATATGTAATTAAAACAGCCATTTGAACAACTTATTCTAGTTGTAATTACATACTGTACCATTGTATCTCACTAACTGTAGATTGATGCTTTTAAGCAAATCTAAAACCAGTATTTTTGTTTTTCACGGTACAACAACTAGGAAAAGGTTTTTTTGTGGTTTGTTTTTTTTTTTTTTTAATTTTTTTTTTCTTACACTAAACAGTAATCACACAGCAAATGAATATTGTGCAATTGAACAAATACCTAGTAGTGTTTTGTATATGCAAAAACACTGACTGAACGTTTAGTTATTTACTGTAAAGGCAAGGCCATGGGTGGTTTTATGGAGGTCTTTGCAATTAATAGCATAGTTACTCCAGAACAAACACTGAATTTGAATTACTTGTTTAACTGTGGCAACTATCCAGTTGGGTTAGGCAAAGGCACCGTAACATGTTGAGCAGGATGTGTTATCTGAACTTTTAATTGTGGGACTGGCTAATATATGAAAATTCTGTATTCCTATATTTTTATAAAATGTTATCATTAAAAGTAATTGCACTGTTAGTGCATAAAATGCTTTGTAGAATTATGAAAACAAAGAACTATGATTGCACTTCCATTAAAGTGTCTCTTAAAATACAGCATAGCTGTTGCTAACTCACTGTATTTTAATATTTAAAATAACTGTTTAACAGCAGCATTAGGTTTTATTAACTTAAGATACAGGCTACATTTAATTAAATGCAGTCACCATGGCAACATATGCCAGTTAAATTTAGAGAAGCAATGCTACCCAGTGGTTTCTTTCACTGCTAAGAATTGTGGGATTAGTTGGATAGAGTAACACTGCACTGTTTCATTAGGCTACTGCCAGTTACCTTTTCACAGTTTGGCACATTTGGACTGTAAATAGACATGAAAAAATCTTTGATTTTAAAGGGAAAGAATATCCCCTAAAACTTGTTCCTGGAGCAGTACTACAGAGAAGCATTAAATACCTCCGTTCACACTGCTAACAAAAATGAAAAATGAGTAAGGAAAAGTTATGGAAAACAAAACCAAAATGCAAATGAACTGCTAGATGTTATTTTGGTGAAATAATGAGTTCTAAAAAATGGAATAAACTATTTCTTAGGAAAACCAACCAAAATAATCAGTGTAAGCCTTTAATCCGTACTTTCAAGTTAAGGATCACCAACCTAAGGCTAAACAGATGCTGCATTGTATTAGGAATGTGGAATACAACCTACTTATTCCTTTCTCTTGAGAGCAAAAAGGCAAATACTACCTAATTAAATGCAGAGGATATTCCTTGAAAGGTTCACATTATTATGAAGAACTACAATTCAAGAGAACTCCTAAATATCCGTTGTTATGTCAGTGGTTACAACTGAGCTGCAATTATGTGGATCAAAGCCTCCATAATGCTTACTCCACATACTGTACCATCTGTCACCGCCATTCTTTTACTCCAGATTTAGTTTTTATTCATACCAGATGCACATGTTCAGTCCATTCCTTTGAGGTTTGAGGAGTCTGACTTGAACTATCTCTTGAAGCATCGAGGGTGCTTGTTACCTCCCTGTTATTATCACCAATTTGTGATACTGTTTCACTTGGAATAAGGTTTTCTTCAGAAGTGCTTTCCTCTGTCTGGGTTCCTCTGCCTTCGTTTTTGAGCGCATCCTCAAACAGTGCATGCTCTTCCTGAGGCTCCAGCCCTGTGTCTGTAAGATTTGGTTGCCCTGCTGACCCATCTTCAGTACTGGGTTGCTGTGACTCCTCATCTGTTTCTGTACTTGTTGAGGGGATCAGGGCAATACTCTGTGGGTTCATGTCATGAAACCAGGCCATAATATTTCCAAGTAGATTTTCATTGGTATTGGGATCTTGACTGCTGGAATCAGCATCGCTCGATGTCGAGTATAATCCGCTTCTTGTCTCGCTGCAGGGGTGCGAATGGAGACGATCGGCTGAGAAGGGATCATTGCCCGCGCCCAGTCTCATCAGACTGTCACCGAGTTCCAGCAGCTCAGAGCTGCTCAAAGCACCCCTTGGGTTGTCTATACTTATGGGAGCAGAGTCCAGTCTTGTAGGCAAAGAGGTACCTATTGCTCCTAAAGATGCCTCGTTATTTAGAAAGTCTCTAGTTTCTTCATCTATGGCCAAGCCAGATTCTTGTAATGACAGCTGAATAGCTAGCAGGATGTTTGGGTCATCTTCATCCAGAGAACTCAGAGCCTGTGGAAATACATAAGGTTGCTCTCAGAATAAAACTCGCATCTTGTTACATATTTTGGATGAAAAGTAACTTCGGCTCAAATCTGAAATTCATTCATTATTCCTACATGTCCTTTATCAGAACCAATTTTTACCAACAGAGCTCACAACACGATTTAAAATGTGACTATTGTTATGTCAGTGATTGTTTAGCAATTCTTACCAGTGTGAATGTGTAATTTGTTGTCCTAGATTCTCCCTTCCTCATTGAAGAATTAAGAAAATTTGCAGAGACAAAATGACAGAGAAAGGCAGAGCAGAGGAGAGCAAGCAGAGCAGAGAGAATGGAGAAGAGATTAGGGGAGATACCTGAAGAGAATCCTGGTTTTCAGAGCGACTGACAGGGGTATAGTCATGAAGCGAAGAGCTGTGCAGAATACCCATAGAAGCTGAACTCACCATGGAGGTGCCATGTCTTCTACTGCTGCCACCTTCCTGAGTGTCTGTTTGGGCAATCAAAACAAAAGGGGTTGAAGAACCAGTGAGGAAGCCTCCTCCGCTATTTACTGACAGAATCTCTTCCTTCCTTTTGGATTCTAGTTGTGTAATTTTACTCCTTTGTTCACTCTGAATGAAATAATCCAAACCACTCCTTCCACACCGGCTCTTACACAGTGCTGAAACATCAATCCCACTCCTTTAGGAGTGAAACTCTAATCCCGCTGTTTTGGGAATGACTGCCTGGCTCTTTTATGCCTTTCTGCCCTCAATACCCTTCCCTGTGAAAGGATGGGCTATGCCAATGGGAGCATGGGCAGAAGGGGCAAAGTGCTTCTAAGGCGCACACATGATTTATGGAAAGCCCTGAAAATTACTGTATGCAGACACAAATACAGAATGCATTTACAGGTGGATTACAAACCTGTCTTTGAAAGACAAAACCTCAACTGTAATGTTAACATTATACTGTAATTTTTACCGTAACAGTGCAGCACAATTAAGAGTAGAGTCGTTAATGAATACTTCAGCAATTACCGACATTACTGTTTTCTTAAAACAACCAACAAAAAATAGAAGTAAGATGCTGTTTCCAGAAAAAACTGCTCTGTAATAAAAATAAATGTAAATCTTTCGACTTTGGAAAATGGAATTTTCCACTCCAAAACTCAAAATATGATCGACTGAGATAAAATAATAATCTCTTGCTTGCTTTAGCAGTGTGCACTGGCCATCACTACTATATCCAAGTGTTCAGTCAAAATCTAGTCCTTGAACTCACAAGATGGTTTTGCATTTTATTTGTAATAGGGAAGAACCAAAGTTCACCAGAATTTTGATTACTTTTTCTAAAATAAAGGATGCATGTGACCCTTTCTCCTCAATAAAGGATTTCTCCTTTTGGTTTTAAAGAACAAGCTATGTGTTAAGTTCCCGAGACGCAGCAATGAGAGTTTGTGCAGCGTGGCTGAGAGACTGAGCACACAGACTGGCAGCTCTGCAGAAACAGTGTCACAGTACGATTTGGGTTCAAGCTGGTTTTGTACCCTTGCTAAGGCTCTGGCAGAACTGAGCCAGCCCAGACAGCCAAGTCTCAGAGAGACCTTAAGGGACTGCCCTACCAGCCATAGCCCTGCTCGGAAGAGCAGCACTCTGGAAGTCACAGCTCAGGCCAACTTCTTTCTTGGCTGCCTTTTGGAATACAGCAGTTTTGGAACACAGCCTTGTGACTCTCCTCCACAGGCCTGTAGACTCTACACTCTACGCACAACTGGTTCTTTTCATTAGCGTGGAAGAGCTGGTGTATGTACAAGTGACCTTCAAAATTTCTTCAGAAAAGCAAACCTGCGCTGGACAGCTGAGGAGTTGTTAGTGGGAAGATCAATGCATTTCTCTTTAAGAACAGCAGCAGCCACAGTGAAGTCAACAACACTTCTAAGATCACATAAAAAAACTGCAGAGACAAGCCTTTAAGTTGTATCCTGGAAAATACAGCAATGTATTTGAAACTTCTTTAAAGTGTATCCACAGAAGAACAAACACTGTGGTCACTACCAGCAATTTCTGAAGCAGGAAGAGAAAAAAGGCAGCCCCGGAGAGGTCCGTACCTAATGTACTCTCACTGGGGTCATCAGGGTCTGGAGTATTACTCAGCAGACTGTGCATGTCTCCGCGCCGACGCTGTCTGTGCCTCCTCCGATACTGAAATTCAGCATATTCCTGCATAAACCAAAGGTTACAAAACACAGGGCAGCATGCAGTACTATTTTTCTGAGTAACAAGCACCACATTTTTATAAAAAATGTGTGATTTTATATGTTTATTATAAAATCACCCGCTTTCAGAAAAATGAATTGCAAGTTGAATCATGCAACGCTTAACATAAATAACAAAAAAATCCAAGGTAATCCTAAATCTATAAAACAATGAATTAGCAAAAAAAACCAAAAAAAAAACTAGACGTATTACCAACATTTTAATACTTGCAATCTCCTTTTTTAACAATTCCAAGAACACGTTTCTTGTTTAAAATCTTTGATGCCAAACTTTTTATATGCGCACATTGACACACTTTTTAATAAATGCATACCCAGTGATTTGAGAACATAAAAACAATTGATATGAATTAGACCAATAGTTTATCTCAGAATCTCTGCTGCCAGCAACTGTCAGTAGAAAATAACCTTCAAAAGACTACAGAAAGCTGATAGGCATGCACTGGGACTCGATATACTTTTCCCAGCCTCCAGGACACTATGGCTCCAGAACTTCTTAAGCCACATCTGACACTCTTCTACTGGACAGTCTATGATGGATTTTTATTCCATGAATTACAAATCTCTTCTAGTTTTGCTTAACTCGAGCTGCTAATGAGCCATATCACACGGATTTGAACTCCTGCGCCTGTGTTTTCTCCTATTGTGTGTACTTAGTTTATACAGCATTTATGGAAAAGACAACATCAAGCTAACATCCCAAGGGTTAATTATCTTAATACTTGGACACGATTTGCATATCTTTCCTAATACAAAGGAACTGATTTTACGCTTGAAGGGAAATTTCCAGGTTTCTTTTCTGGTATGTCCAGCTGACACTGAACCTGACTGTGTAGGTAGCACCTTGTGTTAATTTCAGTTATTCATTCACACAAGGCAGTAAAACTATGCACACAGGTACTTGCTCTTCTCTTCAGAAAAGAATACTGTTCTTTATTTCTGTGAGGTCCAGGTTGGGCAATCTGTAATCCAAAGGATTCATCTGGCCAAATGAATTGGGAAAGGTAACAGTACCATTAGTTTTCCTTTCCTATACTAACTCTTCATCATCAACATCTAAAGTACCTAAAACTTAAATCCAGAAGTGTTATTTCTCTTACACAATGACCTTATTAATGTAGATGGTATTATGAGAGTATGTTTTTTTTCCATGAACTTTCTCAGACCAAGTTCTTACTCATAATGACATATGCAAGACAAAAGGAATAGTCACAAAATAGTGAGTGTGGGCAGATTTTTATCCATGAAAATTGTAAGAACATGAAAAAGTAGCTTTATCGGACTGGACAAAAGGTCCATTTAGCCCAATATTCTGTCTTCAACAGCAGTTAGTAGTATATGCTTGTTAGTCTATGGAACACCATAAAGAAACAAGGCAAACATGAAGTGATTCTTCTCTATAATATTCTTCCAGCTTTTGGGGATCTCAGGGGTTTTCTAAATGCAAGGCGGTGCCTCAAACAACAGAAAATCAAACCTTAATGTAGAACAATATAACTGGATTATTTAAAAAATATATAATTATATCACTCTGAACCAGAAAAGGAATCATGGGAAGTGATCACTGAACACGAAGATTTACTCATCATACCAGATCTTAGCTATCACTTGTTTGCAATAAATTAATAGATTTTACCAATAGCCATTTAATTTTTGGTTGCTTGTTAACCTTTAGAAAGAGATCTTAATTACCACTTATGAAACCTTATTCCTTATTATATAGAACAATTTTCTACATTGAGCAAAAGAAGTTTTAATTTTGTTGGGTAGGAACATCTTGATTTCACACAGTGTTCTACAACAACCAGCATTCCTTGCTAAAACCAGTGAGATTTCATTTTCTATAATAATCTGCTATGCACAGCCATTCTACTACTTATCAGTAAAAGTACAGCTCTACATAAAATACTTTGCAGTGAAATTCACTCAAATAAACAAAGATGACCGTTATTAATTCTACAAAATTCCTTTAGCATAGGTGGTTGCAAGTATTCGTGATAGCTACGTAGCAAAGAAACCAACTTGCATCACACAGTGCCACATTTAGGCAAATCATAAGAACTCATAAGCAGATCATCTAAGCACAGCTGCAATTGCACCTACTGCTAAACAGCTTTTCAACACATTTCTTACCAGCTGCTTCTCATAACCAGTTCCACTGACGATACAGTAAGATCACAATGAGTTTCATGTTATCAGATGTGGGATTATTTCAAAAGAACTAACGGAACTGGACAGGAGAAGCAGCTGATTTTTTGTAGAGAAGCGAGCCATGTTCTCACCAGCGTGATGCTCACCAACAATAGCAAAGGAAATATATAGAAAAAGTACATGGAGTTTTCTAGGATGTTTAAAAATGACTAGCTAGAAAGAAAACAGCAAACAAGGAAATGTTGAAATGAAGTTTCCCTCCTGACTGAATGCTTTAATCTAATGTTCTCAAAACATTAAATAAAAATTAAGATGATAAAGGAAAGCTTTACAGGAAGCTTCTCATTTTTTAGAGCAGAGTCTCAAAAACGACTTACTCTTTCCCATATACAGATCGTAGAATATTAATTTTTAAAAAAGTAGCAGAAATTAATGTCATTTGAGTATGCAATTTACATCTTGCTTCAATACACAACAATAAAAATAAATATTTGAAATATTTAACAATATTTAGGAGTATGCCTGCATGTTTTTGTTGGATTGTGACACAGGATGGAAATTTCTTGGACTTTTTGTCAAATTCTGCTGAACTGATATTGCATTCAAAAGTAATCTACACAATTTTATGCATTCATTACTTTAAGGTTCTTGAGCACACAGGCACCAGTTTATATTCAATTTTAAAACTGGTTATGTACTTGGAAAATGATGAACGCAAAACAGCTTGTCTAATGCCACCTTAGATAACTACATCCACATTAGAGGCATTGTTTGGAGTCATTGCACAATTAGCTACGAATATATTTCCTTCTATTGTGAAATAAACGAAATGGAAAGCTTAACCAACTTGAAATGCTTTGACTCAAGATAAAGAAGCTCGTCATGCAGATTGTGATCATACCTGTGTTTCTAGCATATGCAGAATTAAGTTTAAAAAATTAAAAAGAAATAGTTTACCTCGGGGGATGCAAATCCTAAATACTCCCAATCCCATGTTCCACCAGCAAAGCTGTAAAATGGAAAGATATACCATCAAATTTAGAAGTAGAACAAATATGAACAACCTCCAGAGCTTCAAAACCTATTGAAATCTGAAGACTACTGCAATTGTAGCTCTCTAAACTTAACAAGTCTTCCCCTTTAATTCTTGACTCAAAATTAATTTTGAAAACCCTTCAGTTAAATTGTCGACTATTCCAGAACTGCCTGATCTGTTCAGCAAATATTTAAGAGATTTTTGAAGTGTACCAGGGATTTAGTGACAATCTTGATGGAAAAAAGTGAAATGGAAGTCATGACATCTGATCATTAATATATCGCAAATGGGGAAGCAATTTAGGTTGCAACACACAGAGCAGCGATCCTCAAAAAGAAAAATACATTTTTCCCCAAAGGCTGTAATTCCAGAAGGATCAAACATCCAAGAAAATATCACTATCACAGTGATTTACAACCACCACACTCAGCATCTCCCCCATAGTCAGAGGACAGCAGTGGATTCACCCACTTTGGCAGCTATCAAATGAAGTTTTTCTGGTTTGTGCAGTGTTTTGGGTGGATTACCTGCGCCTGGGTGCTTCTGGAGAGTCTGCAGGAGCAACGCCGCGGGCCACAGAGGCCAGGAACTCCTGTCGCTTCTGCTGCACAAGGCAAGCTGCTCGGATGATTTTA
The DNA here is from genome assembly GCA_013398855.1 of Mohoua ochrocephala. NCBI lineage: Eukaryota > Metazoa > Chordata > Aves > Passeriformes > Acanthizidae > Mohoua > Mohoua ochrocephala. The sequence goes on from VZTA01017438.1 coordinate 224,844, forward strand.
TGGCGAGGTGTCCGAAGGTAAGGCCTGTTCACTTTCTGTGCAAGGTCTTCAGTGACCATTTCTAGGTCTGTCTGCAATAGTTAACAATACAGAAAAAGCAGTTTTACAGGGAAATGCAAATCAGGAAGAACACTTCTCCATAAATACTGAGCAGAATGAGATCCATTTTCCTGGAGATACCTTACGAAATACCAGAATACCCCAAAATATCTGCCCCAAAGCCTACTCTTTTACTGACCTACATTCTGTCCTCCAGCTTGGAGCAGGATTTCCCTGCACTCTGAAATACTGACCATCTTCAAGAGACCTAAGGGACAGGAAAGGAGGCAGCAGTCCCAGGTACTCCCCCAATTTTGCCTCCTCCCAGATGCCAAGCACATAAGAAGGGAAAGAAAGAAAAGAGACGCTAGAGAAGGAGATGAAGACTGAAGCTAAAATGTTACCCTCAGAAAGCAGATTAACAGGAAATTTCTTACTTTCCCCTTCCATCTGTCCTTATGCTTTTCCTTTGCAAAGTGATATAGAAAATATGCTACTTTTCCAAACTTGGTTACAAATACAAAACAGGTATGTCAGTTTTATACTACAAAAATGGCAAAAAGACACCGATAACTAATATAAAAAAAAATAAAGTGCCATTAGGAAAGTAAAATATATCCATGAATTACCTGCATAAGTTCAAATATTTCTTTCTTTGTGCTTTTAGGCTCCAAAAAGAATCCATATGGATAAGAACACTTAAGAATGCGGCGAGTTTTTAGAAGCTCTTGCACTGCATCTTCAATGAATGTGGTATCAGGACAGCCTCCCTCAGCTGCAATATGAAACAAGCACTGGGAAAGTGTTTTCCTGCTGATGTCAGCATTACTTTTGTGCATACCAGTTAAATATTTTGCAAGTAATGAGCAGCAAGTTCTCAATGACTGCACAGTGTTCTTAGTAAAAGACATAAGCACAGACTATTAGCTTCAACCTTACTAATGCTACTTCCTCCTCGAGGCTTTGGAATAGGTAAGATTTACTGTACTTTTAACTTTCATCCAATGTTTACAAATTCTAGTACTGGAGGGGTGACATCACACAGCAGACTGATGAGAGCTCCATCCAAAAAAGAACAGTTTAGCCATAACAGTGTTGATGTGATTTCAAATCAAAGGCATAGATCACAGCAAATACTTACTTCCACTTAGAGCTCTACTCAACTGCTCCATCTTTTCTTTGGCTGTTTTTAGAAGGCGCTGTTCTAACTAGAAAAAGAAAACAAATAAAATACAATAAGAAAATTATTTTTGGATTAATATAACAGAAACAAACATCAGTAAAAATGGCTTGATCCACACCTGGTAGCTAAGTTCATGGTTCTTAAATCTTGTATAATAGTGCATAAACCTATCCAGCTCTTGAAATCTTCTATGCTTCTTTTCAGCCTGGAAAATATTAGGAAAACAAAAGAAACCAAAATAAATCTTATCACTTAATACACCAATCAGCATTAGATATAATTAAACAATGAACTGTTTCTGTTCAGACTATATATAAAGTATTGTACACAATGGTGAGTGCCATGTAAGTAAAGAGATAAAAGTAATTTTTGAAATTCACAAGGCTGCAAATACTGCAGCCAAAGAATTGATACACTGTCAGTGCCTGCTATTTAAAGCAACTTTCCAAAAGCCAAAATTAAGGCATGTCTTCTGTAGTGCGCAGCAACTAATTACAGAACCAGCTTGCTCATTTCATGAAAGGAAACCATGTCACAGAGAACTAAAATGACTTGAGTAAAGTCACCAGTGGTGGTTAACAAAGTCAAAAGCAGAAATCTTATGTATCCACAAATAAGTAGTGCTTTCTTTCTGTCTCTTTGATATGTTTAAGGTTGTATTTTTCCTTTTGGAAGTCTGGTTTGGAAGAATTTTGATTAAACTTATCCTAAATGGAGAATTGCAACCTAAGTGCTATTTTTCAAACACAACATTCATTTGTTACCTCCACTGTCATCTCCTTAGACTGTTCCTCTACATGCTGAATAACTTCATAGCGAGTGCATCTGTAGTAGCCTCCAGTGGAAGAGCTGTGCTTCTTCCATTCTTCTAAGCATATCCAGCAAAAGTCATATTTGCACTTCAGAAAAAAATAGGAAAAAGGAAAAAAAAGTTGAAATGTCTTAGATTTGCAGTTAGGCATCATTACTCCTCTACAGACAACTTAATTAACAGCATTCTGAGCGTAAAAAAAATTTGAGGAGCCTCCTTCCTATTTTACTTACTAAGGAGATCTGTTTATCAAATCATATCAAACCATGTCAGTCATCATTTTTGTTCCTTGGATCATAAGAATGCATTGGATCTAAATGTTCAGTTTTAAGTGGATGAAATAAATCAAATGGTAAATACAGCTCATCAGGCCTGGTTTTTTGTTATTGTTAAAAAAACAGTCCCGTTTCTTTAAATAACACAGAAACTATTAATGAGAAAGAGTGATTTTTTTTTCCCTAATATTACTTAAAAATCCATGATTACCGGTGGTTTTGTCTTGTGGTGTTCCTGATACAAAATACTGATAACAACTACTAAAGCAAGAGAGAAGTCTGAACATAAACTCTGATGAGTGATTATTTCCAGGTGAGCCTTTTCTGAGCTGACTGACTGAAGTGCTTTCAAAATAGGTAACACCTTACAAGGAGGTGTAAAGTGACTTACGCAGGCTTCTCTGCATCAGAGAAGATCAAACTGTGTTAAATATTCTCAATTCAGTATTGAGTTCTCAGCTAGTTCATTTCAAAATAACTGGAAGCTATTTATGGATGGATAAGCAAAAGACTTCACAATTTGGTGAATCATGCTTATTTAATCTGTCTTATAGATGAGGAAAGAAAATTTAATATTAATTAATTAATTAAGACTTGAGCATTATTAGTGGCATTTGATAAATTAAATTGCATTTCTTCTCTCTTTGATAAGTTTAACCTTTCCAGGAATACCTACTCCATAGGATGTCTGTAGTTATTTTACACAATCACCTAGGTATATTACAGGAAGGAATGAAATCTAATTCTTGTATTATACTTTTGCTAATTTTGTCTCAAAAATCAGTTGTGCTGATTTTCTTCTAAAAAGCAATACAGACTAGAATATTTCTTCTTGTTATTGTGCTATTCCTTCTTGTTTTCAAACATTTTTTAAAGCTGCTGGCTTACAAAACATGGTAAGAAGTGCTGAGAATGAAGTACGAGAACAACTGTGTCTAAGTGTTCAGTGTGTATCACTGCATCATTTGCCTGTCATTCAAACCCGTTCACATTTGTTCTAAGAAAAAAATCATTACAAAATATTCAAAAGACCACATGAAACAAGCTGTTCACAAGCAAGTGAACTAATAAAGCTTGACTTCCTATTAATTTAAGTATATATGCTCCTAATGCAATAATCTCAGCTCTCCCAAATTATCTCCTTTCTGACCACTCCATTATACTTATCTTTTAATCTCTCGTATCTCCAAAAGCCTCCTCAAACCCAAGATTCACACAGTGTTCCCAGACCCTCTTCCCAATCTCTCAGTCTCATTAGACATTCAAAACCCCATCAGCTGTTTCTAGCCACCTCCCAAACCCAAAGTTATTTTCAAAAGGGCAGGAAGGACAACCCTGGAAACTACAGCCTGTCAGGCTCACTTCAGTGCACGGTAAAATAATGGAAAAGATTACTCTGGGAGGTACTGAAAACCACCTGGAGGACAATGCAGTCATTGGTCACAGCCAGCACAGCTTCATGAGGGGAGGTCCTGCTGGTCGAACCTGATTCCCTTCTATGACAGGGTAACCCACCCAGCTGATCAAGGGAAGCCAGGTGATGGGATGTTTTTGGACTTCAGCAAAACTTTTGATACTCTCTGACAGTCTCCTTCTGGACAGAGCGTCCAGCACACCGCTGGATAACTGCGTTACGCGATGGCTCCGCTTGGACTTGAAAGAATACGGAGTTTGACGATGATCCTAAATGGGGAGGAGCTGTTGACTCCTCGAAGGCAGGAAAAGGTTCTTCATTTAGAGGGTGGTTGGGCCCTGGAACAGGCTCCCCAGGGAAGTGTTCACAGCACCAAACCTGCCAGAGTTCAAGAAGTGTTTGGACAACTCTCTCAGGCACATGGTGTGACTCTTGGGGTGTCCTGCACAGGGCCAGGGGTTGGACTTTATGATCCTGGTGGATCCCTTCCAACTCAGCATATTCTATGATTCTATGATCAATTCCTGAGCTCTATTTTATGTGTCCTTATGATCACTGAGCCTTGTAGCACCACCACCTGGGCTTAACAAATCTCATCTGCTGCCTGGCCAAGGCAGGTCTGAGCCAAGCAGAACAGGTAATTGCTGAGCAGGTAACAGCTGGGTAGGTATTTCAGCCTCTCTCTTGGTGGCAGTACAAATTAAGTCTCTGCACCATACAACTACTAACTTGCAGCAATTTATTTTCTATGAACCCCCTTCTGTTCCTTGAAATCAAAGTACCCATAAGGTTAAAAAACGACTATAGACAGTGGAGTGAGAGAGCAGGACTGCGTAAGCCTTGCCTTATTAGGAGCTGTGCTCATAAAACAGTAAGAAAATGCCTGCTTAAGTACAGGAAACAAGGTTTTATGAGTAAGGAGTTTCCTCCTCTACACCAAGGTACATGCTCGATGCTAAGAAGCAGCCACAGCCTATCATGTGGGAGGCTTGAACAGATCTCCCTGCAAAAAAAGGCAGAAGCTCCATCAGGGATTGTTACTTCAGCAGAGGAAGCAACAAGTGAGGTGACCACTATTCCTTGTGTCCAAGCCCTGAAATGATCTTGAGGACACCCTTCCTCACCAGGCTGAGGGGAGGCAGCTGCTGTCTGCAGAGATTTCTCCATGACAAAAAGAATCTGACTGTTTTAAGGACACTTCAAGATGCCTATAAGCATCAAAAAAGACAAGAGAACTCTGCTTGTCAGCCAGTGCCTCAGAATGGTAAATTATCTACATTCATCAGTGTTTAATGGCCAAAGTCTTCTCCAGCCTGAAGCCACTTTGTTCAACTGAGCTCAGTGGCAACAGCTGCAACAAACTTAAACTTACCTTATAGAGTTTTTAGAAGCATGGAATTTATGAGCTCTTTTAAAAATAATTTAAGACAAAAAACCCAAAAAACCCCAAACCAGCAAACTTGGCATAAATCAAAGTGTAGGAGAATGTTCTCTGCTGCCAGTGATACCAAAAAAAGCCCCAGTCTTCAATTCGTATCATAGAGAGAGAATATGTGACAATATAAAGAATATGGGATCTGCATAGCAATAGAGAGAGACCTGCACATTTTCAGAAAAATAAAGAGAATTACCTTCTAAATCTGTTAGCCTTTTATTGTAGGCCAACTATGTCAAGAGTTTGCTACTTTCTTATTTTTAATGATGCTCCTCAAAGAGGTAATAGTTGTAGTTATATAAGATATTTCTGACATGCTGCTTTTAACTAACTTGAGAGAAAAAGCATTTTCAAATGATACTGAACTTATGGCAAAAATATTTTTTCTATTTTGGTAGCACAGTGCAAACTTGTGACTAATTTTCTGGCTGCTGTCATCAATGAATTTCCTTTGGAATCACTCTTTGCTGTCTTTTCATTCCTACTGATGAATTCCTGTTTACAGTTTTCCACCTAAACTTCTCTTGCTTTGTTGCTGTGTTAGAGAAATAATGCAAAAGAAAAATATGGTAAGGCAAAATCTTTATTGCAGCTGAGCCTTCCTTAAAATCTTACATCTGCCAATTAAAACTGTTCTTTCTCTTCTACATTGTTAATGACGATTAAACCATCAATTATTTCTGTTTCCTTGAGTTTCATACTGTATTGGCAATTATTCTTAGGTGTTTATGAAATTTCAATCATTACAATGTACACTTGTTAGCCAAAAAGATTTCAGTAAACAATAAACATTTTCTAAATACATGTAACCTGCCACTTGCTCATTATTTAATTCTTGCAACAGGTTCCATGAGCTATCAGGCATGACACTTCAGAGGTTTTGGACCTCTGTGATCCTAAAATATATACAGGACATAGAAACCTGAATCATGATTCCACAAGAAACCCCATGATGGGTCCTTCTTACCTTTGCACACTGCATGTGGTTGCAGCCCTCATTCTTCTGGATTGGAGACTTGCAGTTGGCGCAAGGTTTGGAGTTGGTCAGTAACCACAGGCAGTTGGCAGCGTCCTCATAGGCCTCACTCACTCCCACAACTTTTGGAGGGTGACAGGAGGATGTGGAGCATGCAAAAACAGAGAGGTTGAAATTGGGTAATCTTTTGTGAGAATCAGAGTAGGAATGATGCGTGTTTCCCTGTTTCTTGACAAAACACTTAAGTTTTTCACTGTATGTTTTTCTCACATATAATTTATTATTACATTTTCTAATTTATACATATATATATATAATATTAATACACTTACTATTTCTATGTATTTCCACACATCTATTTTTATACAAATTTATATACAGTATATATGAAAATTACCAAATATAAAGAGGCAAATGCATATATGAAAAAAACAGGCATAGTTTGGCAAAGTAAGGTGTATTTTGCCTCTTTGTGAAATTTTCTATCCTTTCCAAAATATTTGTAACATACTATGGAAAGGCTCTGAACTGTGGTAACCAAGATAAGTTAATATGTATTCAAACTGCTGTCATCTTTACTTTTTTTGTTAACTTTAAGAAAATGTCTGTCCTGTGTAAACCCCTTTATTAATTTCTTTTAGTAAATGTTAAATATCATTAAGCCATCTCCTACAACTCCCTAGAAGTTCACCCTCAACTATTACTATTATTATCCCCTGTTGGCTTGAATTAGTTTTAAAGCACATAAAAACCTTCATGGAACACTACTCAGTCACAGGAGCAGACTGGGCTAAAAATCAGAATTGGACAAGGTGAATGAAGGTATATGCAGGAATAAATGGACTTATTAATGAAACAAAGCTTTAAAAGGAAGGGAAGGAGTTTTGCATAACCTGACTGAACCACACCTATTTATGGGGAGGAATGTTTTACAAAGAACAGTCCACCATAGTGCTGCATTAAAAAAGTGAAGCAGCCCCTCATTCAGGGGTCTCCTTTTCTTCCCCTTTTACCCTGTTTTTCAACCAATGTTGAAAGTAGTTTTTACTTAATGCAACTAAGAAAAAAAATCTGTCTAAACCCAAAGATCAAAATGGCACCAAAACACCCGCGCCCTCCCTGTTGGCCCTGCATGACTCTTACGTTCTTCTGGTTTCATTTCAGATATCTTCTGTAGCCAGTCCTTCCAGGTCTGGCAGTCACAGGGTTCATGTGCTTCACCAAGACATTCCCTGAAAAAGAAGGTGTATACACAATGACTTTTAACTTAGAGATTTAGAATTAAAGTTAAAATTGGTTCAAGCTAAAAAAAAAAAAAAGATGCTCAAAATCTAATTAAGTCAGGAAAACAAAAGCCAGCTAAATAACATTGTTTTACAGTACACTTAGACTACTTGCTCACAAGCATAGATGACCATTATTAATAAAGAATTTAAATGAGACAAGAAAGGAAAGAAGCTTCTTAAAATTACAATCTGAAATAAATCAGATGGCTTGCAGTTTGTTCTTATACCTGGGTACTATTTTAGTGCCACGGAAGTGCTAGTATAGTTTCTGTGGTAAAGGTAAACGAGAGTTTATCCAAAAGTAGGTAGTTAGCTATAGCAGAAATGTATTTTATGTAGAATTGCTTGCATCTGTTCAGTTGCAATAATCAACCCTTAACTAGATTCAGTTAAAGATTCAAGCTTTTAATCTAGAACATGATCTAGACCTCCAATACCAGCATTAAGTATTTATGGATGTTTTCTCTTTCCACCAGAGTCTCTTAAATGAGACTTTGAACTTATTTACATGGACACAGTGGAGTAATGAGTCTCTTGAGCTTCTCCCGAAGTTCCTACTAGGATTAAGAATGGCAATCACTACTGCACAGTGGCAGCAGATATATGGCTTCCAGATGGTGCTTCAGTGTAGATGTATCAATATGCACTCCGGATTTGTAATAACTCCTTTTTTTCTACTGGAATGGCAGCAAATAGCCTCAGACATCTGCCATATCAAAGAAAATAACTTCAGATGGGCACCAGCTGCATCAGAGCATACATAGGTTTGCTGCAGATCCAATGGTCAACTGCTCTCTTGCAGTGCAGGTTCAGAAGCTACATCAATACTCTTCTGATTGCTCTTGTCCACATTTTAAGCAGGAATTCAGGAACAAAGAAAAGGTTATGGGAACAGTTTTGAACTTTTTTCCCTTGGCTAGTCTGCTAACAAAAAAGCTTAAATTCAGCACACTTGCATCTCTGGTTTGGACTTAAGATCTTAGCTGGGAAAGATTGTACTGGAATGAATAACTGGTCTGTAATAAGGTGATTTCAGCCTTGATTGAAAGCTAACACCTTTCACATCTGTGGGACAGCAGGACACTTAAATCATTGACTTCAAAAGTGCCCTCTCACAGTACACAGTATTTGTTGCCAGAAAGGATGGCAAATAGCAAAGATTTAACATTGACAAGCTCAGTTTTAAGTTAAAAGCTGATTGATTAGTCAATCTTTTATGGGGAGTGGGAAGAGGGACTTGTGTCTTTGATATTTTCAAATTTGTAAATTTGTGGATTTTTAATGAAGTGCAGTCATAGCTATATCTAAATCTTTATATCTATATATGATAGCTACAACAGTTGTTCAAGAACAACTTCTCATGGAAGAAGCTCTTTCCTCAACCCACCCAAAACCAAGGATTTTAATGCTGGGATGTAATTTTACTAGAGTAAGAGCATTGAGCCTACTGTTCATGAAAGTTTTTATGAAAGTTGTATTTTGGATAGACTTCCTGACAGCAGTGAATGAAAGGAACTAACACTGAGCAGCTGTGCCAATTAACAGCATGAGCCTCCCCAGACGCCTTGCTCAATACTCAGCAGGATGATTTATTTGAAGGCGCAGTACATACTTATTAAAATTGTGGCAAGTTTCAACACAACAAGTTAAAATTCATGGAAGGCCTAAAAACATCACCAAAAAAGAATGTACTTCTGGATTTTTTCCCTCTCATGATAATATATTTTGAATCAAAACAGCAAAACACTGTTGCAACTTGCAACTGGCTTCCCAAGTGCACCTGAAGAGTTGTTGCTCCTGCAGAATGAGACTCTGCTCCTTGTCCGTATCTAGGATGGAAGGAGTGAGGACTGATGGTACAAAACTAAGTGTGCACTGCTTGCTAAGACTATTTTCCAGAAATGTCTGGTTGCTACAATTCCTTGTGCTTCTGAATCTGCATGAAGGGGGTTCTAATATGTTGAATGGATCTGATAATAAACAGATGTAGGATTTCTGCACAGTTTTAATGTATACTACATTTAAATAATTCAGAATGCTTTTTCTGAAAGGGAATAGAATTTTGTATTTGCAACCATTGATTACATTTTGTTGAAGATGCTGTGAGTGGTGGGTAATGAAAACTGAGTAAATTCTAGGGAACTCTGTATTGAAGAGGAACATTCCTACTCCTACATTAGAAAGAAAAAAAAAAGAAATTTCCCAATAGACTCAGAGAATTTTCTTGCTTTTATGAGCAGGAAGGCTATAGATCTGAAAAAAAGGAAGTGATTATCTAGGGGTTGGTTTTCTAATACATAAATTCTGAAGAATCTCTTACTAAATGCAGTATCAATTGCTATTACAATGTCTAAGCTGTAGATTACTGGGGTAAAACTTGCAGAACTGACAGAAATATGGGACTGTGGGATGTGTTGATTGAAATTTAGAGAGACAAAGCCAGCTCCCTTTAAACACACACATGATGAAAACCCTCTGAACTGAGAATGAACTGAGAATACTTTTTCTCCAGAGGAACTCATTCATGCACAGAGTTTTTGTACTGTAAGACTAGTATGGTGTCCTTAGCAAATGGTTCTGATTTGAGGCACTGCAGGATGCTTTGGTTGCTAGCAGAACTTTCTTGTCACTGCTGAAACTCTCCATTCGCTTTTGTGGAGATGAAAAAAGAGGCTTTGGAAAGGCCTTCTTGGACATTTTGTTGCTAACATGAGGTATTTTTAAAGACCTTAACTGTATTTGCTTGTGCAGTATTTCAAAGCATTAATATATAAAGAATATACAGAAATATTATCGGGAAACATAAAAAACCCATTTCTCATAAAAAAATCAGTCACTCAGAGGACATTTTCACCCTTGGAGAACATTCTGGGGAGATAGTACATTGAGTCCACGTAAAGAAAGCAGAAACTGCCATTGTCTGAAGGTTCACGTCAATATGACATTGAAGTGGTCTCAAGTTCCTTCAGGTTAATGGAAAAATTGATTCTCTCTCTGTCATCAGAAGCAAGGATGAAAGGATGGTACCTTCTTGTGGAATAGTACTAAGTTTTGTTGTATGTTCACTGGTAGAAAACATTTTCTGGTTTGTTTCCATGGGACTTGTTTATTTCTGAGTTCTCCATCCATTGAAAATAACCTCGTCCCAAGAAGTTCTGTTTTCTGACTTTTGTGGTTGTTTCATTAGGTCTGTTTTCTTTTTTTTTCCCTTCTTCCTTTCATTCATATGGGGAAAGAACTAAAATCAGAAGCATCTTTCATTAAGAATGATGATATTTGGAACCAAGCAGACGATTTAGGATGTCCTTGCATCATGGTTTCAATTGAAAAATGAAAAGAAGAATTGCTGAGCTTGTCTGAATGTCTATACTTTGGTTGACCCTTTTTCATTTTGCATTTAAACATTGCTCGTTTTCTGCACTACAACTGAGAATGTGCCATGTTTTGATTATACAACTATCCAGACACAAAAATCCCTGTTCCAATATCCCACTTCTTCCACCCTCAGAACAGAACATCACAACACTCCATGCTGTTGTTTTGCACCTAACAGAGCCAAAGCTGACTAGTGCATTATAAATCTTTGCAGTGCCCCAAAATACTACAGTGTTCGTGCACATGAGGTTATTTAGCGCGTGGATAGAGGATAGTACGGTCAGACACCATTCCATTCTAATTTCTGCTGCACTCTTGGTGCCAAGTGGGACTTTTTAATTAGTCCCTGGAACAGCAGTGACTGTGAGTTTATGTAGATGCAGGTAAGTTTGCAGTACTAACCAGCAGAAAAGATGTCCTTTTCCACAATCTACTGCAGGGGCTTTTAGCATAGGGAAGCTAAGTGTATCTGACCCTGTTGAATTTGACCCTTGTCTTGTTAGCCTTACTGCTCTTTCACAGCCAGGTATAGGACACCATTTAATAGCAGGATTATTTTCAACAAAGGCCTGTGGGGAAAAAAAAGAAAAAAAGGAAAATATTTTACCACATAAGATCAGATTTCATCCTTGATATAAAACAATCTGTATTCATAATCTTCCTTTGAAGGAACAAAGCCAAAAACTATAAGGACAGTCTTGTAGCTACAAGGACAGACTTTTAAATATAGTTATGGAAAGGGAATAATTTAATGTCCACTTTTATTTTTAGTAAAAACGGTACTTCAGACTTACACATAGAATGAAATTAATTACTTACATTCCAAACAAAATGTTCAGTCTCTGCAAGTTAATTCCTTTGTGATGTGGCTTACAGTAAACTTCTACTATATATGCACTGGCAATACACTTATTAACAGAACTGATTCTTTCAGTTGGAAAGAATGAAAACCTTACTGATTAAACAAAAATCCCACAATAAGCCAGAAACCAGAACTAGACTAACTCAGTAATTTACTTCCCATCTTTTTCGGTTAATTTAACAGGCCTTCTTTTGTAAAAACTGTATCTAATAAATGAGGATAAAAAAGGAACTTCCACTACTTTGCTTCAAACCTATGCTGATCACCAGTCACTTGAAATAAAAGATGCTAAAGATGACTCAGATCTGGTAATTTAATTTGCATCTTACTGTGTATTAAAGACACTTGTCGCAGAGAAAGCATTGTGCTGTAAATGAAAAAATATTTCTCTACTTCTGCCCTGCCACCACTGATAATGGAGCACATTTCTCAAAGACTAGTTCACTACTACACTAGTAGAAAAGAAGAAAGCTGAATTAAAAGATTGCTTTTAAAAACAAATTGCAATGATGAAAACAAATACATTAAAAAACCCAGGAAAACCAAGTCAAGCTTTTCCTACTCCTCTTCCCATATACAGCAATCATGTCAGGCACTGTGCTAGTAATTTTTTTTTAAAGGACACAGGTACTATTTCTGAATGCAGTAAACACAATCTGAGAACTTTTAATATTTCAGATGGGAAACACAAACAACTCTGACTGATTAAAACCTTCGTATCACCTGTTACAAAAATAAGTTTGATCAAATGATTTTATTAATACTGCATTAGGTAACATACTATGGAAATACGGCATTTCTGCTTAAGGAATACATAAAATGTTCTTTCTTTTTTCCCCCGTGGTATAGCAAGCATTGATATTATGCTATATAAGAGCCAATACATATTTGTACGTATTTGTTTATGAATTTCTACTTGGAAAGTTACAGATAATTTTGCAGCATGTCATACAGAAGCTTTTAGCTACTTTTTATAAAATGAAATAAGAGTTCAAGAGTACAAGAACAGTTTGATAATTTACCTTAATGTCAAATTGAAGGTATCTCTTGTCCATCTCCTTGGAAACCACACTTTCTATGATGTCTACAGGCACAAGCTGGAAACAATCATATGCTGGGCAAAAAATGTTGTGAGCTTCACCCTCCTGAATTTTCAGATTCAAAAATCTGCCAGAATTTTGTCAGTCAGTATTTGTGAATAAAAAGTAGAAGTTAAAACACTGTTGAGTACTTTACACTATGTTCACAGATACTCGCAATGATCGTTTTTTAAACAGAGAATAAGAACTATCTGCTCAAAAGAGCTACAAATTTGATGAACAGCATAATTAAAAAAAAAAGAACACTGTCATGGTTCAAATGTGAGCCTCCTCAGCAATATTTAGCCCTATGTTTGTGGTCTCCATTCTTGCCATTTATCAGACAGCTCTGCAATGTTTAATTAAACTGAGCATTACTTCTACCTTAAATCAGACACAGAACATGTAAGTGTAATTAATCCAGGAAATAATTAATTTAATATGCAATTAATTTCTACAACTGTGCTAATAAAACCAGGTCTGCTCTTGGACACAAATGTCTAAATGGTGACCTTTTTAGTCCCTGACCACCAGAATGCAAGACAGAACAAGCTCAACAATCTGCTGAAAGCTGGACTTTACCAGTTGTTTAGTGTCAAAGCTGTAACAGACTTATTAATCTGACATCAAGGACGATTCCATTCTAACTTTAGTCATTTAAAGGACAGGCAGTTATCCTGAGGTAGTCACCTGAGATCCTTTAACAGTTAAAGTAGAGATACTTGTCAATTCATCCCATCTTAGATTCATATCTTAGAGTTGGATAGCTCAGTCCTGGCTATACTCCCAAGTGACTTAGAAAGGACTGGCTCAGAAAGATGAATTACACCCTACACGTGCCACCACAAATGCTTGCCATCGAACTGTGGCTCTGAGCCGGTGGCTCTGAGCTGGACCCTGTGTTCTGCACAAAGGACACACAGTCCAGCAGCCAAATTGGAAGCACCACGTCAAACCAGCGATCTCTTGGTAACTCCTACATCCCGCCCAGGGATCTGCAAGGCAGGAGAAGCACAACTAACAATTTTCTTGCCGCTGAAAAGAACTGCCTTTGGAAAGCCCATATGGAAACAAAGCTCTTCCTTAGCACATGGCCAATGAGTTCATACAAATGGGGCTGATCTGCAGTAGGAATAACTGTGCTGAAATGATGCTGTAACAAGACACTACAGGGGCACGGATCAAGTAGTACAGTCTCCTGAACGGGGACACAGGTGAATACAAAGCACTGCAGACAGATATAATTATTCCTGGGAAATAAGATTAATATTTATACTACCATAATTATCCACGTCTGAGATTTTCACTAGTGTGACTACTCTGACCTATGCAGTAACAAGTGCATTAGACTAATAGGACTTCTAAGTGAAATCTACCCCTCAGTTATTAACCCTCAACATAACAAAAGCATTTTAATTGCTCTTCTGATTGGAAATGGATTTACAATGCCTAAGTTTAGTGCGCTGAGATGGAATTAAGCATGTGCTTAATTTAGAAAGCGTAAACCCCAATGCTGCCAATACCAGACACACAAAAAAAATCAAGAGCAGGCTTATCTATTTACACACGAGCTTGAAACATTTGCTTAGGAGTTCTGCTGAGTCAGAACCAAAACAAACATTACAGAAGCCTAAACCAGTTGGTAACAGTTGTCTGAGTGACAACTAGAATATTTGATAGGTGCAAACCAGCAACTCTTTGAAACTCAAACATTACTTTAACATTAGCTGATTATGGTCTCTGTCCTTTCCTCTTCAAAATGGCAAGTATCAAAGTTTCTCAAATGATAGAAAAGTACATATACTCACGCCTCCCAGCATGCTCTGCAGAAGTCATGTCCACAAGGCATATCCACTGGGTCTTCAAACACAGAAATATTACACATGCAAATGTCACACTGTAGATGAAAAAAATGCTTCTGATTAAGAAATACTCTAAAGCTTTTTGTATTGTTAGCAGAATGAGTTATGTTGGAAAATTTCAGCAAAAATTTAAAGTGCTCAGTAGGGGAAAAAATCTAACTGTTTCCAGAAAAAAAAAGTTATTTAAGCTATAGGAATGGGAAAGATTGGGTATCTCTGTTTCTATAACTCCCTGTCCGAAGAGCTTATTTTGGGCTGCTTTTCCTTGAGCTCAGGAAGTGCTTCACCCTGCAGAGTGCTGGAATCTCAGAGTTAGAGTTCTAGGTACAAAAGGGAGCTGAATTTTTCATCAGCTTCACTGACAGCCAGAAATGAGTTTGGAGATGATAGAGGCTACAGGAAATGCTTAGCATCTCACACAGTCAGGTCTAAATCAAGGTGGAACAGTTTAAGTGTGCAGCACCAGCAAATATTTTAAGTAATAACCTACATATATATTATTTTTTTGAAAAGACTTTGAGGTTTTTGATCAAAATGAAGAATAACTTATGCTACAAATACTCCAACAGAAGATATAATTGCTGAACTTTACAGAAGTAGGTACTAAAGAAAAAATAACACTGAATACTGAGACCCTTACTCTGAAATAGTTAAAGAGGAGGGATGAAATTACTCACTGCTTATGGTTATATGTGGAAATAAATATTAATGTTCTTCAAGAAATAAAGAAGGATTTTTCTTTTCATTGAAACAAAGACACTGTGAAAATGTATTTCAACTTTCAATGCATTAGGTATTATACAAACATGGGACATTTTCAGAAAGTTAGCCTGTGGTATGCCACTTTAAAAACATTTATATTACAGCCAAAACAAAATCAAACAAAAAAAAATGGCCTTTAAAGAGTAAAACTCAGTGAAGATATGTATTGTTGCTTCGGTCATTTAACTGTATTGTCTTGACAAAATTAAATATTTTAAAAGTTGGCAATGCATTAAAAATAATCTCTATTAAATTTATATGAGCTGTAAATTTTGTTTAAAATGTATCTTTAAAGTAAGGAATTTAATGAAGCCCTGAGTTCAAAACATCACGTAAAAACATTTACTAGAACTGTTTATAAAATAGGATGCAAATGCGAAACAGGTAAAGGAGCTTTATCCCTTGCGGTTTTATCTATTCCTTTTAGTTTTTATTTTCCTGGCAAAATGAGATTTGATAGTTCAGATAAGATTCTTAAACAAACAGGAATACTAAATGTATAACTCTGGATTTGGATTTAGACACACTAGATCTGTAATGGCAATCATTATCCAAACCTGCATTCCTGGCTTATGGACCATCAACGCGAAACAAAACACGCAATGCAAAACTGAAGACATACAATCTTCTGTTCAGCATTTTAATTAGGACAATTATTCACGGACAATATTGAACTGCTAATGTAAATAATTGTACAGTAACAATATACCTTCTATATAGCTTCTTTTACAGCATTTTACAATTAAAGAAATAAAATGTTTCTATGCAGGAATGCAAAATCTTAATTTTAATATGAGATTTAAGGATGATCCATTTGCAAGACTGCACGTAATATTCTAAAAAAAATGCTTAGATCATGGAGCAAAAGTTTTATAATGCTGCAGCTGTGGATTATTAAAAAGAGAACTCTGTCTTCCAAAAGAGCCAACACTGATTTTAATGAAAGGCGCTTTCATATTTCAAATTTGCAATAGCTTTGTAAACCGCTTGAAGCAGCCCACACATAGTAAAAGTAATTATAAGCTTACAGTACACTAGTGGGCTGACATTTCAAAATGCAGACAAAGACAATTTTGTTTTCTAAAGAAAAAATTTTCAAAAGGCAGGGTTCACAGAACTGAGTACATTCGGGGAAATGGATACAATGAAAGTGAACATCTTGATAAGGATGAGATGAGAAGTTCAAAGAGCCAAATGCACTGATGTGACTGTAGCTGTCTAAAATGAGAGTTTGTGAGTGACAGCCAAGGTAAAAACAGAATGGTTTATATTTGCCAGATGCTCAACTGTTTTATCATATAGAATGTTTAAGGTGTCAAATTCTCTGTTGACCACTTTTGGAAAGAGAAACACTTTATACTTTTACAAAGGTGGTTTTGGCAGCTCCCTTGTCTACACAGGTGCACTGTGTTTAGAAATCAGCTCTTTTGCCGTGCTGGCTTAAGATCTATTTATGAATTTACCACAGCTGTCTCCATGTCTCCTGGTGAGGGGCTGATTTCATCAGGGGAAGTGACAGAAGAGCGAGTAGTGCGTGGAGTCCGTGGAGAAGGGAGCGTGTCCCACGCGTTGTATCCGCTCGGAGGGGGCGTTGGCATCTGAACCCCAGAACGCTGGCAGCAATTCTCCGGGTTACACATCCAGGCTTCAAGTAACTTCTCCCTGTCCCAGTCTTGAAGAAATATAGAGATACAGGAAATTGTGTACCTGACAGTGTTTAAAATATATTTTGTAACTGCACCCTCAAAAGAATATATAAACACTAAACAAAAAATTTTAAAAATAAATAACTATAATAAAGTGTGATTGAATGGAACTTTAGACATTACATTATAGACAACACATTCCGAGATAATACATAATGCAATGCATTTTTGTAAATAATTGCATAACAAGCATCTCCTTTCCCTGTTATCTCAGTCTTAAAATTATTTTTGTTATTTATTTACAGCAATTGTAGTAGCTAGAAGACTCGATTGAAAACCAGAACTGTACTGACTTTCACAGACAGATGAAAATATACCAGCCCTCACCACCGAATTTTCATTATTTTCCTTTCTATGAAAAAAGTGATTGTTTAATACGGATTAAATTTTATCTGTTGTAGTTTTTTTTTTAAATGAAGCCAAGAAATGAAGGAAGAAGACTAATCTTTTGGATTACAAAAAGATTTGTGACCTAATGAGTTTCCAGTTTTTATATATCTGCATATAAGTGATGTGTTTCTTGGGGGGGAAAAAAAAATCCCACCTAGGTGGAAAGAAAATTTCATATATTCTCACTACATTTTATTCTGTAATTAAGTGTTAGTAAATCTTTTACTTCTATTCATAATTAACGCATGTTACTAAATGGATCCACTGTGTTCTCTTTGCTAACTTATGAATTTTAGTAAAACACAAGGTAGTTATATTTGTTGAATTGCTTCTTCGTTATCCTGAAATCTACTGCTGTATAATGAACTAAAAGAGAAACAATGTTGAAAAAACACTTGTAGAAAAACTGTAAAGTTATCTGGTTTTGTGACATAACCTTTTTTTAAATCTTGGCTCTAATTCTACATAATTCTGTTTCTCAATTAAAAGAAAAGAAGAAAAATACACTCTTAACTCTTCAAACCTATGTCAATAAATTGATATATTTGTACAACAAAAGAAAGCAAATCTGCTGGATTAAATATTATATGCCTGTAAACTATTAAACTCAGTATATAAGAATGATCTTTTCAAGAATTGAAAACATGCTTTTCATACCTTGTGCGAAGTAAGTCAAGATTTCCCATTATTCTTTTGTGAATTTCAAGATTTAATGCGAAAAAAAAATTACAATTTGTCATTTGATGTCAATTGTCTAAACCTCTGTAAATACCTGAGTTATTCCCTTTGCCAAGCCCAACCAATACAGCTAACAGGCAAAATAGTTGGCTTTCTCATGACTTGCTAATTGTCTGTGCTTCTTTCTATGCACTGGCCAATTGTATTAAGTTACCAGAACATCACTAAGGCAACATCAGTAGAATGACCTTTCCAACACAGACTGATTTCTTCTCAACTTTCAATTCCTGCTTGCTAGATGCTGGCAGACATTTCTTCACAGTTTACATCAACCTCACTGATTTTCAACTAATTGCGGACTGAGCTGAGAGTTTGAACGGTATTGCCACAATTTTCCTCTTCAAAATATCTGCTCAGGTTATGGAGCCTACTCAGTCAAGTATTTATAATTTTTAGCCTCAATGAGACTATTCTGGGAATACAACACAGCATTCAAATATTGCGCATATTATAAATACAATATAATTAAAGAATTAACATTAAAGAAAAAAAAAAAGCAAGGACTGTGCCTTAAATATCATCAAACTGGCACAAGTTCATGTTTACTTAATTCAATGTTAAAAGGAACACAAATACCAGCTACAGAAAGTAATATAAAAGAGATGAGTTTCAGGTACCACAACTCCTCATGAAAGTGTACCAAAAGCTGTGGGTTTAAAATAATGTCTATTTCACTTTTCCTGTCTCACTGATTTTCACAAGGAGCCCACAAAAATAATAGGGTATGAAAGCTTAATCCAGCAACACAGTGATGAGCACGCAAACCATTAACTGCCTGAGTAGTTCCTTTGGCATAAAGTAACAATGCAGATGCTTCAGTAAGCATAAGTTTTGAATCATTGAATCAAAGCCTAAAGCTTACACTGAGTTTCAGAGATACTTTTGTCTGGAGCAAGCACGCTGAATTCAGTATATCCCCTTTCTGACAACCCCAGTTTAACCTGAACAAGAGTACAGACTTATTTCAGTGAAAATAAACTAGTTACAGATATGCACATGGAAAAGCATACCCTGTATTAAAAGTGTAACTATAAAAAAATCCTTCAAAGGACACACGCTCATTTAATTTAAACCCCAAGGCAATTTCCAACCACTTATTACAATGGCCAGACTGCTTTTATTGCAACAAAAAATAAATAAAAATTAGGTTTGATGAATTTGACTTTTTTGACACATAAAACCATGGAAGTTTTACTCCCGTGTCTCTCACCAAAATAGGGCAGTTCTCTTTTTCCACACTGCTTAGGTTCAACTGTCTTCCTTTATAATTTCCTAGTTTGAATCACTTTCCTATCAGCTTCCCTGTCTGCCTCAATGCTTTTTGACATACTGCAGCTGTACTTCTTTCTGAAGTACTGTGTGGTCTGTTTCCTGCTATTTGATTAACCACTACTTCTCTTTTACTTAGAAATAAAATGCAAGCATAAAACTGTGGTTTCGAATTTGCTGAAAGCAGTTTCTTTAGACTTTAAGGGGTGGGATTACCATGTGCCCGAAGTAGAGCTTCTGCAGTAAAGAGCGGGGCTTGAAGCATGTCAGCAGATTCCACGATCAGCATATCCTTCAGCCTTCGCAGGTCTTGAAGTCTTAGCCCCTCATATGGCTTTAAGAAGAAGAAGAAGAAAGATAATTTATGTCTACTATTTTCAAATTACTTTCTAATGCAATATTAAAAAGAAAGCATTCAAAGCACTGTTACTGATCACCATCTCAACTGTGAGGCAGTATGGGACAAAATTTATTCACTGTGCACACCGATGACCATGCAAACCTATTTGGAAACACTGTCATTTTGTAATATTTATAGTATGATTTTTGTAAAGTTCAAAATCTAAAAGCTATCTTCAAATGATAAACTAGCCTAACACTGACTCTCTCTCTCTCTCCCAAAAAAAGCTAGATTTTCACAAAATCCAGATGAACTTTGATTCAGTGATTAGGCCTCAGATGTTGTGGAATAGGTATGAGAATGCATGACTAGATTTGAACTAAGGATTTAGAGAAGAGCCAGAGAAAGGACAGGTTAACATACATTGCATATAGATTCTCCGACACTGACTTTATACATTAATTGAGACCTGCTAACTCTGACTTGGTCTGGAGGAGGATACATTGAGACATTAGACAGTGAGAAGTTTTTGAGCAGAATCCAGTACAGGTCTTCTGAGGCAATATCCACCCTTTCAGAAGTGAAGTCAGTCCTGAATAGGACACATGAGACATGCAATTAGATGTGCATAGCAACGCAGAAGGGTTGCGGTTGGAAGGGACCTGCAAATGTCATTTTTTCCAACCTTCCTCTTCAATCAGGGTCACTTAAAGCCAGCTGCCCAGGACCATGTCCAGATGGCTTTTGGATATCTCCAAGGCTGGGGATATATTGTACATGGAGATGTCAAAACTCTTTTTGAGAAACAATGGCCAACTCTCATAGCCCTACAGAGAGCATATCATCCAGCTGCCTTCCTGGTCTGCTGCTCCATTCCCTTATTACAGCATTAAAATGGTCAAATCAGAAAGACAAAAAGAAGTAATTTTAGGATTCTGAATTAGTTCCAACCAAGAGAGTAGAGATACACACATATGTTTGCAGACTCCTTTTTAAAACAAAGAAAGGAAGACTATGACAGCAAATACTGTATTTGTTAGTGTTGCACACAGAAAATGCCCCACAGGTAGGAAGAGGAAAAAACAAGTGAGGGTCTCTACAGAGAATGGATACAGAAAGGGTGTGTAAAAACCACTATTCTTACATGCACTAGTTTTATTTATATAAAGGATAGCTAACAAAATATTTAAAGCATTTGACATAACATGTTACATGCTCAGAACTAATTAAGAACCTGGCCACCAAACGGCAATTTGGAGACAGAAGGACACAGCAACAGTGGTGACAGATAACCACAGTTAAGACTATGCATCATTATCTGCTATCTATATTTTGGTTTTATGTAGACCATAGTCCAAGACTCTCCAGTGCTAGATTATAAGGAGACACATGTATGCATACATACGTAGTGAGAAAGCAAAAGACCGGTTCTGTCCTAGAAAGGTTACAATCTAAGTAAAAGTCTACTGTCCCCTTTGAGGATAACAAGCAGAAGGCAGAAGTGATGGGGAGAATGGATTTCCTGGGATTCTCAATGCTTTTGTTCTTTTGAGACACCTACTCTAAAAATGTAACTTGCTTCCTGTATTCCAGACATCATCCATAATGCATCTGAAACCATAACTGACTCCCACAAGGACATCTCCTGTTAGCTAATCAGTGAAATAAACAGGTGCTTCTCAATATTAGAAACTTTGTCATCAGCAAGAGTAATGCTCCACAGATCTGCATTGGGTCTTTGTTCTTTTTGAGAAAGCAAGCAAAGCAGAAGAGAAATGACCTGTGAGTGTCCTGACCTGTATCTTGATTGCTCAAGTTCAGGCAGTTTCTGTATGTCCTTCCATAGCTGATCATGCATGACTCAGTAAAGGACAATCTGAACGTTAATGACTTGCACTGAAATAAATCTGGGCCGCTTGGATTAATAGCATGCTGGAATTTGACTGACCTTCTTAACTTATTACAAAAGAGATAATTTTAAAAAAACATTTCAGAGAGACAGGGATACTGTGTGCCAGAATGATTATAATTGTGCTGTATGTACAGCAAAAAAATAGAAGCAAAATGGTCATGACTAAATCCGAACTCCACTTTGAATTGCAATTGTAAAACAATCAACTGTGTCAGCACAACAGTACTCAATACTTGAAGACCATATACATCATAAGAAAAAATGTCTTTTCTGTTAAACTTGCAAAATATAAGCATATTTTAGGACCTGGTATTTTATCCTGAAATGTAAATATGTTCAGAACTATATTTAATTGATTGGTTCTAGGTCAAACACTGGCAAGTATCTCCCTTTGAGTAACGGCCTACTACATTATCTCAGTTGAAGCATTCCACACAACCCAGCAAGGGAGTTTTGGATCTGCAGTTTATAAGAATCCTAATTTTATCTTTTTAAGTAATGAGGAAAATATTTATTAAGAATGTGTTTGAAACATCAGACATTTGTTTCATAAAATAATATATGAGCCCACAAAAAAGCTGAAAGAAAAGAAATTTTAGGCTGGCACTATCAAGTAGCTTAATCTGGAAATTCCAGAGTGAAGACTTTATACAATGGGAACCTTAAAAATGCTAATGTGTACAAGACAGGCTTGTAGAGATTTGTGAAGTCTTTAGTTATGAGGGTGTACATCCTTTATGTAATATCACTGAGGTTTGTTTTTAACTACTTCAAACACTGATGACTTATCTCTGCAATGCCATGTGCTGTAAAGGATTTTGATTACAGCTTATGATGCTCAGAGACCTCCTTTAATGGTCATTTATGGAGGAGCTCTTTATTGATATTTGTTGTGAAAAAGAGACTGATCAATATTAGCATCATTTAACTATAAAATGATTTTGAAATATACTATTAGAGTTACTACCTTAAGGCATTGCTGAGCTTCTCACTACAGATTTCAACACTTCTGTATTCTCAAGAGCCTTTCTTTGAAATTTTCTTCTCAAATTTTTACTACTAACATTTAGATATCATAAATTATACAATTTTTTTTCTCCTGAAAGTACTTTCAGTGTGTAAGCTGATTATTTTAACAGTTCATTTCAAACTATTATTACTTTCTTCTCTTTTAAAGCATCGTTAAAATAGACAGGGGCAAAGTACCTCTTAGCTACAGTGATGACTATATAATTAAATGGTGTCAAAACACTTCATGTAAACATCCTTCTTTATGGGTGGATGGAGTTCTATAGTTAATGGAGTAATATATTAAAAAATTATTTATACTCCATTTAACTCATTCAAGTAAAATTATATGCACTATATGTATATAGGAGTACATACATTTTAACTAACTGTAGTCCCCTTCTCTCCTTTCACTTAATAAACCATTCTCTATCTGTAGAGAAAATGAATTTTAATAATTTAAGGTAATTCTTTGTACTTATGTTATTTGCATTACTTATATATTTATACGACATCAATTCAGGAACTGAAAAAACCATTCCAATTATTATACACTCAGTAAATCTGTGATACACTCACTAGCAGTGTATTTTTACAGCATTCGGTGGCACGTGTAAAATGAATGAAGAAATGATGTGTTTTGCTATTGCACAAGGTACTTCACTGTGTCTGACTGAGAGCCAAAACTGTTCTGGATGATCTGCTCTCAGGTACTGCTCATTCCCAGGTGTTTCTTATGTAAGTTTAAAACATGACATGATTTGATTGAAAGGAAGGACTCTGTTATCTCCCAGGGATACATCACCAAGACAAATATGCTCTCATGCTACAGTAAACAGCAATGTAAAAGACTGTGCAAAAGAACAACCAAAATCTATAAAAGCAGCTGAAGAACAATCACTTACTGTCATATATTTTAGTGTATCTTCAATTAGATTTAAAAGATAAATTTAGATTTTATATAACAAAGATTTTTTTTGAGATTATTCAACAAAGTAAAAGCAAAGAATCGAGAAAAAAAAGATTGTGTTCTCCTATAAACATGGCATGTTTGGAAGGGGAGGTATTGGGTACTATGATTCCAGATACTACTGTGCAGATCATAAACACTGGAGTCAAGCCCATTTGGCTGTCATGCCTGGGAAGAAATCCTATTCATGGTTTTCAAATGTTTTATCTTTTCCTGTAACCTTCATTCAAAAGATGCAGTTCCTTTGAAAATGCATTTCTTGGTGTTCAAAGTTTTTAAATTATTCATGAATGAATATTTTCTGTTTTGGAAGGATGTTGAACAGTGACAATTACAAGCTGAATACTATGCTAAAAAAGCATTTTGTACACTCCATCCCTCAGTTTTTAATAATATATAAAAAAGAAATTGAGGGGAAAAAAGTACAGGATCATCCTTGAGAGGCAATTTTGGTGAAGCATCTGTGCTCTGGGGCTTTTGATGGAGGCATCACCATAGCCAGTGGTAAGTGCAGCTTTCACTGCCCATCCCAGACATTTGTTTACAGACCTGGAGGATGAGGACATGCAGTCATTTGGATTGCAGCTCAGTGCAAGTCTTTCTAAGGATGTTTTTTCAACTGGTTTTGGCCACTCTGAGGGCTAAGATTGAAAAATTAACTTCTGGCTACACGCTCTTGGCATCTCCCTTGTGCCAGCACTTGTGCTCTTAGAGATAAACAAGAAGTTAGAGAAATTATCCCACTGGAACTCTTAAAGAAAGGGAGGAAAAACCAGCAGGGAGCACATGAAGACAGAATTGCTCTATGTAAATCCCCAAGGTCATCAATTGGTGTACCAAATTCCAGGCTGACATTTTTTGGCTTGTGACCATTTAGAACACACGGGAAAGCTGCCCTGGTATGTGAGATGGATAACTGTACAGTCCCTTGTAACTATCAAGTTTTTAAGCTGGTTTTGCTCAGCATCTACCTTAAAGAGACATGAGACAATATCTTCTCTTGCAGAAAAGCCTGTTCAAGTGGCTCTTGATTTTTCCCACCCCTATCTGTAAGTTCCCCATTTCTTAACTGTGCTGGTGCATATGCCAGCAAACCCTTGGTATAAATACGATGATAACAATTATTCAACTTAAATTAAAAAGTTACATACTACCACTTTTTAAAACTTTTTCTTATTTTAAGCCAAAATATTGCTATGATCCAGCTGAAAACACAACCTTCCCAATAGTTCTACTTGCATAACCAAAGGAGTGGTAAACTGCAATTGTGGCAAGAAACGGCTGCAGCCTTTTAAAGTGTTTCTGCCAAGAGACGAAAATATAATTTCAAACTATCTTCTTACAATTTGGATGCCTCTATATGGGAATATCCAGAGAAATTAAAATGAGGTAATTACATTTGCTATTTCAACGTACAAAGTATATTAAACCTCTCAATCTCTCATCTAAGAATAAACAATCTAATTAAGACTGTTTATATTTGAATTTATCCAAGAAAAATGGTCAAAAATTAATTGAACACTACAAAGACTTTCTTACTTTCAAATAAAAGTGAACAGGAGTGGCATTTTTCAGGGGAACAGTTGATGTGATCTAAGCCTACTCATGTATTTTCCTTTAAACATCATTTGGTCATAAGTGGGCTAAGCTAGTAAAAGGCCAAGCCATGCTATTTCTGAAGGGAGGACCCATGGAGAAATCTGTTGTCCTTTAATTTAAACAGAACTAATTTGTATTATTTACTGAATCATATAACTTATCTATGTATTCTTATTCAGAATTTTAGTTAACTAAAATCTGATTATGGATAGGGAAGGAACTTGTACTCAGAATCTTTTTGGTCAAATTATCCTTCTGGAATCACAGTCGTCTGTAAGGCATGACAGAATCCAAGCAAATTTTTGTCAGTGAACTGTCTCTCTCTTTCAAAAAGTTACTTGGAAATAACACCACTTGGTATTACCTGTTTTTCATACAAACTCTGGTATGCAGTAGCTTCAGGCATCATGTTATAAAACAAGAAAGTAAATGCACTATTTTGAAGTCCTGCACTAGTCAGTTTTGAGTGTTTTTTGTAACATTCAACCCCATTTCAGTCCAGAAAGATCCATCAGAAGAGTTTCCCTACTCTATTCCACAGATTTGCTCCTTTTCTTTGGTCCTCATTTTGGAGACAAAAAGGCATCAAAATAAAAAAAAAATAAAAATGCTTGGTTTAGATGAACTGTTTCCCAGCTTACTGGTCTCACTGTACCTCCTCCAGCCTCACAGCCTGCAAGACAGTCCACATAATTCAGATATGGATAATATTTCTGTTTAATTTTGACAATGTATTTGTTATGTTCTCAGAGCTTAACTTGAAAATTATAAAGAGCTGTGCTCAAATTGTTTTACAAATACAAAGTACAGTACCTACTGAAATACCCTGCAGACTTTTGTCACAATGTAACTGCTACAAATACAAATGTGTAAAATACTTCAGATTTAAAGTATCCTCTGACCTCTTTTTTGTCTAAAGCAGCATACTCGGCTTCAATGCTTTCAGCTTCAGGATCACGCGAAAATACCATTCGAGATTCCAGGTTAAGAGCCAGCTCTTTGTGGTGCTGTTTCTCTGCACAGTCACATGGGGTATCTTTATTTTCATTTTCTGCAAACAAATCTCCACCATGTTTTACTAGAAGCTGAAAAGTAAAATGGCAAAGTAAGCAGTTATTAATTAGGAACTCTAATGACACCCTAAGGAAAAGGCACGTTAGTTAAGAAGAGAACAAAAAAATATGAACATGAAAAACAGAGACAAATACAATAATAATAATAATAATAATAATAATAATAATGGTCTCTAGAAAACAAAGATTCTCTATTGTTATTAAATAAATTACTACTTGCTTTCACACATAATTATACCTATACCCACAGTAATTCCACAGAACCACAAAATCTAAGAAATATGTTACAAGGCAATGCTGTACAGTATGTAAGTTAGGTTTTAAAGACTAAAATTCTGCTTTACTGATATGGTCAGTGCCCCACAGAAAATGAGAGGCCTGAGGGCCTCAAGCATGTGTTGAGATGGAGCTAGAAACACTTTTAAATATTCTTTCTACATGGGTACAACTCCACCACTTGTACACTTGTGCTGACAGAAAATAGGACAGATGAGAGGATACCAATTCACAGGGAGCACAAAATACTGCTGGCAGCTCTACTTTGTTTTTGAGGACATGAAAAAAGTGAAATGAAATAATGTTAATTGTAGCAATTCTAATACGGTCTAGTATTGTGCCATTTCACCAACCCCTTCTCTTGCCAGTAACTTCTCCCCACCAAATGCAGTCTCCAGCTATTCAACCCTTGTGCTGCTCTGCTTAACTCGCTGACTTGTTCTCCTGCTATAAACCGACCTGATGCAAGCAAGGACAGCATATGCCACAGATTATAAAGGCCCAAGTGGACCATTCTGTTGATTTATGACGATACCTTTATATCATTACTAAAATGATTCATCTCATTTCTAAATAAAGTCTATAAACACTATCTTGCCTTCAAGTTAAGATCATGATGTCTGTAACAACACTGTCCAGGGGATTTCAAAACTCAGGTTCTAATTTTTATACTTCTAAAGAACCCCAAATTTCTCCAAAGTTATCTGTTCTTCACATAAGCCTTTTAGATCATGATCAGACACTCCTTCATTTTTTCTTCAGCAGAAGAGAAAATTTCCTTCACCTGTCACTGCAGAATATAGAATGTCTTTTACAAAACCGGATTAATTCTCGTAGATTGGGAAACCTTTCCCACGTTCTCCAAAATGAAAAGAAGTGCAAACCCAAAAATATTGCAAACCAGTGCAACAAGATTTAGTTGAGAAAATATTAGTGTCATAGAGTATTTGATCTTCATAGCAGAGTATCAGGCAGAAATACAGATAATACTGGGACAATTACCAAGATACACAGCCAACAGTTAACCTTTGTTCTATCTAAACTTCTTCACACTGCCAAAACTTTGTTAACTTGAGTGTCATATTCTGTCCGTTCATTTTAACCTCTAACAGAAATTTTACTGAGGCAACTAAGACACCTTCTGAGGGAAAAAAAAAATATATATATATTTGAAAGAACATTCCATAGACTTATGCAGCTCAAAATCTAATCTGCAAGTTGAGGAATATGCAAAGCAAAGAGTTTTTAATACTGATGCCATATTTCTCTAGAAGCACTGTTAAAAAGTCTTATTTGCTTGATGGAGATCAATAATCTAAACAATCATATTAGCAATTTAAACAATTGCAAAAATACCACTTAATATGCCAAATATACTGTGATAGTGTGGAACGTATCTGCATGAAATCAAATCTATTCAGCATGGAAGTTATTACTGTCTATTCTGTAGTTTGAGATAAGAACATTAATTTTGCCCAAACTATCTTTAGCAATGGGTTCCACACAGCTGATTTGCTCAGAGAAATCTAACCGTGTGAATGGAGAAGTATCAAGACTGCATATTTGACTGTCAACGCTGAACAAGTCAGCTAGTAGGTGCTTCACCCACAAGGATCTATATTTGGGGTTTCCTTCTCTTATTTGGGTATGGTGGGGATAGGCAAAGATACAGAACTGGGGCTTTCCTGAAGTGTTGGAAAGTGAAGGAGACAATGAAAGAGGAATGCTGCTCTGAAGTGAGATTAACCACTGCAAAAAATAGGGAAAAGGCACTCCTGGGGTACTAAGGGACCTTCAGTTTACTGGAGAGAGGGACGACAACTTGAGGATTAGGCAAGTCAGTTTTTCATCTCATATTGTTTTGTTAAGAATTTTAATCCTCAAATACTTCCAGGAACAAAGAGATAATTGTTAAATTCCTTCACCGATCTGTTTCGGGCTTGGTGAAGGCACGTAGTGCTCCTGTCCATAAACCTGCTCCTGTTCAAGGAGTTAGAAGGACTACAGACCACAGACTGGAGGACTTAGGACATCTCAGATCCAAGGTCCTCTACCCCATGGTAGGGCACATAAAGAAGTTTACTCTTGGAGGTGGTACACTATGTTTCTAATGCAGAAACCATGAATAGTTAAGACTACATAACTCTGGCAAATAGCAATCCATGTAGACCAGACTGTAAATTCTTCTTCAAAGACAAACTGAAAGCAAATTAGAATCAGAAATGGTTTACTCAATTACAGTATGTATTGTCAAGATAACATAACCCAGTTTATATAATTAAATGGGGAGCTAGCAGTCTAGTAACTGGATTTATCTAATGAATCACATTACAGACACAGAGAAATAGAATGATAATTTGTAAAGAAGCACAAACCATGAACTTTTATGACGAGTTTAAAAGGAATTGATTTTACAGTCTGCAGTTAAAAGCTGCAGCCCAGCTCCAGAACCACAATTCACTCTGCAGCAGCTGTGATTCCTTCTGACATTACAGTCTGCCTGAATCTTACTGTGTGAGCCCATTTGTTTCACGCTCTTGAAACTGAAACTTTCGTACTGTTGTGTCTATCTCTAATACCACTGAATAGCCCCATTTAGAGACATGAAGGCAGGAACAGGCAGAAGACTCCTTGCTCAAATCTGTTGTAAATCTGAAGTCTAAGTTTGTAAATACCAGATATTGAAATATATTGGAAACTTGTTACTGAAGTTTTCTTCTGTTTACCATTTCTCTACCAGAAACAACCTTTCTGATGTCAAATCATTTTACGTGAGTGTTTTTCACCAACTTTGTTCAGAGGTCATTAAATGCTAATTGCTGATATCTCCCATTTTCTCATACGACATGCACATTTGTCCTCTGTTGTATAATAATGTAAACAAAAATATGTTTAAAAGCAAATGTGTCTATCAGCTT
This sequence comes from Mohoua ochrocephala, assembly GCA_013398855.1. Taxonomy (NCBI): domain Eukaryota; kingdom Metazoa; phylum Chordata; class Aves; order Passeriformes; family Acanthizidae; genus Mohoua; species Mohoua ochrocephala. The sequence continues at coordinate 254,402 of VZTA01017438.1, forward strand.
GAGGAAGGATAGATAGAACACCTGTGAGTGAAATGCCTATAGTCAGAATCTATCAGGAAGATGGACCAAATAAGTGGCACTAAAACAAGAGAACAAGAGCTAGTCCTTGCAATTAGTTTCTTTATCAAATCTGAAAGAATAAAAACTTGACAATCAAAATAAAAGCAGTAGTAACACAGACCTAGGAGACAGCCTGATATTTGTTTACAAAGAAATCACATCACGAGAGGCCCTAAATCAATCTTATAACCATGATTTATTTTGGATGAAACAAAGAGCCAGACAACACCTATACGCCATTCAGTTACCATGTATGTAGTTAGCAGGGTCTGAGTATACTTCAGCTAGCAAAGACTGCATGGTGACTTGCCTCCCTGGTGAAAATCAGTAAGGATGTAAATAATTTCTAAGGACATGTTGAAGACAAACTGCTGGTGTGGAGCTTGAGGAACTGTAACAACATGGGGCAGAGAAAAGAGAAGGTATTGGGGCAAGATTCAGGCTGTGTTACTGGAGGGTAAGTATCAGCATCTAACAGCAGCATCCTCTTAACTCCTCTCAGTACTGAGCAGGAAATCAGAGAGGCAGAGGCTTAAATAATAGCATAGAGAATGGCATCAGGAAGATGACTTTTCATTCCTTAGAAGCTCCAAAAACTAAGGATGATCTGTATACTAACAGAATGAAAGAAGTGTGGGATATTGGAAATAAAAATACACTATCTGACCTTCTATAGCAAGAACTAATGAAAAACTAGAAGGTAAAGGAGAATATTCAATTCAAAGGGAAGCACAGATGAGGCTGGGGAATTGACAAACTTTAAATGAGAATTCTCAGACAATATCTGAAAACTTCACAGAATACAACCAGCAAACATAATGGGAGAATCATAGAGAAGTTCACAGTATTGGAAAGGTGATGCTATATACCTTTTCTAATAAATCCCAAACAAATAAACAAACTAACTCTATCAACAAATACCAGTGGAATACAATTCTGGAATTAAACAAAAAAAAAAAAAA
>VZTA01017438.1:255437-303971 GCA_013398855.1 Mohoua ochrocephala
AAAAGAAGCTTTGGTGATGACCTGACTAAAAACCTTAACAATAAAGGCAACATGGCTACTAAGAATAGAAATGCTGCAAGAAAGAAACCACAACAATAAAGGGAACTGCTGTCCCTGCGTCTCCCACGTATATTTAGAAAGCTAATATGTAAGCTAATAAATGATTCTTAAATTAAAATTTCAGACTACATAGGTGACTGGATAATAGACAAAACAGTCAGCAAACACAAGAGAGGAGAAGCAACTCCTGACTGTCCCGAGCAGTCTGCAAGACCTAATTCAAAATGTTGCCATCAAAGAACCACTCATTAACAATTCCCAAAGATTCATTAAACTTGCAGAAGCAGTAAAAAGACAAGAAATCCACTGCCTACTTTCACACTAAGTAAGTGTGGAAAAAAATTCCAGAAACATCAGAAGAATCTGTGAAGAGAGACAAACAGGACAGAATCATATGGAAAATAAGAAGCTGAAGCTGTCTCCAGATGAAGAATATGTAAAGAACAAAGCCTGGGAAAGGTAAATGCAAAATCACAATAAAGAGGACTCTGACGGTTTTTTGAGCGGTATATCAAGCGCATAACAACTCAGAATAAATAACTTTAAAACATCACACGGTAAATCTTTCAATGTTTTTGTAAAGTTGGTTGCTGGACAAAGTGTAAAAGCAATCTCATATAACATACAGCAGAAAAGCGCTATGAACTGTTGGAGCTCAGATCCTCTGTGGATGCACCACACGTACTTTATGAAAGACACAAAAGAAAGTCTTTCAAATAGAAGTCTCAGCACAAGGGGTTCTAGAAATATCAATAAACCAAATACTAATATGAATACCCAGCATCAGATGGTACTTATATTCATGAATCCTAATGAAACTCAAATATGAAACTTCTGAACTATGTATTATAATATGCAGCTTACTGATTAAATCTGTCACAGTACAAAATTAGAAGATAGTAAAAGTAACACCAATACTAAAAACAGCTCCAGAGAACATCAGGAAAGATTATCAGTTTTTACTGCAGAGAGAGGTCACCAGTGAAATCCCAAAGGTTCTGGGATCTGACTGTTTAAGAGATGAAGTTGTTATCTAGAAGAGAAGGTGAATAAAGAGGTGATAAACTTTGCTGATGATACTAAACTACTGAGCGTAGTCTGAATAAACATGAAATTATAAACAGAAGAAAAAGAATGTAAATTTCACATATAAATGCTGAACTCTGAATTAATTGTTGCCATTGAAAATACAAATCTTGATGTTAAAATAGACAGACTTATGAAGATGTTAGCTGTTTTCAAAAATGTTAGATGTCTGTTCTTGTGTTCTTTATATTAAATTACCGGCACAATTAAATACTAGTTCTCATTACTTGATATAGTTTAAAAATAAATCTGATGTAAGACCTTCAAAAGTCAATCCCAATTACTCATTACTATCCACTACTTTCACAAACATTAAAAAAGCTGGACACTGTAAATTAAAAACATCAAATCTGTTCTTGAAACATGGACAGCATTTCCAGTCTCAGCTGCAGAGCAAAATAAAAAGAGCTCTGATTTTCTCTCAGGTAGTTATTTCACTTCTCTTTACAGATACAAGATGCCTATGCCTACCTTTAAAGCTTTTTCTCCATTGTTACAGTCTTGTAATTAATTCCAATTTTTATACGCCTACATGAGTCTTCTTCATGTTGAGGAGTTATTGTCATGAAGTTAATGTATAAGTAATCCATTTCTTTCATTTTTCTCTACCGCGTATGTTTTAGGCTGTTTATCTTTGCAATTTTTCCAATTAATGAAAAATAAAAAGTTAATTCAATATACCCTATCAGATTCCCTTCCCCACAAGAAAAAGCTTTGTGAAACACTGTGCATGTCAGCTACTCATGACAAGATACATAAACTTATAATTATATATGAGCCTTTACCTCGACACAGGTTTTCATCCCTGAGGCAGCAGCATAGTGCAAAGGTGTATTTTTTTTGTTATCAACAGCATCAATGGCTGCTCGTTCATATTGTCCTTCATCCAGCTTTGCTCCCTTCCACTTCAGGATCATTTGCAGACAATCTGCTCTTCTGCAGTCGTCTTCTGAGGGTCGTGTCAGGCGAGGATGAAGAGCTCCTTCTGAGATCATGATCTGAGGTCCCATACACAGCAAGTGCATAGATGTCTCATTGTGCACATTCCGTTTATTTGGGTTACCATCTCTAACAAAAAGGAAAGTTCTGCCGTGGGGGAAAAAAATAGAAGAAAAATAATTAGCACACAATTCCATTCATTTCCTTGAAGTGGGAAATGTGTATTATGACAACTCTCCTTCTTGCAAAGATTTTGATTAGCTACGTTAGTGACAAATGCTCTTTAACAGAGAATTACTACTGGACAGCTCTCCTCCATTTCTCTTAGGAGTCGAGAGCCAAGACCTGGATGAATTATTGAATTATCACTAAGTAGCATATACAATTACTTTGTCAGTGTATGAGAAAGTTTATTCTACAATTCTGTGTTGCATTGCGATAAGTGTTATTAAGTCACAAGACTGATGAAACAGGTACTTTATTTCTTCTGCTCTGTCCTGAATAATAGTGCATTTGGTAGTTTGCAAATAGATAATGACAGAGCAATTTCTTGAAAATTCATTCTCCTTTTCTGTATCTTTAGTCAGATGTTGATGCAGCATTCACTACTTCTTCAAATATTATAAATACTTTTCTTGCCAGCATTGCACACACTGAGGAACGACTATTGACTTTTTCACTCTAGAACATATGGAAGTGCAATGTAATGCAAACTCTCTCCTATGCAGGTGACAGAAGCTGGCAAGAATTTAAGTGTTCTCTTGAATGCTTTAGAGGCATTTCAAAGTCAACAATAAACTATTACCAGCAAAAAGGATCACCTTAGGAATGAAAGGGAAACAACAGGCTGATTCTTAGAATCACAGCTCTGAATCCTAACAGCACCTGAGACAATACAGCTCCCTGCTGCTTCTTGCCAGCAAGGATTTATAGAAGTTACAATCCAGATCTGAAATGAAAGAAAAATCACACAAGCCCTGTGAATCCGAACTTGCTTTAGCCTTTTGAGGCATACTAAAATAATATTTTTTTCTTAAGGGAGAGTAAATGATAGGCAATGGCAGAGAGGAAAGATCACCTCTTTGAAGGACTGGGGTCAGAGAGACAGCAGTGGTGAAAGAACTCCGCGTGAAGGGAGGAAGAACAGGCATTGTTCCCTCAGGATCCCAGAAAGGTAATACCAGGCTAAACCTGAAGCATGGCACATACATTCAAGAAGTCACTGCGAAAATGCCTGCTCTGTTCCCATAAACCCCCTCACACATAAAACCCGCACAAAACACTGTGCATCTCCTCTCCAGGCTGTTCCCTGACTCCAGTTTGCAAATATGAGAAAAACCAGTTATTCTGGAATCCCCATTAAGTTAGTGCAGGGGACCAGGTTCCACCCTCCCTGACCACACCCTTACGACTAATGAAAACCAGTTTCAATCACTTTCAGGCAGTTCAGCCACCTGAAAGCAGGTGCTGCCTACATACAAAATCAGACAGTATTGCTCTTGGTGAACAGTGGTGAGAAGAACTTGACAAACTTACCCAATCTGACAAAAAAAAAAAGTTATTTACCTCAGTTATTGCCTTATGCTATAGTTACAAGCGTTAATGTCATCTGCTCTTTCTGTTGTCCCTGAATACATCCCACCTTTCTCTCTCTCAGAGTTCACCCATGCTTTGTTCAGGACAAAGAACAATCTTGAAACTATTTTATTAATAAAGGAAGAGGCTGTACAGGGTGAATGGGAATTTCCCTTTCGGATATTATTGAAAATAGTCTGGACAAGTATTTCAGTAGAAAAAACCAGGCATAGATGATCTGGTCATGCAATGGAGGAATGCCTTGACAGCTGTTTGGTCAGTCGGATTTCTGCTCTTTCTTCCTCCTGAAAATCTCTGAGTGGTTTGAATTTAAAATAAAGCTTATTATTAAAACACCATTCTTTTAAATATGTAGCAACAAAGTATTCAGAGGAAAACATAAAACAGTCTCTACGTTGCCCTATTTTGGCAGCAAAAATGTTCCTTAGAGAAATCTCTCTTTCATTCCATGATAGCTGACATGATAGATGCATTTGTTAGGCAATATGAATATGCCAAACTTGAGATTAAAGATCTTGTCAAAAAAAGTGACAGCATATTTTGTTGGCTTGAAGTTTTTTGTTTGTTTTCAGAGGGAAGGGATTTAGCTACACAGGCAAAGTGCTTCAGCCAATTACATGAAATGGTAAGACTAACCAGTATCCAAAGTGAATCTGCTCATTTGAATTAGCTTTACATAGTATGAAACCAGAGACAGAAAGAAAGGAGGGGAAGGAAGGTGGGAAAGTCAGAGACAGAAAGAGGGAAATGGGAAGGGGAGAGAGAGAAAAAGGTGGGGACAACAACACAGATTCTATAGAGGCACTAGGATATGATCAGCTCTTCAGCATAAGGGGAAGTCAAGCCAATTCTGGAAAGCCCAGCTGAACCCATGACTTAAAGTTTAGAGATGACTAGCATCCAAAAAAGGGCAAATTAATACATTTTTACATCCACAAATTCATTACTCAACAGGGCTCCATATTTAACAGTGGTATTTGGTGCATAAGACTTTCACAGAGCAGTGCTGTAGATCCCTGCAATTTGGCTCACAACTTCAGAGGTATAAGAAGCTAAATTTTGCCTGGAAATGTACTGATAGAGTGAAAATATGCATTGCCTATGGGAAATATCACTTAACCACAAGGCAGACAGACTTTACTCTAGTTGCAGTTTCCAGATTTTGCTTCAATCTGTAGCACTTTGCAGAATCCAAACTTGAGGTGACAAAAGCATCATAAAAGTGTTGAAAAAGTGACAAAAAGGAAAGGGCTGTAACATTCACACCTACTACTATCTGTATTTGCAGAAAAGCAGCAAGAAACTCAAGATCACAAGGCTGGGAACTTGAATAATAAACAACTGGGACATGTCCTCACTTTGGGAAACTAACAACACAACTACTTCTTCAGGTTTTTATTAAAATCTTTAATGTTTGGGGCATGAAAACCACCATATTTACAGGTTTTTTTCTCTCTCTAAACAAATGCTATATATATTTTAGCTATATATAGATACACACTGTTGGAACTAGATGATCTTTAAGGTCTCTTCCAACCCATACCATTCTGTGATTCTATGCTACATATGTATGCATAAAAAACCATACAAAAATGTACCCATGTGTGGAAAAATAAAACCAAAATTAAAAACTGGTGTAAAATGAAATGATAAAAGTAGTTCTGACAGCTGGAGGCTAAAGCATGTCTGAACATGCTCAAAGACAGTGAAAGTAACAATTTTTGAAAGCAATGCACTTACGTATACTGGATAAAGTACACAGAAAATTGCACTGTTGCTTTAAGCAAGACAAGTAAGGCACTAGAAAAAGATGAGCTGCAACAACAGGGTAAACTGCACAGGACTCCTTTCACAACATCCCATCTACTCCTTGGGTTAGACAGCCCTTGTAAGTACAGCCTGCTAAACAAAGTTATATGGCAAACTCCAGCGCAGGCATAAACCTAAAGCGCATAGCTTTAAGAGAAGTATGAGTATTAACAGAAGTATTTTAAGAGCATTAAGAGAAGTATGGGTAAGCCATGAGTTACAACAACGTACAGAAGAGCCACGCCATGTTACCCAGTAATTTAAAACTCATTTGCAATGAATTAATTCCTACAATTATTGAATCATTCAGCTTCCAACACGGTAGGCTAATACTGATGCATTAAACCTTGAATAACTATGATTATTTCACTAACTAAAAGTACTTTTCTCCCACATATACTATAAGAAAACAACCACAGTGTACTAGTAAGCACTTGAAGAAATCTTTTTAATCACTACTGTTTTAAATAATTTTGTGAAGGGTATTCTTTTACCTGATGTTGAAAGCCACACCTAGTTAATATAATTATTGGTATTTTTATTCATTATACGGTGCTAGAAAGTTATTTATTAGTACTTAAAAGTTTCTTCTCTGTTTCACTAAGATTCTTAAGCATCTCTTAAAGCCCAGGAATCTCCTGCATGCAGTAAAACCCTGGACAGGAGAGAATGACTATTCCTATTCTAAAACAAAGAATCAGCTGACAGGTCACTAACCATTTATGAAAGAAAAACCACAGACTATTATACTGACTTTTTGTAAGCCTCAATTCAATTGACCACTTGCCTAACAACTGTTACTAGCACTACCAGAATTCCCGTAAACACTAGAAATGTCCTGCTGTAGCAAGGAGTGAGGTTATACCAGTGATAATTTGGTTTAGGAGCAAAGGAAGCATCCAAGAGGCTGTCAGTGCTACTGTCTCCACTGCTGATGGAAGTCTGTAGAAGTCAATTCTTTCTTTTGAAATTTGAAATCTTCACAGACATTTCAAGGTCTCTTATGCCAAGTACTCCACTCTGGCCTCCAATCCTGTATTTTTCCTAAACAGAAATGCCTCCATTTATTCCCATTCATATGACTCCTACCAAGAATTGTACATCTGGAAAAAGGGGTTAAATAATTTCCTGAGTACTCAAACAATTTCTGCCGATTTTCAGAGAAAACCACCAATGTGAGAAGCAAATCCAGACTATGGCACATATGAATCACATCTTTTACTTAGAGCAATCTAAGGTTCAAATGGAAATCTTTGACTCTTTAACCATGTGTTCTGCTGGGCCTCTTTCCCTTATGGACTTGATGTAATATTCTGTAAAAATATTACCTAGAATGCAAGCACTGTCTTCACTCTCTCCTAAACTGGCTCTAAAAAGCCTTACCATCTTTTCTTCACTGTGTTGCTATCATTTCACCTATGGTTTCTCCAAATAGCTGGTTTCCAAAAGACTGTTAAAGTGACTAAAAGTAGGTCAGCACCTGGGTCTGAGTTCCAGGTCTGGACTGATTCATGTTAACGTAGTAACCTGTCAGCTAAAAGGCGCCTCAGAAAGGTCTTATACAAATATGCGTCAATAAAGAACTTTCTATTTTCTTTATTAAAAAGATGCAAATAGGTTGAAAAGTTTCTCAGGTTTAGTGATTTTGTGTCAGCAAATATGATTAAGTATGACCTTCTGTACACAGACAGCAGTATTTGCTTGGTACAACACACAAAAAAAGAGGGAGAATGTGCAGGAGCAGCAAGGAGATACGACTGAATTCTGGAGCACAGATCCAAAGACAGTGCACTCTAAAAGTGAGGAACGCAAAACTTGGTTAATCCTTACATTTGTTACACCATGGGCCAAAGAAAAATTATGCTTTATTTATGGTTCCTACACCTGTTAGGAGGAACAGCAGTACCAAAACAGAGATTAATTCCTGGTGCAAAAATGTATCAATTATATCTGTAAGTTTCTAGTAACCAGAACACTATTGGTTTTATTTATGAGTTACTTAAGTTCGGCCTTCCCTTGGACAGTTGGGAATACTGTTTCCAAGATCCCATGCCCCTTCTGGCTTTTATTTCAATATTCTGAGCGAGATTTCAAAAGAAATAGAGCTGAGTGCCAAATCAGAAGTGGCTTCCACTGAAGCTGGCTGCTTACCAGAAGCTTTTGTGGCAGTCCTCTGTAAAGCAAAATCTGGGTGATTTGCATCTCTCTCTCTCTGGCCCTTTCTTACACACATCTCTTGACAGCTAGAACCCATTCTCAAACATAGGTGTCATCCTTCCAGCCTTGTCTCCAAATCCTTTCTTTGAACACAAATTTTTTCTGAGACCATCCACGCTGAATTCTCTTCTCATATAACTGTTGACTTTTTTTTAAATTGGTCTCAAACAAATGTGAGATGAAATAATAAACATGAAATTACCAACAAGTGTGTTCACTGTCACCTTTTAAACACACAGATTTGTATTTCTGTGTGGGACAACTATCTTCATATCAGTTTGTAAATCACCTAGCAGTGTATGATATCTAGTGTTGCTATTATTTATACAGCAATAATGAAGAAATTACGAAGTGAATACTATCAAGCTTTGCTTCATTTCTATTTCTTAAAAACTGTATTATAGCAATTGTCTCATCTTTATCTCTCACTCCATAAAAATGTCTTCAATTTGTATGTTGCTTTATCTTTAATGACACTCATTTTTATTTTCCTTAAATGTCCCAATGATGTAACTTGATTACATTAAATTGAAAAAAAAAAGGTGTGAATTTTAAAAAATCAAATCATCCACAACCTGTACCTTGGCCAAAAGGAAAACTGGGTCTATATACAATGTCACTCAATATTTTGCTTGGATTTGCATTTAGGTATAAAAATTAATGAGTTATTTCTGAAAAATTTACTTCCGTTTATCAGAAACTGCAAGTCTCTCAATCGTTATTCCAGTAACTACTGAGCCAACAGATCTCTCTGGCAAGGAAGCCACGTGTGCCTCTAACCCCAGGGTGAAGTGAAGCCATTTGACACAATGATTCAGTATTTACCAATCAACTCGACAGAGTCGCAAACTCTACCTGGCAACAAAATTAGTTGAAATAAAGATGTGGTCATTCTGGTTGGCACGGACCAAAGCTGTACTCCTCTATAACCCAAATAAAATTTTACTTTGCCTGTGGTAAAATGTTCATGACGGCTCTACTAAGGAGAACAGACAACACAGAATAAGAAACCTTTAATAGTATACTGCATTAATAGATCTCATCTCACCAATCACTAACAAAGCACTCTTACTCCGCAATGTCTGATTTCCACCAAGCAAAGTAAAATTAGAACAATTTCCTCTGGGTGCAAAAAAACCTAGCAGCAAGAAGCAGCAGTAACTCAGCACACTCAAAGAGTGGCAGCTGTAACTGGAGAGCAAAGGCTGTGTTGTGAGCAACAAACTCATAAGCATCACATATCTTTAAACTACTAAGATTAAAATAATCAGAAGTTAGACAGAAAAAAAGTCAGCTTTAAGAGCTAAAACCACAGCAGCTGACTGGCTTTTGATCTTTGCTTGTAGGCCAGACTATGATTAGGATAAAGTCTACCCCTGTTTTCCATTTTGTGAGGAACTTATGAGGAACACCAGGGAAGACACCTTGGGAGGCCACACAGATCTATTCAGTGAGAACTGCTTTTAACTGAGATTTTGAGCTTTAGGGAAAAAAACCCAAGGAAGTCAGTCATAGAAGGGTCTGAGTGTTTCAGCCTACCTTATTGTACTTTAGAAGACAGTGCCCAACTGGGTGGCAGCCTTTAAGGAATGTAGCAAATGCTACTGCTGCTGCTCGACCATGTGTAGTTGCTCCTCTGTTTTCTGTCTGTGTCCCGTCTGTTTTCTGTCTTTGGCAGTTTTCTCCAGGATTTAGTCACAGTAAGAACTGGATCATTTTTAAAGGCTTCCTATTTTTACTGTTTGTTCATCAGCTTGACTGCTTTTTAGACTGACTATGATGAAAATGACCTTTTAAATTACTATTTTCTACCATCCAGTCAGATGCTCTACTACTGAAATCAGGGGCACTTCAATTCACTTGGTCCTCTTGCTCCTTTATAAACATGCCCACAAAGCCCTGTCAGATCATATTCTTCATATATTATTCACCTATATCTAATCAAGAGATCCCTTCAGTATTTCATATTCCAAGGAATTTGAAAGGTGACCAAGACTCACAACCACACAAAATAACTAATCTAAAAAGGACCTCACAGAACCAATTCAACAGCTGAGTGCAACAACAACAAAGCAACTGGATAAACACCAACGCTCCCACTTGGACAGATCCAAACACTGCACAGATCATTCACCACACACCATGAAAGGAAAACATTTAACACTACACCACAAGCAGTATCTCCCACAAGTAGCATTCATATCTTATATTGCAAAACCGTCAAAGTGTTCTATTTACAACTTTGCAGGTGCTTACTATTCAATTTTACATATTTAGTATAATGTAGGATGAGATTCATCTTCTCAGCTCTGGTGACTACAATGCAGACAACTACAGCTGATCCAGTTCTCTTAAATTCCCTTTAAAATCAATGGGAAGAAACAGGCACTTCTAGCACATATTTAATTTTAAATACTTCATGGTCACCTTCACAATACATGAATTATGATATTGCCTTCACTAATTATTCTGACTGGATTTATTATCTATGTCTATATTGACTCTAAAGGAGACCTAGTATGAATAATTCCAGTGCAGACATACTTAACTTTTATGATTAAAATTAATCTTAAATAGAAGCATATTTGAAATATTTATCTGTATAATTCTTGATAATTGTTTTTTGTTGTTCAAAGTAAATGATCTAGACAATGACATTCTAATAAATTATTCAGATGAAGTAATGTATCATATATTTTAAGTTAATAAACCAGAACAGAACTATTTTGTTATGTGGAAGAAAGGGAATATAGTTAGGTGGTTCTCTTTTATATTAAAATAAGAAGCCAAAACTGTAAAAAACTACTTTTAGTGGAAAGAAGCTTAGGCAACTATTATCCCTTCATAATTTTTTTCCCAAATGAGCTTTAAAATTGACTGGAAAACTCCAAGCAAGTGAAATAATTCAAAGAACTACCATGAAGAACAAAAAAAAGGGGGAAAAAAAAAGACTCCTCCAGGAGTTTTCTGAACCACCTACTTGAAGACATCCATGCATTCAATACAAATTTCCTTACACTGGGATCCTGTAGTTTTGCTTAATAACCCCACATTTTTCCCACTTGCCCTTATTAGACAAAGAGCTGCCATTAACCTTATTATTTTTCTTTTGCACACATTTATATCAGAAGTACTGTTAGGAAAGCAATTTAAAAAGGAACACTAGACTTACTGTCAAAGTATTGAATAAATGTTCAGAAATTTGATAAAGAAAAAATATGGTTTGTAGCACCTTTCCGAAGATTTCAGCATGAATGATTTAGGTCTATTTGGATCTCAAAGTTTAAATATTTACAGAACTTCTGTCTGTCAAAACAGTGAAGTAGCCTTTTTTTGATTTCCATTTCCAGAAAAAACAGTATCTAAAATTCAGAGCAGCTTCAACCTTATCAGAAAACAAGCAACTACAGCACTTCTCTAAAGCTAGATGATCTGCAAAGAAGTTAACAGGGTTTTTCTTCAATACCTTTCCTTAACAAATATTTTTGCAGCATAAAAATCCTCTAATATCCTCTGAACTTCAGAGAAATCTTGTTCCGAAAAACAGTCTACACATATGTCCCTCAAAATCATCCAAAACTAATTTTCAACATGACTGCAAATGGATTAAAAGCCAACAAAACCTGGCACGGGAAGAGACATTCCTGAATGTGCTGTGACGAATGCAGCGTTCCCTCTGAGGTCAACAAGTTTTCTGGCAAATTCACCCTCCACAATATACTGGTAATATCAACACCCCTTTTTTGATTGCATTACAATTACTTAGACCAGTCCTTACTGAAACCTCTTAAATAGCCAGAAGAGAAGTGGACTGTAGCTGAAATTCCAAGAGATGCATATTTATTTCAGCCTAGAGGAAACCACCATTATTTTGATGTTCTGTCATTCTTCTGAAGTGAAAAACACTTCCCAAATTGTCGCAATGAAACAAGAGATACTTCCTGTAAACAAATCCCAGACACATTTACCAATGTTTCTCTCTGACTAGCTTAGCTATGCCTTCATTGCCAGAGTTGCTTTACCACTATTACTGAATGGCAGACATCAAGAATGTTAAAAGAAGTGGGTTTGGGTTTGATTTTTTTTTCTTTAGTTTCAGCAATCACCTCAACTTCCAGAATCTCTGTAACAAGAAAGTCTTGCTTTTCCTGTTCTAGAAAAAAAATCAGCTTCACAAACCTGTCCTGTCTCCCCACAGTTCCATGTTTCTGTCACCTCCTCCTCCCCCCTCTTCAGGCCAGGACCAGCAGCAACTGCTGCAACAATCCACTTTTGGCTTGAATACTCACAAAGTGCTCAGATGTAGCAGTATGAAACACACAATGAGGAAAATCTGTCACTGATCCAAAAAGCTTCCCAGCAAAGCTGCAAAACTGAAAGTCACACCATATATATTGCAAAATGACAGTTTATCTAAGGGGTTTTTTTTCCTTTCAATGTCAAGCAAGTCCTCGTGATTTCCAGTCACTCCATCTCAACCAGCCTCTGGAAAGTCTGTTCTCCTCTCAAAGCTCAGGAGTGGTTCACCAACAGCCAGACCCTCGTGAGTAACTTTCCACACTGATAGCAATTCTTTCAAACTAAACAGTCAGATGGTCTAAAATGTACCTTAGGCAAGAAAAAAAAGCCTGAGGGCATCAGATGTGCTTGATCATCTGAAGACTACATTTTCTGAAGAAAAGATGTTTCCAGTGTGCTTTGTCTGTAATATTTTTATATACCTTTAGGGAGTGAAACTTAAACTATCTTCTTGGCTATGAATCTTCTGTCAAGACCTTAATCCATAGGGAAACATGATAAATGTTTGCAGTGGAATGAGACCAATGTGCATGTCGTATAAAGCTCTCAAAATCCATATGCGGGTGCTTCATGAACTGCTCCAGTGTGCGTTCTTCCACAGGCGACAGTCCTTCAGAAAGACACAGCTGCAGTGTGGGTCCCCCACAGGGTCACAGGTCCTGCCAGAAATCCTGCTCCTGTGTGGGCTCCTCTCCACAGGCTGGGCAGCTCCTGCCAGGAGCCTGATCCAGCATGGGCTCTCCTGGGCTGCAGGCTCCTTTAGGGCACATCCACTTGCTCTGGTGTGGGGTCCTCCAGGGGTTGTGGGTGGATCTCTGCTCCACATGGATGTCCAGAGGCTGTGGGAGGACATTCTGCCTCACCACAGTCTGCACCACGGGCTGCAGGGGAATCTCTGCTCCAGCGTCTGGAGCACTTCCTCCCCCTCCTTCTCTGGCCTGGTGTCTCTGCAGGGCTGTTTCCCTCAAACATTTTATTCACTCCTCTCTCACAGATGCTGTGCAGCATTTTTCATCCTCTCCTAAGTACGTAATCACAGAGGTACCACCAGCATCACCGATAGTCTCAGCTCTGGCCAGCGGTTTGGGGCTGGTTTGGAGCTGGCAGAAGCCAGTTGTGTCTGGTGTGGGGCAGCTCCTGATCTCTTCTCAGATGCCACCCCCACAGCCCCCTGCTCCCAAAACCTTGCCCCATGTTAACCTGCCCTTCTGTTAACTTCTCCTCACAGGTGTCACAGCTGGGGGTTGAGGGTTATCCTGTGACAGCCTTGGAGCAGGGGCTCCTCTCTCTTGATGAGCTTACTGGCCTGAGACCAAGTCTTTGAAAATCTTGTTTGTGCTCATTAGCTGTGGTCAGCAATTTTTGGTTTTTAAACATTAAATGCTCTGTTAAAACAAACTGGTATGTCAGGTAAACATTATTTAGGGCTGCAGACCAAGTTATACATTAACGGAATGTCGACTGTGTTCTGGTTTTTATTGCAACATTCCTAGTATGTTAAAGTTTTCTATGATATTCACTAAAACGATCAAGAAACAATCCTAGCATTATAATACATTCTTGCTGAATCTTGCGAAAAGAAATTAACAGCAAATTTTCAAATTTTTACATCTTGATACAGCTCCTGGGCTGTAAATGCTGGATGAAAAGTGCAACAGCCAGATGACTCAGACACTTGCTGCACAATAACTGTGCAGCTCGAAATCATTGAGAAATTTCTGTTGGCTTAAGTTTCTGCCAGTAGACTTCATGCTGGATTAAACCAAGTTTGTCCAGGTTGGGAGTTTTGCTTTGTGACCCTTTCACCTCTTCTCCAGTTTCTTGTTTCTGCCCTCGTGAGATCACTGCAGCAGGATGTCCTCAACTCCCTTTCACTGCTATCTTGGTGCCTGTGCTTTCACGGTGCCTTTGGACAGTCACACCATACAGCGAACAGGGAATTTGTCCCTTTGCCTCAGCATTGCCAGAGAGGATATTTCTAAACATCCCAAAATATCTCTCTCAATGTATTTTGTAATGCAAAAGGTGCACCAACAACTGCATCACACTACTCTATTTTGAGAAAATCTCACACAGTGAACTGTAAACACGTCAGTTCATATCCACCTACAATAATACAAATCTCAGCCTATAAAGAAAAATTGAATTATATAGTGTGCATGCAAGTAAATGCTAGAGCTTGTAGTTAGTGTTGCTACAGATTCCCCAGTATTTAAAATGTTTTATGAAGAGATAAATATAAAATACTATACAACTATGGACATCTCATAATTGTAAATTTCTCTCAAAATACAAAGAGATTAAAATGAATTTATTTTCAAGTGCTGAACCTTATCAGTAAATCAAAGCATTCCTTTTAATAATCAACTTATTTAACCCCTGCCATACCCAGGACTTTCTGTGTCAAAAAGAAAAGGCTTAACTCCAAAGCACTTGTGCCCTTTCTGCCATTAACTTAGCAAACAGACGCACTGTAAGGCTTATATTTATTCACTTTTACTACTTTGTTTAGCTAAAAAGGCTACATTTTTGTGCAGCTCATCTTAGAGAGAAGCCCTTAGAAAGACATCAGAAAAGTTAATAGGAAAAAAACTTCAGTAAATTACTCCTCACAACTGCTACAGTTCTAACAGTCTGGGTTTTCAGAACCAGACTCCAGCAGATAAAGGCACCTTTCCTATAATAAGGGACAAAAAAATGTATTACAAACCCTAGACTCAAACAAGGAAAAAGAATGATTCTTTTGATCATTTGTTTGCAATGTGTGGGGAAAAAAAAAAGTTGTCCTGTGAGACTTAGATGTTCAAGGTCCCACGTAGCTAGTAGCAAAATGGCATTTCTAAATTACTTTTTAAAAAAATATAAAATATTTGAGATCCCATCATAATGTTTCAATATGAATTAACTAATGCACTGCCCAGAAGTCAGTAATTATGACTACTTCTTTTCATATGCGCAATGTCATGTGTCCTTGTTGTTTCAATGAGGCTATTGATTTCTTAAGAGCTATTTTCTTGAGAGAAATAACCTGAAAATCTCAGAGGAAAAAAAAATCATACGGAAAGTGTAAGTAAAAACTGGACACTATTTTAAATTCAGTTTGGTTAACTCTTCTATAATTCAAGAATCAGGAATGGGGAAAAAACAAACAAACAAAAAGATTCAGTGATGAAATGAAAACATCGAATTAAAAACAGAAATACAGAATACATGGGAAGAAGAGAAAAATATGTAGCAAAAACTGAGGGAAATGAGAAATTATAAAGTAAAAAACCAGTTAGATGAATCTAAAACACCGAGGAAAAATTTATGGTGAGAGGCCAGATAGCTAGTTAAGTTACAACACATGAGGTACAAAACAAACTTTATGAATACTACAGGCCCATTTAGACATAAACACAGAGATGAAAAGAATATTACCAATAACACAGCTTCGTATTTATTTCTGTTCTGTTTCCTAATATAAAGAAGAGGATATTTATGAAATTCTCTCTAATAGTGCTTACTGAAGAAGAGGTTTAGCAATGTCTGCCTGGTACTACCTTCACAAAATACCAGATGAGAACAGCTTGGGTCTGCAATGTCTGCACATGGGTAAGATGTTAATCTTTAATTGATCTTAGACCACTGACAAAAATATGGAAGAATGCAAATAGCTAACATTAGGGATTGCTGTCCATGTTGACTGCAGCAATAATAAACTCACTTATAAAGATATTAATGTTCGCTGTTATTATCCAACACAAAAACTAAAAGCTGCCTGAATAACACAAGAATAAATACATATTGTACCATCGAGAAGTAGTTACAATCAGCGTAGTATCCATATAGCTTTGCAAACAGATTATTTTAAGACAGGAAAACACATCAGGAATGGTGGAACAGTCACTTATTTTCAAAGAACCATCGTATAGGAGTCTTCAGGAAGTAAGCTAAAACTGCCTAAGACTAATGTTACAAGAAAGGAACAGACACTGAAATAAAACTAAAGACTGTTATATCAGCCTGTGATTACAAACTAATTTGCATGCTTTCTATTACTACTTGAACTTGTTACAAATTCTGTGTGTGCAATATATATGTGTACACTTATGCACACACACATCAGGTGTTTATAACCTGGCTGACACTCTTGCATTTGCTAGGTCAGTTTTTCACACTCAAGCCAAATTTCAAAGGCTGCTTACCCCAGGATACGATTCATCCCATGCCTAGCAGCATAATGGAGCGGAGTATTGTGCTGGTACGTTTCTCCATAAGAAGTATTTGGGTCAAGAGTTTCTTTTAGTTGAGGGTTGCTCTCATAGATTTGGCAGGCCAAGTTTTCATCTCCATTTATAAGAGCTTTGCGGAATTTGGTGGTTGTATTTCCCATGTTGCTGTCCTAGCTATCAATGGCACTTCTTCCTTTCCCCTTCATCCACTTGTTGTACGGTTCTGTAACATACTTCACAGCCTAAAAAAGACAAACAATATTCCAGTTATTCTGTAAAACACTTCTTCCTAGATTAGTTAATGCAGAGCTACAGCACTGTAAATAGGCAGGTGAAGAAGAAGTACATAGGGCCTGTAAACTCTCCTCATGAATTGCTGAATTCTTTCTAGGTAAATACACACAAATTCCCAATTCTTCACAGGTTATTTCCCTGATAAATTGTGCCATCTCCCTCCCTCTGCAAACATCTTCACTACCTGTACTCTTTAAACATTTGGAAAAGAAATGGCTAATATCGACCTGTATCAGAAGACTGGCATGAACACTGAATTTCCACAAATGAGAAATGAATTAAAAATTAGACAGTACTTCAAAAACAGAGTAGATCTAAAGCAAAATTCTTACATAAGGAAGAAAAATTCTTCAAAAACCTGCAATAAAGCAGATATCAGTTTAACTTTTAGTTAAAGAAAATCATACTAAAATATGCTTGAAGCACCTGTGCTTGTGTAGGTGGGTGTCCACGGCACACTTCTGTGCCAGCAAGACGAATGCCCATGAACACAGGAATTACCATGGCCCCATTCTGCTAAGCAGACTCTTTTAAACACCGGAGCCCTTACACACAGATCTACAATGAATGTGTCCATACAATGCCTGGCATTTGTACTGGCACAAACCAACTGCACCTTACAGTACTTCGAGGTACTTTCCAGCTGCTGCGCTCCCCAGCCTCTCACCTTTACCTGATGGAGGCAACCAGCAGATCGAGCTGCATAAAGACAGGGCAGACAGAGCATCTCTGCTCGTGACACAGGACAGCAGGAGCTTATCCGCTTGTGCAGCTGGAAAGAGCACATGTTGGTTTATGTCAGGGGACAGACAGGGGAGTCAGCACCAGGCTGCGGCTGGTAGCACAGCGAACCTTCTAGGAGGTCCCTTTTGTGCATGAGTCATCCCATCCAGACTGCTCCATGCCAGCCCTTTCACCCCACAAAACGCACACCAAATGTGCCAGGCACAGCAGGTTAGGGGATTCAGACTAATTATGTTGTGCACATAAAATCAGACAGGGCTGGAGCTGCCCAGTACCTTATATTCAACTTGTTGGGGCTATCTCAAAGCTATTGTTTCTACACTGGCTTTCCAACGCAGTTATTGGTGCCCTTCCAGTCTTGTAGACAGATGAAATAGAGGAATCCAAGGAGTCTAGAGCTGCAGATAATCCAAGGGAATCAGGATGTGGATAAAATTCGCACTAAAAGGATTTGAGGAAACCTGGAGAACAGCTGCATGGACATACTTTTGTTTCCCTAGAGCTGTTGTCACCACTTGTCTCACCAGCTAATCTCATCAGCGTGGTCAGGTCTGTTCAAGGAGAGAGGTGGCCTTGGTGGCCTCCATGGTCATCCTTTTTCCTACAAAATTTTGGTAAGACAACTCTTATTTTGAGTTGTTGTGAGGTAACAAGGACACTGCTGTATCAGCTGACGCCACGTACTAAACATGTTGTCTGAGACCAAAAGAAGCACCAAGTAGGCACTCATCCAAAAGCAAATGGACATCCTTCATATGTCTAGTTATATACACAAACCAAAGCCCAGATTCTTCAGTCACACTACAGATTCTGCAGCATTTTATATCTTCCTGTCATTGATATATTGAAAATATAAACATGCAGATACTATGCAGATATAATATTTATATTCTTCCAGAAAGTCACTGCACGTTCACATTACTATGTCACAGCTCTCAGTGCTGTAAATTGATGTGTTTTCAGATGCAAAACTAGTTGCATTACTCTAAATACTGGATAGTTTCAGGCTTTAGTCTATAAAGCCAAGAGAAGTTCCACACGCTTTTCAGTCAACCAGCAGTTCATATTACAGTCAACAGACAGGATCTCCAAAATGACTTGAAAGAATGATTTTCACTTAAGTTTAACAAGATTAGTTTGTGGTTATATTATCTGTCAATCCCTATCTACCACCAATAGCTCTCAAGACTATAAACTAAATTAGATGAGAACAAATGCCTAAAAGATATCAGAATCGTCATGGAAATTGATAATGGAGATCCCACTAATGCCTGTAACACTAAGAAAAGCACAAATCATTTGAAATTAGAACATAACAGCACTAATTTCCATGCATTTATTTCGGGAAATTAGCACACAGATCGCTTGAATCAGCTGCAGAACATGCTGCTTCTTGCCCAAACTGGAACATTAAACAAACCTGGGTAGGGATGAATGAGAACACTGAGAGTGGAATGAGATAAGATGGTGCCCCCAGGCACCTGAGAGAAATCTGGGACAGGGTGGTTCTGTTGAGATGTTGAAGATGAGACCTGAATGGACTTAGGAAGGGGTATGGAAATGCATGGGAGAAGTGAGGGTCTCTGTGGGGTGAACTAAAAATCTCAAGTAATTTTTGTGCAGAAAAGGCAAAAATCATTGATTCTTCTGTACACCGAATAAAATTTATTTACTTTTGATGCAGTATAGATATATTGGAATGTTGTACTGTCATCAGCAACTAATAATATAAAAGATGTAGGCACATTGCTTGAACTATTATGTACATTATCGTATCATCCGGAAATTTTAGGAACATGCAGACTGTACTGTGTAAGTCACTGAAAAAAGCAGTGACATCTGCTTTCTTTAAAAAAGCTTACAGCCTATGTGTCCAATAAAGGGCGATATATGACATAGACATGATATAGAATGAAAGGTGAATGAAATAAAAAGAGTAAAAAACTTGTTTGTGTAAAAGGACCAGACTCCAAAGGAAATGAATCTCAGTCAAAGGAAAGGAAGAATTTTAAGAAGGATTATGAGACAGAGCTATGATATGGCTTTGAAAAGACACAAATGAACTCCACACAAACCCAAGAATGAATGCAGAGGTATTGAAAATTTAGCAAAGGCTAATGTAAATATAACCATCACATTATCAAAATAAAATGAAAGATGATAGAATGGGGATAGTCAATGAAGGCCCTTCAGGTGATGGCAAACAGCTTATATTTGATGTGATAGCAAGAAACTGATCTCTGGAAGAATGCAAGGAGAGAAGTGACAGGGTCAAAATTACCCAGAAAACAATCCTCTACTTAAAACACGTGATACGATAAACCATATTAATGTCTGTCACCTTCACACAGTATCCACAAGGTCTTTCATCTTTGACATTACAACAGGCATTAGCCTTTTATGCTTTGGAAATTTGGTGGGCCACACTGTGGTATTTTTTGTTTTCTGAATTGCAATTAAACATATCAGCAGAAACACAGAAAGACAAGGGAGAAACTGTCTCTATACTCTGGCTCTAACAGTTGGCTCCCAGCATGTTTGGAAGTCCAGAAGAAACAAAGATGTGACAGGTGCTGCCTCTCTCAAGCTGCTGTAGTTGATGAGCGCCCTTCTGTAAAATATTCAAGATCTGCCCATTTGCAGTTGTCAGTTCATCTTTCAGCAAACAGCCCCACTGCACCCGCCACCAAAGAAGCCTCTACTTCAGCTGAAGGAGAACAAGGACAAAATATCAGCTGATGCAACAAAATTCCGGATCTGAGAATGGCTGAAAGGGGCCCAGTCTGATGCCTTTTAGTGTAGTTACCTTTCCATGAAGAGCTTCCAACCTGTTACATTCTCAGAGAACAGAAGGTGATGAGGAATGCTGGAACCAGGCATTCAGGGAAAGGAAACTTGGTTCACTCCTTCAGCCTGTCGTTTCATGTTTTTAAAGGTGAAGGGCACATGATACATACATTTCCTCTGACACAGGTGGCAGGGAAGTGGTCTGGAAGGTTATCGGCCAGTCACCCTCAGAGACCTGGAGAGCTCCTGGGGGCTGAACACAGGTGTTTCTAAAGCAGTTTCAGCAGCTCCTGGGCTCACGTGGGTAGTGTGCAGTGTCAGTGTCACTGGTCTTGCTTCGCTCTTTGTATAAACCCAGCATTTAAAATCCTTAGGCTATTTTTTAATGTCCACATCACAGTGGAAAAAAAGTGACCACACAAACATGACAATTTTCAAGTATTTTATCTAAATAAAATGAGACTTAAATAGAATTTTACAGGACAAAGACAAGCTTTTTTTTGGTAGGCAGATCTGTTCACTAAATCTTCAAGCTCTGTGCTAGCAGAAAGACTGTATCATAGCCTTTAGCATAACCCTATAACATTTATCATAACCACAAATACCACTTTACACCAAAGAACACAGGAAAAACTAAATGTAATGTTTACAAAATGTCTCCCATATTATTTCTGAATTCCAAACATCCACCATCTAATTCAAAATTTGAAAGTATATTTATTACTCTATTGCCAAACAGAAGCTCCAGCCTAACAAAACCCAAAAACTGGTTACAGAACCCACCCTAAAGTTTAAGGAAAGATTGTTACAAACTCCATCAGGGCCATCACACTTCTCTGCTTTAGCAACTAACAGTAATTTCTACGGCTTATTAGCAACACCGCTAAAAGCAACACTTTGATATCACAGCTCTATAAAAATTTAACAGAGACAGCCACTCTCATAGGAGCTTGAAGACTGAGTACAAGATGAAAAAAGAGTGGATACAGAAAGACACGGGTAGAGCACGGAAGCCACGAGATTCTGAGAGCAGTTGCACCAGCTGCCCAATTACTATTGATTTTTCCATGGGCATCATCACAGAAGTGAGTCGGAAGAAGGACAACTGCAGTGACTTCACAGGATTTTAAAAGGAGTTCCTCCTTTGAAATACTTCCACAGTGCTTGCTAGAAATTTGTAAAAATGGTAAAATATCGGGGATCAGGTAAGTATTTTTAAAACATCATACGTCTAACACTCACTTAGGAACCATATATTGAACACAGAAGTCTTTAATGAGATGGCATACCTTTCTCAATTTACATTTTAATTGCCTTAATACTGAAGCAGAATTTCTTACTGAATGTAGGACTAGCATGTGTTGATACAGCAGCTGTTCTAAACCTTGGGGAATGAAAAAAAAGGGAGACAGACTGCACTACATCACACTGCTTAGAAAATCTATCAAAACCAGTAAAAAAATACTCGGGTTTAACTATGAGAAGAAAATGCTATATATCTCTTGCACCAAAAAAACCTATTGTCTATATAATGAGCAAAGATCAGGATTGCAGCTAATAATAATTTGCAACCTTTTTTTTTTACAATGTAACACTTTGTAATTCCATAGCTTAACCTTAAAAAGTTTAAGTACAGTTTGCAGCTTAAAAAACTTAAAAACTACTTCTTAAGTAGTTTGTCATGTAAACTATAAGAACATTCTTTAGGAAAAGCTAAGTGAGCCAAGTTCAAAGAAGTAAGACTGTAGCTCCTCATATTTAAATCTTAATATTATTGAAATAAAATACATTAACTAAAATTAGTGTACATTACACGGCTTCTAAACCCTTGAAAAGACAAGTGATAACAAATTGGTTACACGAAAAGGATAAAAAGATATAAAGATTACTTATTTTTCAAAAGCAACTGGCTTTTGCTGAAAGTATGAAATACTTTGAAATTGCATTCTAAAAGCATCTTCTGTTTCAAGCACAGTTAGCTCAAAAGGTAGCTATTTTATTTGCTTTGGATACTGCAGTGAAACAGCTCATTTTTAAAAGCTGAGTTTCTAAAATGTTTACTGCAGAGTCTGTCCTACATTATAAATCATAATTTATTGCAGAAGGGAACCACAAACAACTTCATGGTTCAGGAGAAAGCCTCGTAACCTGCATTCTTAGGATGAATGTCACATTGTGATGTTGGCAATTTTAATCCTCACTTTGGGATGGACTAACACAAACGAAGCAAGTCGAAAGTTATGTTTAAGAACTCTCAGAATACCAGGCTGTCTCCCAGAAACAGCAGGAAAAGCCCTGGTTAGTGCTCCTCCTCCTCCCTTGCCCTCTCCTCTCTACACAAATTAAAAAAAAAAAAAAAAAAGCTCACTTTACCAAGAGGACAAAATTAAGAACGAAGCATTCAAATGTGCATGCCTATTTTACGTATGGATGGCACAGCTGCCTGTAATTAAGATGCAGCAGAAAAAGTTAGGCTAAATCTAATTTTTACATGTTTATAGTTAGGATTTGAGATTTGTCAAATTTTAATTAATTAAAAATTGTTCTCTCTGGATACCTGTATCTGGAGAACTTTTCTGCAAAGTCTGAAGCAACAAATGCACTCGTAAAGCTTGAGAATTGGTTACAGAAAAGCAGTGGTGGTGTTTGGGGGTTTTTTTACACACTGAAATATGCTAAGGTTTGTGCCAAAAGTTCTAAGTCATCAACAGGAAATAATGAAAGCGTCTCTGCCACTTTAAACCTCTGTGAATGGGGCTCAACATTATCAAACTTGTTACATTTTACACATCAAAATACAGAACAAAAAAAAAAAATCGCTATGCCAACATCTCACCCTTTGTACAATGATCACCAATATACCATTCTCTGTGCTTTAAATACCAAGGTTGAAAAGTGGCAATAATGTTGAGAGTTGACTTGAATAAAACATAGTGTGGGCTAGTGAGAGAATTAATTATTTCCTCATTTATATGCTTGTGGGATAGAGAGTCTAGCAACTTAGGTTACAATCTCTTTATGCTGGCATACGTACCCACAAGTTGAAGGTTAAAGTTATTGCTCAATTTAGTAATTTGAGACTTTGGCTTACTGACTCAGCCATAAAGACTTTCATCCAGGTGGAGTATTTTCTTTCAGACACACTTTTTTTCACAATTATAGTTTGTGGAGAAAAAAGGGGTTTATAATGGCTTTGATTTTCTTTGCACTGATACATTTAAAGGGCTGCAACTGGGGCAGCTGCAGCATAGACTAGAAACAGTTTAAGAAAGAGCTCTGCATAGATGTAGCTAAAGTAATTGCTACATTAATTTTAATTGTGTTGTCTACAATACTTGCATTCATCACTTAAATGAAATGTGGTAAATCCACTGTGAGGTAGGTACATACACACACGGCAGGAGAGACAGGATACTGTGCAGCCAAATCAAAGGTACACTGTGATAGCAGGACAAAGACTGCATTCCTGCAGGTAGTCAGGGGGAAAAAACCTGTTGTGGTGTATCCTTTTTTTTCCCCCTTTGGTAAACAGCAACTCAGTAGGATGGAACAAGAGAGTTATCATTCTATAATTATGCTCTGGAATATCCATTAGTCTCAACTGTAATTGCAGATTCATTTCAAAATTCATTCCAGGGCCTCACGTCTATAGAAAATTATTTTTAAAATAAAAAGTTCTTTAAGTTCTGTGAAATCCAGATAATACTTTGGAGTTGTTCCCAATGCAACTGTCTGTCAAGGCCTTAATAATTTGATTTGCTGTACTTTAGTCAGTGATATAAGAGAAATCATAGAATATTCTGAGTTGGAAAGGACCCACAATGATCAATGAAGTCCAACTCCCAGCCTTGCACAGGACAACCTCAAGAGTCACACCATGTGCCTGAGAGTGTTGTCCAAAAGTTTCTTCAACTCTGTCAGGCTTGGTGCCGTGACCACTTCCCTGGGGAGCATGTTCCAGTGCCCAACCACCCTCCAGGTGAAAATATTCTTCTTCATGGTATTTTTAGGTTCCAGGCATAAAATACAGCAGAACTTTTTTAGGGCTAGCTCTTCAATCTGCAGGTTACATAGACTACTCAAATCTAAGATCTAAAATATTTGTACCTAATGTACCGACACTAGCACCCTAAAACCTTCTCTATCTAGATCAGAAGAGGAAGAAGCACAAGAAGAAATGTTTGATGTTTTATTATATTAAGTCAAGATACAGAGAGACATAGTTCTGGCATTTTAATCCCAAGCACACTGTTTGTTTTAGTATAAAAAGCTCACTATAGACTGTTCCACTGACTAAAGTAACAGTACACTTTAGATACAGTGCATAAAACATTGTCAGTTTATTAAGGATCTATAAAAGTGACTTCTGTGTCACAGGCCAATGCTGATAGCATCACCTTTTCATCAAGCAGAAGCGAACAAGTGTCACCCAGCACCTGTATAAAGCAGTACCAGCAGCTGATGACTCACAGGACACTTATCATCAGTGATAAGCTACAGAATATGAACCAGAGACTGGGAACGTTCTTCACCAGTGCAACACCTCCCATGCTGGCAGCATGTGAACACACTTCAGTCACCGTGCTGCTTCTCTAGTTTCTCCCTACTCTCACAGGCCCAGTGGGATGGGAGCCTCTCTGCAAAAACCATCCCAACACATTTCGCTTAGCTGTGAGATTAACTGAACCGAGCTGGGTCGTTGCTTCAGACAAATGTGTGCTCTCTCTGACTTCAGATTCAACAGACAAAAAACTACAGAGAAACCACCACCAAGAGTTACAAGTGCAGAGCATAATGGACAGATGGGACTCACAGACTGATGCTGTATGGGGCAGAATGTCTGAAAAAACTTGTGTACTTCTGTCAGACTCATCTGCCTAGAAAAAGTGAGAGTAAAGACAACCAGTACTGGTACAGAGCACTGCTAGAACACAAAAGGAGGAATGAAGATGGCAACATACAGAGCTATAGAAAACCTCATGGGGAACTTGACTGACCAATCTATATAGGGTGCAATGCACCTTCACCCTGGCCAGGATGTATTTCTCAAGTATGTTTGCTCAGCTTAGCACAAGTAAACAAGTGTGAAACTGCATGAGAGCCCAAAGCCAACCTTCTGGAGAACCTCTGGTAGAATGTGGCCAGCCAAAAGCTTTAATGCCAACTTCATTTTCAGCGGTGTTAAATTGATAGAATTGAAAACAAAACTTACTGTTTGCCAAGGCACATCCACAGAAAGCAAAAATAAATAGGATGGCAACACAGGGATGCTCACGAGGACACTCCACAGTAAAACCTGAAAATCCCTTATACATTTAGAAACCTTAGCATCTTCCTGAAGCAGAAGTCCCTCAGTTTGAGGAAGTTTTTTCATATGTAAGAGTTGGTAGGGTCTTACTCTTACTGGCTCTTGAAATATGAAAGAGGCCTACAAGGCAAATCTTCAAATGTAAGGATAGCTACACAAGGTCAGGCACCTGTACACAATAAGCATTGTTCCTTTCTAAAAGCATACAGTCTCATTTGGAAATAATGAATATCTAAAATCAGTGCATTTCAACATAAAAACTACTGGTTTTATAATCAGCAATGTATTTCTAATGAAGTAAAAAGGTGAGGAAACAAATAAATCAATGTCCAATCTCAAAAAATATGCTGTATTTGAGATTGTCAGATGGAAGCAAAAATCACAGTACACTACCACTGACTCTTGGCTCATAACAACACTATTGAGGACCAGTGCTCTATCTGTAGACTGGCGATAGTTCCACAGGTTGCATGTTCTGAATAAAATAAACAACACTTACTGTAATTTCTCTATTATTATCCAAATAACTTATAGCACTGAAAAGAACACTGCACATCATTTCAAGGAATATTAAATTTTTTCAGAATTCCCTACTTTCACTTAGGCAAGCTACACTTTGAAGACTAGACTAAATCTCTGCTTGGTGCAGTATATTAATTTCATAAGTATCTATGGATGAAATTTTGTAAAATAGACTCTGATTACACGAAAGGACTATCTGTTTCCATGTTTTCAAGTGGGAGGTGAAGAAAGCACATTCAACCGTCTGAGACAGATGACGAGCGTTGTTCACAACCGTTCCGGATCAGAAAGAAACACGCACATACTTTTATTGTTTCCTGGAAGCATTCTTACGGGCTGGTTTTGTTCCGTGTAAAGCTAAAAGACAACGTGACCCTACTGATCTTTCAAAGAGATCTTGATTTTTTTCAGATGAATGAACAAATCAATTTCCTTTTAACAAAGAGGTAATTTAACTAGTCAGCAGTCCTTCAAAGCAACACATTCATTTAAGGTCTAAACAGAGAATCTGGGAGATCATTGTGTGTCTAAAATGAGATGGATTCCTGCAACAAAGTATGTTTTCTACACGGTATTTAAGAAGCATTTTACAACATTTCTGAGAGACAACTTCGGGAACTATTTAACTCTTTTTAGTCCAAGAGGTATGCACCCTGCTTATCATGGTGCTTCCCACAATCTCAAGAGTCATCATTGCTAACTAGGAACGAGCCATTCAGGTAACTGCAGTGACAAGGATCATCACTTGCATCTTATATACACAAAAATATTAGGAGAACTGCAACTGCTGAACTTCTGATAAAATGTTTAATATACCCCCCGGCAAAATTCTGACTTTGGCAGGGAAATGGCGAAAGATATATTGGATCTAATCTAAAATTAATTTAAACAAACACATAACTTGAAAAAGTATTTTTAACTTTTGCCAGAACACCTCTGCCGAAATATTTTGGCTGGTTTTCCCACTGCATACAAACAGTTTAACAATTTACATAAAGGCCATGGATAACAAAATTTAATTATAGTATGTCATATACAGTCTGTATTTAGGAAAATTATTCTTGACACCAGTGTAATTACAATGAAACACAACCTTGTTGTATGATAATGATTTTTGGCTTCAAGATGAGTATCAAGCCAAAGAAAACAGAGAGAGAATAAAGATTTTAAAGAAATCCAATATTACCTGAGCTCGAATCACAGAAGGGTTTGTACCGGAAAGAATCTTTAAAGATCAAAATGTCCAACCCTTCTGTCATGGGCAGGGACAGCTTTCAGTAGACCAGGCTGCTCAAAGTCCTGTCCAACCTGACCTTGAACACTTCCAATCACAGGGCATCCACAACTTTGGAGAACCTGTTTCAGTGCCTCGCCACCCTCATCATAAAATATTTCTTCCTTATGTCCACTCCACACCTACGTCTTTCTGGTTTTAAATTCAATGCCTCTTGCCTTGCCAAAACTAGCCTTGGTAAAAAGCCTGTATCTTTTTTACAGAACCCCCTTTAGTTATTGAAATGCTGCAACAAGGTCTCCCCAGAGGCTTCTCTACTCTGGGCTGAACAATGCCAACCCTTCTAGCATTTCTTCATAGGAGAGGTATTTCAGGCCTCTGAACATTTTTGTGACAGTGCTCTGGACTCACTCCAACAGGTCCATTCTTGTGCTGGGGACCCCAGAGCTGGACACGGTGCTCCAAGTGGCACCTCACAAGAGCAGAGCTGAGCCGAGGGGGATAACCTCCCTTGACCTGCTGGCCATGCAGTTCTATGAGGTCTTCTATCAGTTCTCCTACTAACATAATCAACATACCTAGGGACTGATGCAGACGCTATTACAATACAAATGACTGCTGTTCTTTGTAGAACTGACTAGTACTGACCTTTCCCATGTAAGGCAAGGAAAGGAAGAAGGAGAAATGCAAGGTACCAGTCACTTACTTTGCAAAATCTGACCCATTTGGCATCAAAATTCCATGAAACAGAACACTATACAGGCTTAATGTTAGAAAGATTTTCAAAAACCAGTCTGAAAAAAGTATTCTGTTTTACCCAAGTAGTAAAACCTTTATTCCTTTAATTGAGAAGTTCTTCAACTATTTCCATGAAGCTTTCACCAGAAGTAACTGTACAGACACTGGGATCATAAGTAACTGTACAGACACGGTGTCTGATGTTTTGTGGAACTTTACCTGTGATCACATCCAGGGGTCACGCTGAAGCCAGACAGAGAAGACAGTAACAGCAGTTATGCCCTTTCTCCTATGCTCTCACTATTCCTGCTGGCAACCAGGTAAGACAGTGGAAAAACAGCAGCGGAAATAACAAGCCTGGCTGGATTGCCAGGAGCAAGAAAAATGCAGGAAACAAGGGAAAATAGTTTGCAGTAGGTTGAAAACAGAAAGAAAAAAGGACTCTACAAAACTTTCATCATCCATTGGCCATTGTCAGGCAAGACAAGTAAGGCAAAACTAGTAGGTGTTTATTTTAACTAAAGGACATAATAACGGGCCTACACAAGTAGGTGAATTGTGATTGTCCTGACCAAACATTCCTTATTCTGGCATTTTTCTATTTCTAGGAAATGGTTGAGGCTCCATAAGTCTCTTATGATTATTTTTTTTCTGCTGCATCTTTCTAAATTAGTATGTACCTATGCTACTCGTCAATACAATGCTCCCTCCAGTCAGGACAATGAAGTTTCCTTCAGAAACAAAGAGAACACAAACTACCAATTAATATTACTACCCTTCCTGATATCCAAGCTTAAGGAAAATCAGATGTTATAATGTGCTTTAAAATTAGTATTTACATTAAAAATCTAAGCCATAAGCAAAGAAAGCAGATGTCCTATGATAGAAATAAAATACTTTCAAATTTTACTTTTTCTCTGTTCTTTTCACAGCTAATATTGCTGAGAAGTTTGGGAGCATCAGCTGGGGAGTTTTCTGCTTGCTCCTGCCTGGCATAAACTTCAGCTCCCATGTCCAAAGAATATTGGTGAACACAGACGTAATTTTTTTTTAATAATTCTTTTAGAAGTCTTGTTACATTTGTCTCTTACAGTCTTTCTTAAATAGCAAAACTTTGATATAAACCCTGTTCTTTATATTCTGAACCACAACATCCAGGTCACCAGATTCTTACATCTTGTGTCTGCTAGAACATTTCACTGTTGCATCCACTGTTTCAATTTCTTATTATGCCTGAAAACAAAAAACTCTCTGTTCACGCAGAAATGTGTCATAACGATAAAAGAGCATCTGTGCTCCGACAAATCCAGTGGCATTTGTACTGACTAAGGCTAACCAGTTTGCAGTAAATTTTCATCTTAAATTATTGCAATACAGTTGTAGAAAGCTAGGAATGGCTTTGTTTTACTGGTCTAGCACACAAACTACATCATACTTCACATAATCAGCCTATATGATCGAATTATTCATCCTTCGAAGTATTTTAACTATTTTCAACTTTAATAGCAATTTTCACGAGAGTGGATTAAACCAGATCCAGACATCTCTTTGGACATCATCCTGTGGTTATGCTAAAAGCTAAAGGCAGGCAGACAAGAAGGCTGTTCAAAGGTATCTGAGGCAAGATATAATCTCAGCCAAACTTGATGATCCAAAGCTATTATGTCAAAGCAATGTCTGACCTAGGTAAATGGTTACTTGATACAGCAAAAGATAAAGATGTGGACCAGCAGATTCTAGATGAAAACTAGTGCCCAGATTTGTGAAACAGTCCATGATTTTCCAGAGAAGAAAGAGAGCAAGTTTTTAGGTATTGAGAAATAAAGAATCCTTGATGGCAGTAAGGACTCCTACCCCTGTGCTTAAGAAAATTGAGATTTAATTAATTAGAAAGGATCAGGATGGTGCTGAACTTCTGACAGAATCTCAGATATCCTCTCCAGAGGAATTCTGTGGAAACACCAAAATGAGTTTAAAATATGTTAAAAGACTTGCAGGACTTGCATTCCTGTTTTATTTAGCTTCTTCTGCATGCTACAGAGAAACGGTTTTCCTTGACTGCAAACTTAGAAATTGATAGAATCCATTATATTTCCCAAAAGCAGTCAGTCCTATTTATTACAGAAAGAGCTGTAAAAAGCTTAATTAGACAATGAATAATCTGCTAAGGGAAGAAATTTCTTTAGTCCAGCAACTTAGTGATTGATCTTGTCCTGAAATCAGAATTCTTCATTCAACACTTATATTTACTCATGAGTCTTTTTACTGTTTGCATCCACAGTGTCCAATACTTAAAAAGTTCTAACAGATTCTTGGAGCCAATGGGTTCTTGAGATTCAAGGTTCAATTGATTTTCAGTTTCGAAATTGAAAAATTACCTGGCTTCTACAACAGTAAAACAAAAGTAAAACCTTTAACCTTTTATAGCTCTATTGCACAACTTAAAAAAGAGGAACTGCAAAAATATGAAACAAGCCTTTACAAAACTAAAAAAAGCAAAACCTACAGGTTTTTTTCAGCTCTATAGATTTGGAAGGGTTGTAGCATAAATTAAAAATTAGGTCTGACAAAGACTGGTAAGAATCCTTTGCTGTTTTTGAAGTTATTTCAGACTGACTTGTAAAAAAAAAAGTGTCAATCATCAAAAATAAAAAATAAATCTGAATTTTACTTAGGAATAAATATCTAAAATTCTAAATGGGGAAAAAACTAGTTTATTCCTACTTTGAAAGAATTTGATCCCTAACAGTAATTCCGTTTCAAGACATTAGCAAGCTGAAGATGATTTTCATTATATACATACTCAAACATTATTAATGATAACTAGATAATTTAATTATCAAATTTACCACTTCTACTATTTATATATCAACATTTTAATGATTAATACAATTTATTGTGTGCTGTCATGAAACAGCTTCATATCTGGTCTGCAGCCAAATTTCTATTTGTTTTAGACTTCACAAATATAAAAATCAAACAGACAATATATGCATTTTTATTTCCCATTTTGTTTTCAAGTACTGTAAGCATAATAATGGCTATACTGGATCAAATACTTCTCATCTAATTCCTTGTCCAGAGAGTTAACAGCAGAGTGTACCAATGAAAAGTGCAAAAATTGTGCAAGAACAGATGGATACTTTTACACAACCCTCCCAGTCTCCAGGAATTTACCACTTGATGAATTTTTGAGGTAGATATGCTAGGTTTATATGAATAACCTGTAATGCATTTTTCTTCCACTATGTTGTTCAAAACCTCCTCAAATCTATGGAAAATTTTAACAGCCAGAGCATCCTGAAATTTCACATCTTAATTATTCGTTGTGAAGAAATACCTGGTTTTAACCAGCAGTTTGTTAATTTTAATTTTAACTGTCTACAAGAACTGAGAGGTAGACAGCAAAGAAACTTTTCATATTTGCTCTCTCCATTCCACTTGTGATTTTAGAGATTTCTATCATATCACCTTTTATAGGTGACCACCCGTGTCATACCAATCTTTTGCTCTTTTACAGTTTGATTAGCCCTAATTCTGAAGAAGTGGATTATGTGCTATTTTTAGGATAATTTCTGCTGTTTCTGATCTATTTCCAATGCCACTAACACCTTTTTAATTTAGGACATGCAAATTGCACGGATTCACATCATGGCAGCACAGCCTCTATTTTGACACCTCCTTTACTTTTTGGACTGGTACTAAGGACTAAGCTAATTTTCTTCAGAGTTTTTACTATAACCTCGATATCTTGGTTTTGAACTGTAATTATTAAGAGAATAATATTCTATATAAATTTAGGACCCTTTTCTTCCCCCAACCACGTGAATATTTCGCCTTTAGCTATATTGAGTTTTATATCCACCACTGTGTCTCATAAAATCCTTTTGCAGCGGACACTGTTTGTAGTATTGTCTAGAGACCATCATCTCCCTAATTACCATCTTTTCCATATTATTTATCCTCACATTCAACAGCAGAGGTCCTAGCACTGATCTATCTGGGACTCTATCAGTAACCGTCAACCGCTGTGAAAACTGTCTCTTTATTTCTACCCACACCCATAACCATCTTTAAACCAGCGACTTCTGCATGCAATGGACCCTTGCTCTTTCCCAAAGCTGTCTGGATTCTTTAAGACTTCTAATTAAGGGATCATGGGATATGCCACTTGAAAATTCAACCGGATTATAACAAATGTATTTTGCCAACTTCTTCAAAGAATTCCAGTAAGTTTGTGCGATCAGACTTTCCCTTATGGTACTACGTTGACTGATCCTCAGGACATCACATTTATTGACGTGTCTGCTAATCATTACATAATTTCTACTAATATTCCAGGAGCAGGCATCTTGCTTATGGCATTTGCTGTTGAACAAGCCTGCCTGGAATATTCAAAAAATGGCATCACGTTAACCCACCTCCAGTAATCTGTCACAAAGTTAGTTCTTATGAGAGAGGTTAAATACGAAAAAACGCAGGGGGGTTGCACAGTTTTAATTAACAAAGAGTTCTAAGGAAAATCATATTTGCAGTGAAAAAATAACCTGAAACAGAATTTCCACAACTTCTCCACAAGATTTGACACAGATTGTCAGTTCTGAGATCAGACCTACAAAATCAGACCCCGGCTCTCATCACGAAGTACTTCAGCAAATGATCCTTGATAAAGGGATGGTGTCTATGCTAATCTCCTTTTACCTTGCTTGATTCAGCCAGAATGCAGGAAACCTTTAAAGCACATCTAAAATATTTTTTACATTAAGACAGAATAGTGATATTCTGTCTTTTAAGAATGTTGAACTATTTTAGACTTCCCTCCCCATTTTCTCATGAAAGACCTCTTTTTCTGAGAGATGCTGAATTAATTATCAAGGAAAGACTACAGCCAGATGCTACAAAAGAGAGAGGAAAGCACAAGCAATCTTATGAGTCTTTTCTCTTACTCTGGTAATGTTCAAGGTATCACATATGCAGACCTTGCTTCTCTTTAATCATCTCTACGTCATTGCAATAACAAATAAAAGGAAACTTCCTCCCAAAATTGCCCCTCTTCCACCAATTTCCTTGTTCCCGTGTTCTCCTGTAGTCTGTAAAGCTCGCCATTCTCTTTACTGCTCTTCACTTCGTGTTTCCTGGGGAAGAAAAAGGAGACTCCTCACAGAAAACCCTTACATAGCCAAAGCATACCTGAAAAATTTCACTGGTCTTCCCAATATGAAGAAAATTTCTCTATTCAGAAACAGATTTAAGCATTCAACACTATTTATACAGTTTAATATCCCAGTCAGAAAATATTTCATTTTTTATACTTTAAACCAGAACACTGCAGTCTAAAAAAAGGGAATCATTAAAAAAGGTTTAGATTGTAATTGACAGTTACACTGGGCTGTCACAGAACCAGATTCACCTGAGGTGCCAGATTTAAGCCTGTTCAATATCAGATTGCTACAGTAACGCTCCCCTCCTGAGCAAAAGCCTTTGGCTTGCTATTCAGTGCCCAAGATCCTCTCACGCCTTGTCCACTCATTGACTTTGTGTACTGCTCACATTTTCGTAGATGTTTCTGTTGTTTGGGGTTTTTTTATGGAAAACTGCTGCCTTACCTTTTCTTACAGACAGTTACTATGCCAGCAAGTGTTCTGAAAAGGAGCGTTCACTAGACTTACATTCCCTCTGTTTCTAATATTGCTTGCTCACAACACCCTCTACTATCAACATACGTAACGTGGAGTTCACACAGTTTGTGTTCATCACTGCCTCTGTTCCTTCCACATCTGCTTCATAGAGTTCCCAGAGTCATAAGAAAAGAATGACTGAGAGTGCTGAAGCACAGCTACCTCACCCATGGATCCGGTACTTCTGGTTAGGTAAGGTGACTTTTAGGACCTCTGTGTCCCTTATTTGCTGCTACATTAGACAGGGAGGTCCTGCGGAACAGAAAGATCCAGGTCACCCGCCTGACGCGGGAGGTGTCAGTGACACCGCACAGGAGGTTCTCAGCCAGTGCTATTTCCGAATGCTGCTCACAAAGTCACAGAGGACACCTGCACATGGGCTTTCCATGCTGTGGTGCCGCTGGGACCGGGACATGCGTTCCCTTCCTGCTGCCTCCATAGCTAGGCACGCCTCCTCGGATGAGGGAAGACTTTAATGTCTACCAAACCCGGCTGCAAAACAGTGACAGCAGATATCCAGCCCAAGATGGTGCACGGCCACTCGAGACTATGGAATCCGGCCTGCTGATGTAAAAGAGCGGGTTTACTGCTGTCTGTTAAGGCACCGTGTCTCTCTTTCAGCTTGACAAGCCCATTCAGCTTCCTCTACCGTGACTCATAAAGCAGTTCTTACACAGTCTGACCTATGCCTAGGAATAGTGCAATCATCAATCCAGCATTTACTAGGTACTGGCAAACTTATATTTGGCTGTCTGAAAAGGAGACAGAAATCCACTGGGGTAAGGTCCAAGAATACAGTTTGTTAAAAGAAAAATCCCACTGCCAGTTGCGGAGATTTGCGGAAGCAAAGACAAGCAGTGGTAGACGAGACAGAAGCTGGGGGAACCAGCTGTGTCAGTCTCAGCACCGCGCAGAGTTGTGATGCTCAGGAATCCCTTGGTGACCGCCTTATGAAAAACCTGCTCCAGTGCCAATGTAACACGCAGGCACTTACTTAAGAATAGTTCTTCCTGCTTGTAAAGTAAAAGGCACCACAAGAGAACGTTCCCTACCCCCACTCTCTGCCAGAAAAAAGCCACAAAAAAGTGCATTTCTTTTCCCCCTATGCTTCTTATTCTTTTCTTGGGTTGTTCTCCTCCCCAGGGCCCACTTCCCTGCCCAGATCAGTGTGAGACCTCTATCAGACCTCCCTGAAAGCTTCAGAAATTAAAAAGTAATTTTTATAGTTACTATGAAGCATGCACTTGGCAAGCTGGAAATCTGCCTCCGGTGTCTTTTTATGACACTAATGTTGTTCGAGAAACTTACACTGTAGTTTCTAAAGTGGTTTTAATTGACACCAGAGCTGATAATGCCCTTTTTGTTTCTGATCCACCCCTTCCGTTCATCCATAATTCCACAATTTCCCTTGTTGTTTTGTTGGTTTTTTTTTGTGACTGCACAGAGAAGCAGAATAGATCTAATTCAGATCAATTCCCTCTTCTGGGTTTTCTTCCTAGATGCTGATGGTCCAAACAGCTAGAGCATGGCAGCAGTGATAGGGAGGCAGGACTATTTGTACCAGTGCATACTGTAGGGAGTGGAAATACTTTCAAAACAGTGTTCATTCATACTGAAGTGCAGACAGAGGCAGAAACATCACCAATGTGCAAACTGTGCAAAGCCCACAGTTGTTTGGGCGCTAGAGGCAAGGCAGTACCACTGCATTAGCTAAAGTCAAAACAGTTTTCATGAAATTTCTTTTGTAGTCCAGCATTATTTTATCAGCTATTACTCTCACAGCGGCCATACATTCAGAAAGGGATAGTGGATGGAGCACAGGCTAGAAGATGTTGCTCGGTGGAGTGGGAGACTGCAGATACAGATCAGGCATCACAGTACCAAAGGCAGCACTGGCTGCTGCAAACGGCACCTAAGCTTGTAATAACTCACGTTGGGCAGTGTACAAACGAGTAGCAAATTATATTAGGATAAAAACTCACAACAAATAACTGATACAGCAACTTCACCTCAGCCCTTTACAGAAATGTCAGCAAAATGGGTACCCCCGTCTGAGCCCAGTTTTAATTTCACTAAGCAAAACCCCACACGATCGTTAATAGCAGCAGCTGATGCTATTCAGGCGTCTGACACTAGGCAAGCAAGACCTTTGTGGAAAGACAACTAAAATCCCTGTCCAACAGGCAGTGAAAGGACAAAGGTGAGCTTGCATTTACTGGAGTTTTGAAAAATCCAAGCTCTGCTACCCTGGCAGTCAAAAAACAGGTATTGGTGAAAAAGGTTTAATGTAGCTGCAGCAGGAGCCCAGCAGGACTCCAGTGAGAACAAACTCTACTAAACTGGCACAAAGCTTTTTGAGCAAACACAGTCTTGAAGGGGGGAGTGGTGAGAAATACATCCAATGTAGTCCCTCTGCACTTGCACTTGGGGAGAGAGAGATGTTGAACAACAATCCCTTCCTTCCCCCCAATATCACCAATCCTGTTGCACCATATTTCATAATAGACTTAAAACTTGCTGAGGAACAATCCATGGACCCGATTTTCAATTGCTGCTAGATATGAAGAAACAATATTGAATTTATCAGTAGGGTTGAAATAGTCATTAGAGGATTTAAGTTTTAAGGTTTTCTGAAAATTTCAACAGGCACAAACACCTTTAAAATCTACTCTGGTATCACCCTATGTATTCATACAACATCCTGCACAGCAAGAAGGATGTTCTAATTGCACTAAACTAGTCTCTAGAAAATACAGAAGGGGAAAAAAGCAATAGACAAGAAACGAGAGAAATGGAACACTATTTCTTACAATGTAAAGCAAGAAGTATCTCTGAAGCAAGCACTTAACAGCTTAAAAACCAGCCATGACTAACAATATACTGTAATCAAAATATACCTCTTATAAAGAGAGGAAATAAATATAAGAGGCTCCCTTTTCAAATTGTGGTTTGTGTAAAAACCTACTGTGTTGCAACGGAAAGGCATGAGGCTGGAATGTTCCAGGAAACAGGGATGATGGAACCACCTACTCTAAAAGGCATATAATCCACCTATGCAATAGCTTGCTCATTTTTTCAGGATGTAATCAAGTGTCTGCGTGACATGGAAATCTTATTTCCTTAATCAATTAGAATGGCAGACTGTATATGAAAAAGCTGAAAACTTTACATTTTGCAGCCTCATATCTCATTGAATCCATTTTGAAAACAGAACACTGCTCTCATATCTTCAACTCTATGTGGATAGATTTTAAAACCACTTTCATTTCACAGAATGTAGCACATTTAAATAAAAACCATTTGTTACCCCTCAGCTGTAGGGAACTGGGGCCACAACATACAATTATTGCATCAGAATATTTCTTGTGTGCCCTCAGCTGTTTGGATGCAGCAGCTGGGTGGGCAGTTTAGAAAGAGAACAGGAATCATCAAATAGAGTTACGGTACGCAGGCTCAGGCAGTACTGGGGAAAATAGAGTATACAATAGCTAAAGCAAGGCATGATTAGGGTGGACTGTCTGGCTTTTAGGAATGCGAAAGGATTTAGTTTCACAGTAAGCCACGGTTAGACGGTTTCAAGAATATTTTTCTGTTCAAAGTTCATACTGAGGTTTTATGTTTCAAAAAGAAACTTTTTTGAACACCTCCCTTTAGCACTAACCCAGTCTGCTTTGATCTGAATGTCATCATTCCTTTGAAGAAGCTAAAACATGCTGAAGACTCACAGAAAATACTGTTTGGTTTTGCTAGAAATTGCATTATTCATACAGAAGTTATTCCCAAAAAACCACGTGATTTTGGGGTTCGGGATTTCTTCCCTTGTGCTTGTGAGTAGATTCTACAATTGAGAACCATTGTGTATTTCCAAAATAATGAAGGACATAATATCAGTAACTCTTCATGGCTACCCTAATACCACAACCTAAACTGAAATTAATTCAGTATACTTTTCAGGCTTGTGACTAATTAAAGAGAAACTTGATTCATTATCTTCGTAGGAAACTATACAAATGGCTAAAAGAAGAGGGGGAGGGATAAAAAAGTTAACCAATCCTCTTCTTAAGGACTTATTTAAAAACTCTGGTTCTCCATACTGACTCCTTACTCATATATACATGCAGCAAAAAATCAACAGGATTTCTGAATGAACTTAAGAGGTATTTCCATGAAATAAAGACCGAATCAAGAGGCAACTTACATCGCATTTACAGTAAAATTATGTGACTGTTTTATTCAGGTTTGCACACTTTACATTGCAAATACACCCAGAGTAACAAAGAATAAACCCTCCAAATAATCTCTTTTTAATTAAATATTACAATAAAGTATTTTATACTAGAACATGGTGCCTTTCTAACTCCTATTTCAGACAAGTGAATTTAACTTTTCCTTTATTAAGTAAATAATTATAAACCTCAGGCAGCTTGCTTATGAGAAAGTCTGAATTTATGAATTTTGGGGGGAAAAAAACCCAAACCAACCAACCACCCAAAAAAACCCCAACCTCAACAAACAAATAAAAAACAGAATAAGCTTTTATTCCAATTCCAATTATCACTTTATTTCATTGCCTGAAAGAATGCACAAGTAATTGGACTACTTCTGCACAGTGAGCCATATTACAGAAGAAAACCCTTAATGTACAACACTCTGGAAAAGAGACCTCATTAAGGATTAGTCTATTTTATGACAGACATGTGATAATTCAAAGCATTAAACTGATCACTTAAAATCTTTGACTACGCAGAAGTCAGGTTAAAAACCAGGGTTTGAGCCATATAGTACAATTTATTTAAGACAACAATATTATTCTACAGAACTCCACAGCTCTCTGGGCCAAACACATCAGCTGGGTCAGAACCAGTTGTATGTAGAGGAAGGAGAAAACAGCTGTGCAACCATATCACGAGATATGGAGCAAGCACTTATTTACACTTGAAGGAACCTCTGGAGGTCAACAGCTTCTATCCTTTACTCAAAGCAGTCTTCAGAGCTTCAAAGGCTGCCCAACGCTGTTCACAATTCAGTTCAGAGTATCTCCAGGTATGGAGACACCGCAGCCTCTTCAGACTACTTATCCCAACATCTGACCCCCCGCCAATAATGCAAATCTTTCCTAATGTCTAACTGAAACATCCCTTGCTGGAACTTTTTCTGTTGTCTCTACTCCTGTCACCCGGCTCCTCCAAGAAGAATCTGGTTCTGTCTTTTCTGTACCCTCCCATTAACCGGAAACAAGATCCACCGCCCGAGTCTTCTTTGAACGCTGAGGACACCCAGCTCCTCCAGCTTCTCTTTTTACATTATGTGCTTCTGTACCCTAATTATCCTGGCAGCCTTCCTCTAGGCCTGCTCCAGAATGTCAGCATCTCTCCTACACCAAGGAGCACAAAACTAGACATTGTTTTTGACGCCATCACACAAATGTCAAGCTGACAGAAATACTCACTTCTCTCAGCTACTGCCTTCATTCTTGCTCAAAGGTACCCTGCTGACTCACATTCAACTTGGTGTCCACCAGCAAAGCGACGTCATTTGCTGCGATGTTGCTCTCTAGCCATCGGTTCCCAGCCTGTACTACAGCGCAGAGTTACTCCATGTTCAGATTCTGCTGAACACCGACCACGAGGTTCGTGTCAGCCCATCTCTCCAGCCTGTCAAGGTCTCTCAGAGGAGCAGCCCTGCCCTCCAGCCCACTCAACCTGGTGTCATCAACAAGCTTGCTGACGGTGCATTCCATCACCTCATCCAGGTAGTTAATTAAGATTATAAATGCAAAGCTGCACTATTTAATTTTACTGAATACTAATTATCATGTCCTGAAAAGAATAAAGGACTTCCATGCAGTTTAATTTTAACTAATTAACAGGGTGGTAAATGGGATGTTACAAAGAACTTGTACTTCAACACACAAGTAAGTCACCAAATAAAGCCTCTTCAGTATTTTTTTTTAATGGGCAGTTTGCACTCGGTGACTCACTGAAATAGCTCCAATGAAAGATTTCTCTCCAACACATCCTTCTAAATATGGAGAACTAAATACACAAAGTATCTGTGTCAGTGACTCTCAAGATGTCTGGGAAAAGGGCCTAAATTAAGAGCCATTGTATGTTTACACCGCAATAAGCTACAGAGCCATTGGTAATGTCTCAGTACTGCAGGCTGCGTACTTCCATATACAAACTTGCAGAGAATACAAGTAACAGGAATTCTTTCATAAAGAACAAATGCTTTTTCTTAGAATATTTAACTCACAACGCTTCATAGATGTAGATTATTTGCTAGTACAATTTTGCAGTACATCTATTTCTACAGAATAAGCGTGCCAGATCATTGCTGAAGAATTGTGCTCTCCTATCATGAAGTCTGCTATACAGCTGGGTCTCAAGATTTGAGCTTTACAATATCAAAATCCTCAGCTTATGGGTATATAGATAATTTCAACTATTTAGCAAACGTGAATGAACCTGCATCAGTCAATGAAGTTCTTAAAATGTTAAAACATATATCCTGCATTATTAGTACAGCTGGAACCTTGGTCTTCATAGTTTAGTAGGTACACATATCTGCAGTTTCTTCACAATGTTGATTAAATTCACCATTTTTCATTCAGAGATTAACAAGAAATTTTCTGGGCTCTACTCTGCCAGAACATTTCTACCTGTCTGTCTGTAGTCTTTCAACATAGCAGAGACAACCAGAGATGAATATATTCGCTTGTCCCTCATCTTCTTAGAGATCTAGAACACAACAGAGCCACCTGGATTAAAAAATAAAAAATGCTAAAAAAATGACAATTCTGCAAGTAATTTACACAGGCAAGAAATAAGAAATAATGTTTTTCTTAATAAAAGAAAGAATACTTCAGCATTTACAGGTTGCTACTGTCAAAAATTAGTCCTGATGTGTGCATCCAGCCTTGCAGATATCTTACACACATAGTAACTAATAGAAATACAAAGGAAAACACTGAACTGCATATCACAGCAGTGCAGTAACAATCAAACCTTTAGTACGGAGAAGAGGTCATTAATAAACTACAACTGTCCTAAAATTCCTATTCTCAAGTCCACAATAAATTTTAATAGAACCAGTATTTGAGGTATTTTATTTGCAAAAACATTGACAAGAATGTATCATGACCTTTTCTCATAATTTTTCAGCTATTTCTCCAAAGGCTGGATCATAACAGGAAATATTTCAATGATCATCATCAGTGCTTCATCTGAGCATCCTAAAAACATACACTATTTTCTTTTAATACAGTCAATTTTGAGTTTCTACACAACTGCTTTGATAGAAATAAACCATTTGTAACTTTGCCTTCAAAATTCCTATTAGAAATCCATTTGAAATAATAGAGCAGGGGACATTACTTACCCCAACTAATATCTATGGAACTTCCCTGAAGCAGAAATCTTAAGTAGACTCAAACTAATAAATATATCAAATACAATTTTCTCCTCTAAGTTATTTCATTTGTAGCAATTTACAACCAGGGCCAAAACCAGCTGCACACAAACAGGACACAATGTTCCTACCATCTCTTAAAGTGCTTGCTGTAAGAACAAGCAGGGCTTGTTTAAAAAGCAGAATTATACTTATAAACTAGAAAAATCTAATTATTTTCTATGACAAATTCCAAGAAAAGTGATCATCAGGTGAAGTAATTGGGGCAGAGAATCAGTTTCCAACTTATGTACATTTAATCACAATTGATCAGAGACTATATAAACCAGCCAAGAAATATGCCATTAGTGCATATATAATTAGCATTATACACATTAACTTTAAGTGTATTTTCCCCAAAAAAGCTTTGAAACCTCCAGAACTGTATCTTCCCTTGAGGAAGGCAGGGATGGGAGACGGGGAAAGTGAGAGATTACTAACACCCCTATAGGACATTTTACAAAAGTCAGTATTTTAATTAAGACAATTACCACAGAATTAAACTGTGTAAGAATTCTCACAATTAGCCACAGACATTTTTACCACTTTTCCACTAAGTTATATCACAGGCTACCCCTAGGTGACATCATGTCGACCAAAACCCCCAGGTTCTTTTCTGGCAGGCAGCTTTACAGCCACTCATCCCAAGCCTGTAGTGCTCCATAGGGTTGTTGTGACCCAAGGGCGGGATCCAGCACTCGGCCTTGTTGAATCTCATACCACTGGCCTCAGCCCATCAATCCAGATCCTGCTGCAGATCCTTCCTACCCTGCAGCAGATCAGCACCCAGCTTGGCGTGTCTGCAAACTGACTGAGGGTACACTGGATCCCCTCTTCCAGATCATCAATAAAGATATTCAACAGGACTGGCCCCAATACTGAGCCTTGGGGAACACCACTAGTGACCGGCCACCAACTGGATGTAACTCTTATTCACCATCACTCTCTGAGCCCAGACATCCAGATGGGTTTTTTTTGCCCAGAGAAGAGTATGCCAATGCAAACAGTTTCTTCAGGAGAATGCTGCGGGAAATGGTGTCAAAGGCTTTACTGACGTCTAGGTAGACAACTTCTGCAGCCTTCTCATCCACTAAGCAGGTCACTCTGTCATAGGAGATCAGCTTGGTCAAGCAGGACCTGGCTTTCCCAAACCCCCTGGCTGTCCTGTATGTGCCATGTGATGGCTCTTAAGACGATCTGCTCCATGACATTCCCTGGCCCTGAGGTCAGACTGACAGACCTGCAGTTCTCCAGATCCTCCTTCCAACCCTTCTTCTAGAAGAGTGTCACAGTTGCTAACCTCTAGTCACCTGGGACCTCCACCATTAACCAGGATTGCTGGTAAATGATGTAAAGTGGCTCAGTGACTCAACACTTCTGCCAGTGCCATCGGTACCCTTGGGCAGATGCCACCCAGCCTCATAGACTTGTGAGTGTGTCAGTGGTGTAGAAGGTCTCTGACCCTTTCCCTTTGGATTACAGGGCCTTCATTCTGCTCCTTGTCTCTTTATTCCAGCTCAGGGGACTGGGTACCCAGAGAACAGCTGGTCATGCTATTAAAAACTTAGGAAAAGAAGGTACCTCAGCCTCTTTCCTCATCTTTTGTCACTTCATTTGCCCTCTCATCCAATAAAGGATGTGGACTCTCCTAGGCCTTCCTTTTATTACTGGTGTATTAACAGAAACACTTTTCATCAACTTTTACAGCAGTAGCCAGATTAAGTTCTAATTGGCCCTTCTAATTTTCTGCCTGCATAACCTCACAATATCCTTGTAGTCCTCCTGAGTTGCTGGCCCCTTCTTCCAGAAGCCATAGACTCTCCTGTTTCTCCTGATTTCAAACCAGAATGCTCTGTTCAGTCAGGCTGGTCTTCTTTCCCGACAGCTCTTCTTTAGGCACACGGGGACAGCCCACTTCTGCACGTCTAGGATTTCCTTCTTCAAAAATGTCTGTCCTTCCTGGACTTCTCTCAGGAATGCCACCCAAAAGTTTGTGAACTAGTCTCAATATGCCGGTCTGCCCTCCAGAAGTCCAAGGTAACAACTCTTCTGACTCCCTCCTCACTTGTCCAAGAATTGAAAACTCTAATTTCACAATCACTGTGCCCAAGACAGCCTCCAATCATCGCATCACCCACAAGTGCTTCTCTGTTTGTGAACAGTAAGCCCAGCAGGGCACCTTCCCTAGCTGGCTTACTCACCAACTGTGTCAGGAAGTTCTCTTCCAGACACTCTGGGAACTGTTTCCTCTAGACTGTTTCCTCTCCACTGCATTGTATTTCCAGCAGACATCTGGTGAGTTGAAGTTCCCCAGGAGAACAAGGGCTAGCGATGGTAAAACTTCTCACAGCTGCTCAGAGAATATTTTGTCTGCTTCTGCAACCTGGCTAGATGTAAGAGACTCCCAACCAGGACATCTGCACTGTTGGCCTTACCCCTGATTCTTACCCATAAACAACCCTCTTGGCACCACAATTAAGCTCTAGACAATCCAAACACTCCCTAAAACACAGGGCTATTTCCACCACCTCTCCTTCCTTGCCTGTCCCCTCTGAAGAGTTTACAGTCATCCACTGCAGCCCTTCAGTTGTGAGTCATCACACAATGACCATGTTTCCGTAATGGCAATTATATCATCATTTTCCTGCTGCACAATGGCTTCCAGCTCCTCCTGTTTGTTGCCCATGCTGCGTGCACCGGAGCAGAAGCACTTCAG
Organism: Mohoua ochrocephala; assembly: GCA_013398855.1. Taxonomy (NCBI): domain Eukaryota; kingdom Metazoa; phylum Chordata; class Aves; order Passeriformes; family Acanthizidae; genus Mohoua; species Mohoua ochrocephala. The sequence goes on from VZTA01017438.1 coordinate 299,128, forward strand.
TCAGGCTATTTATACATCCACCTTTTCTGGGGAAGAAGTCCTAATTCCTGTATAAACAATCTCAGATGCTTCTGTGGTTTCTAACACATGGATAACCACTGGTCTTTGCTGCCACATGGATCTCCACCTCCCATCTTCACTGAAATGGAAGATCAAAGGATATCACTAGCACACTGTCCCTCAAACATGAGTGTGCTGCCCCCAGGCTTATCTCCAGTGAGCCTGGTTTTATCAGTTTCCCCCTTCAAATCCAGTTTAAAGCTTTTCTAGAGAGCCCTTCTAGCCCCTGTGCAAAGATCCTTTTCTCCTTTTGAGATAGGTGTACACTGTCTGTCGCCAGCAGGCCCAGTGTCATGTAAACCAACCCATGATTAAACCCCCCAAAATTCTGCCAGTGACACTAGGCTTGGAGCCAGGAATTGATCAGCTGGCTCTTCCTGTCCCTTCCCTCATCGTTCCCTGCAACTGGAAGGATAGAGAAGCACACTACTTGTGCTCCTGATTCCTGAATCAAGGCCCTGAAGTTTCTCTTCCTTGCCCTCATACTTCTTGTTGCAACTTCATTGCTGCCTACCTGGGGAAAAAAAAAAAATCAATAATGGATATTAATCTGAGGGCCATACCAGGACAGGAAACCTTCCCTCCACATCTTTAACCTAGACCTCAGGGAAGCGGGAGATTTCGCGGAGAAGTGGGTTCTTCTCTTTGAGCTTTCTGTTCCCTTCAGAAGGGAGTCTCCTACAACAATGATCCATCTTTTTTGCTTTGTGGGAACAGATTTGATGCAGGGTATAGGTAAACTTAACCTCGGCAGCACCAAGCCAGACGAACCATCATCCTTGCTACTGTTTGGTTTCACGTGCAGTGGCTCCTAAGTATTACGTGAGGGCATTTGGGAAGGTAAGGCAGTCACACAGGAGACACACCTCTGCTACACTGGGCAGGAACTTGCCACCATCGCCCCTTATCCCTTAAGTCACTGCACTCAGCAGGGCAGAGAGAGCATAAGGAATCTTCCATATTATGTCTACTGCAAGTTCTTGAGATGTGTCAAAATGGTAATCACAAGCCACTGGGAAACTCCTTTAAATAGGGAAAATTCCCAAGAAATATAACAAAATTTTCTCCAACATAGAATCCTGCACATAAAACTCATTTTATACAGAGTTAATAATATAGTGCCTCAGTTGTCACAATGTCATATATAAACTACACTGTTATTGTCAAAGAACAATGTTACTATACTGAAGGTTGTGCGCAAATGTTGATTTCTTGGTCTAAGTTTATGCACAAATATAAAACTTGCTTTTAGAGGATTCATTTTGTCCCCTTGTCTTCCTCATCAGTCTGGAATTGTATAAGAAAAGTTACAAGAGTAACTTTTCTTTGCAACACTGTCACACAGCTGCTCCATAAAGCCACCTGAGCTAGGAAGGATACCAAGCACTCAGCTGAGGGACCCTCCTATTTCCCTCCACTAATCCAGTTACAAACTCTTACCATATTTTAGCTGCAATTATCCTTCAATAAGCAGAGTTCAGAATTTACCTAGTTTAAAACAGAAATCTAAGGAAAACCACCAAATGAAAACCTCTCTTGAGCAACTTCAACAAAACCCCTTAAAAAAAAATCAAGGTTATTAGCAATACTACAAATAAGCTTTAGGTTAAAATAAGTGTTTGCCTTATCTAAAATAGTTAAAAACTCTTGTTTCTTGTCCTGTCAAAACGGGCCCCAGTAAAAAGTCTTTCTTGTGACCTCCCTTGCAACAGCATCTCCTCAGAGCCCTCTTCTCCAGGGTGAGCAACCCCAACTCAGCCTTTTTTCATAGGAGAGCTGGTCTGTGTTGGTGCCCCTCCTCCACACCCACTCCAACAGGTTCATGTTTTTGTTGGACTGAGGGGCCCCAGAGCTGGATGCAGCATTCCAGGTGGGATCTCTCTCACCAGAGCAGAGTGGAGGGGCAGAATCCCCTCCCTCACCCTGCTGGCCATGCTGCTTTTGATGCGGCCCAGGATACAACTGACTTTCTGGGCTGCAAGTGCAGACTGCCGGCTTATGCCCAGTTTTCCATCCACAAGCACCCTCGAGCCCTCCTTGGCAGGGCTGCTCTCAATCCCTTCACCCCCAGCCTGTATCAATACCAGGAGCTACCCTGACCCAGGTGGGGACCTTGCACTTGGCCTTCCACTGTCACAAAGAAAGACTAATCTGTCTGGTTCCGATAACTCTGGAAGACATTTAGCAGTTATGAAGAAAAACAGCAGTTGTTAAACATTAAGTAGACTTCTCTGGCTTGAACTTTTAATGTAAAATGCAATATAATGTTGCATGAAATAACCTTTCCCTGTAAAATTTACACATAAGTGTGATTTCTATAATGCTCCATGGAAAAGTATGTGGTATGTATTTTGGAAGGAGGAAGCAAAAGAAGTAAAAGTCTTGCCTGATGATAACGATGTTGAAAACAGAATTTTCCACGTCCTTTTGAACATTTCAGAATTTCCACAGGGCTGCTCTTCAAGCAAAACAGATCTCTCTTTGCTATGTATCATTACCAATTATGCAAACACAGTAATGTGATTAGAAACGTAACTGGTTCAGCACACGTATCGGTAACCTCCAGCTTCTCAATTTTCTTTCTTACCGGCGTGAGTCACCTTAGCAAAGCTGACAAAACTTCAACAGTGACAACTGCAGACAGCAATGTCTAGTTATCAGATTCCAAGGTGAAGTTAATGAACTACTCAGGTAATGGTAACTACGGCAAAAATAAATCAAACAAACAAAACCACTCAAAAACAAACAAACAAAACCCCCCAAACAAACAAACCCCAAAAAAATCCCTCCAATACACAAAACAAAACAAAAAAAATTTAAAAAAAAAATCAAACAAAAATCCAAAACATCACAAAACCTGCTAGCCAAACTAGTTAATGATTAATAAACAAAGCTCTACTACTAGAACAAAAAGAAACGTAGTGATAAGCAATCACAGCAGAGATGTCACAGACCAGGAGTGATAAACTGCTCAGGACAGAATAAATCAACCATAGCGTTAACAAGGTTTTATACAGTGAACAAAGACATAACGACATTTTCTAAAGCCATTTTTATAGTTGTTCCACGGAATAAAAGCTGACAGCTTTAGAAGGCATTCCTTTTCATACTTACATGCTTAGTTTTCTTTAATTTTCTGAAGTGTGTAAGCCAGAGAGGAACATATAACAGATACATGTAAACCCACATGCAATATGTAACTACATCCAGGAAATTCCACGTTTTGTGCAATAAGCCTCATCATGTACTTACACACGTACATACCTAGTCCTACCTAGATGTGTATGGCACAAGGGAAAATTAAAGAGACTGCATAAAACTTACTTGCCTAACTTTTGGGTTTTGGCTATTGATATTATTATTATTATACTGCCACTGTTATAATTTTTTTTCTTTCTTTTAAAATTGACTTCCATTCATAATACTCTGCTGATGCATATATATATGTGAATACAGAGCACCACCGACATTGTTTAGCTTTTTAGTAGGTTTATAGTAATATTGTAATTCAGGAATAATAGATTGCATTATTAAAATATTTTATTCTTTTGATTAAGGACTGAAGTAAAAACTGTTTAAGAAGGAATTGACTGAGTATGGGACCACAGAAAGGCTTGGAATTAAAGTTTGCAGAAGCCTCTTCTGTGACTTGTGAAGACAACCACTTACTCTTTGCATATCCATAAAAAACAAAAAGAAGAAAAAAGTTGCCATAAATTCTACCAATTCACTTCTATGTAGACATCTTAATGAAACAAGTCACATGTTCTAAGTAGTTGAAAAATGCTGTTGCTTTCCTTATGACTAAAGCCTTTTTCCCCCCTCAAGGAAGAAGAGTAATTTTCCTCTGTACGCAAGAGAGATTAAAGAGAAATTAATCCACCACACTTCATATTGAAAATCAAGAAGATGAAAGTAAGGATAAAACAGCCATATGTGTAAGGAAGACACAGACTCTTCTCATTGCTAACCTCTACAGTCAAAATCCTCTCAAAACCCGTCTCTCTCTTTAGTGAATGTACTTAAATTACAGCACATTATTGATGTTATGTCTTCAACTAAAACTCCATTTCTGGAACTGGTAAGCACAGAAATGCACTCAAAGAAGGTGCAATCAAGGACGGTTAGTCATAATGGAGGGATCCATGCAAACAATTTAAGCTGTAGTATTAGTGCTTTACTCTGTCGAGCATGTTCTCGTGACTCTGTATATCCTCTGCATACTATTTGAACTGTAAATAAGAGGTAGACTGACTAGTCATGAATTATTAAGAATTATTTTTCAAAGTTGCCCAATTTCTAGTATGTGCTTAGACATGCCTGGGAGAGGGATACTGCTACTTACATAAAACTGCTACGGTATCAAGACTAATTTTTTTCCACTGAGAGGAAAAAAAAAGACCCACACCTCGAGATCGCGAGTGTTTAATTTCATTCAAGGGCTGTTCTGACGGCGTTACCGAGTCAGGAAGCCAGGTCACTCTGTCACAGCACGCCCCGCAGCACACGATCCCAACTCCGGCCACTCACACTTTTTCCCTTCTGCCTTCCAGGCAGCGTTTCCCGGCTACGAACAAGGCAGGCATGAGCCCAGCGGCGGGACCTGGCTGAAGCCAGGCCATCGGGCAGCTCCAAACTTTACGACGGTCCCGGCTGCCCCGGGGCAGCTGCCACCGATCCCCCCCACACGGCCGGCTCCCGGGCGAGCCCCCCCGCCCTCCGCCGGCCGAGAGCCCGGGCCAGAGGCGGCCTCTCTTCCCCCTTATCCCCCGGCCCGGCGGCCC
>VZTA01017439.1:0-41616 GCA_013398855.1 Mohoua ochrocephala
AAACTGGGAATACAAACACGAGGTGGGGAACACACATTTATGGCAGTGGTCCGATGACCACGAGGGCACTGCAGCCCTCCAGAGGGCTGAGCCACCGCCACAAGTCCGTGCCTGTGCCACCTCCCTCATCATTCTGTGTCTGCACTTCTGCACTTTGCATCCCGTGTCCTCACTTCTCAAGGCCTCTGCTATCCTACTGGATTCCAGTTTCTCTACCCTGCATCACTATGGTACAGTCATAAATATCTCATTCTCTAGAGAAAAACTGCTTGTAACTGCTATCTATAAAAATCCATGTTTGTACTATACAAAGATAAACAAAAAAAAATTATCCACCAGCTCAGTTTAAAAACCTCTGTCCCAGCTAAACTAAATAAAACAGCTGCAGGCAGGTCAAGTTAACTGCAGACAGAACAAGTCAGACAAGCCTCAGTTCTGAGGCTGCGCAAACTCAGTATAAAGCTCATGACCTGCTAATAGTCATGACAATGCAGTATTACAGTCACATCTCTTTACTCCTAGATTTTAGGATGCTCAGTAATTTCAAGGATGAAACCAAACAGGCAAGCAGAGGTAGGATGGAGTGATTCAAAAATCTTAATATCATTGCATTGATTGTTTTAGTGTGTATGTGTATATGCATAATACATATCTCCATCTATAACTCCCCCCCCCATATACTATCTACTGAGCACACCTGGAGGATTTTGACCTTGTGATTCAGGCCAAGGATAAAATAGTTGTGTTTCTGCCTGAGTGGAAAGCTCCTTTAGACATCCTGCTTCTTCTAAGGGAAAAAATAAAAATAATAAAAAATATAATTTTTTTTCCCTATACAGCTTTTTTTTTTCCCCCAGATATTTTCTTCTGGGACGTGGTACAAAAACTGTCTACCATATTTGTTTGTGTATTTTTATTTAGACAGCCTATATACTCAAATTTAAGGCTGGTTTTAATCTATACACTGTACACAGATAAGATATTTATATGTAGATAATTCAACTCTCGTTTTGCACTTTGGAAGAATTTATTTTTGCAAAAACCCTGAAAAAACATGATTGAATTTATCTTGGCATTATTGAGTTCCTTACATGTAATTAGCAACAGTCAGATATCTTAAATTTATTTGAACTCCCTTGTCTAAAGCTTAGTAGGTCATGGCATTAGAGCAAGACCTCTGCAATACAGTAGAACGTATGTGGGGAGATTTTGAAAGCTCAGCTGTGTTTTCAGATGCATTTATAATAATTGCTTTTGACTAGAGATTATAGGTCTCAGTGGGTAGTTCTTCTGAAGCATTTCTAGGCAGTGATAGACATACTGCAAAAGGCACTTAAGACAGTGTTTATGTGCAGCCCTAAGGGTACTTTGAAAAGGCTCAGTTTTTTTTAACAGATGGTGTAATTTGCTTCCTGCCGCTTTTAAGGGATGTCTTCCTTATCCTGAGGTGTTCTAGTGTACTCTCATGCAAATCCTATTTGTCCATTGCAACCGTTTTTGTTTCTTTATTTGAATTCTCCTCTGACTTATCTTTCATTTTTATTGTGTAATAATTTTTTCAGGGGATTACTGGACTAATAAGCCTGATGTAGCCATGACACACGTGTCTCTGAATAGTAGCAAAAAGGCTCCTCCCCTACTTTTATTTTTCTGAAATAACACATTAAAAATTGCTCCTCTGAAATTATAAAAAGAATTGCTAATATAGTCTAATGATGAATACATTACACCATATTCCCAGAGCTTCATGTGAAATGAACCTATAGCAAAGACTAATTTAAAAATGCAATTTAATATAGCTATTTTTATTCTTAGAAGACATGACATTTGTGCTCTGGAGAGCTGTCCACTGTCATCACTGAAGTAAAGAACCCTTTCCCTTAAAATTGCATGATGTTGAGATAGCAATTCTTGAAATCCTTCCTTTCACATTGTGGTACTTTTCCAAAAAAGAGAATAGCAGTCAGGGACAACCACGGTGCCTGTTTTATATCTGGCTATTATTCTCTGCTGGAGAGCATTACAGCCAATCAGGGCCCCCATTTTGCTAAACCTTCACGGTGCCCCATGATCACAGCAGTGGTGGCTGTCAGAGGAGGGTGTCTATGCAACCCCATGAAATGAGTGCATTCTGTTATGCAGATGCCTTTATTTTTTTCTTCATAATGATCACCAAACCACTACTTCTGAAACTGAGGAAGCAGGTTCAGGGGCAGCACTACATAGCTTAAACTGTTTCACCACGCTTGCTCGCAGCTGCACGCTTAAGGAAATTTAAGTTTGTGTCATGTGTTGGAAGATGCGGACTTCTCACGATATCTCTATTTTCCTTGCTTTCTAGATCCCTGGCAGAGAAACTGCACAATGAAAACATGATTTGATTGACTGTGTGTGACTTTGAGAATACTTGCCACAGGCTAAGGGTGTTCATCTACTTAAGGATGCCTATGTACCCAGATACAGGCAGTTGTCTACTGAGTCTTCCAACACGGAGCTGCCCAGTCATGAATCAGCTCCAGCTCAGAAGCTAACTTAATTTGTGAAATGCTGTGTTTCATCTGATGTAACAGCTGTAAAAATATAGAAAATGAAGGAAGTATAGATCTGCTTAGATCCCTGTCTTAATTGTGATGGTGAGACACGTAAATAGAATTAAGGTCATGAGCACTTGTGATCATCAAGAGCTACTCAGCAGATTATACTGAGCAAATCTAATTAGGATAATTATTAACCTCCTACTCAAATGCTTTTTTTTTCATGATGGCTTTTTCACCCTATATTACTGTTGCGATACATAAAGCAGTTGCAAAGTCTTACCTCAGATGAGCCTTGTATTTTAAGGAAATATTTCAGTGCGGACAATATACAGTTATTTATTAACAATCTTCATGATGAAAGACAAAAATGAAATAATGTTACTTGCTTAACATATGTTTTTGAACTGCTGTCAGTTGTTACTGAAATTTTGTGTTTATCAACCTATGCTGGAAGCTACAGTCACCCACAAGGAAGTACTCAAAACCTCCTCATTTCAGTTTCAGTAATGGCTTTTACATAAAGTAAGTGCTTTTATATGCTCCTTTTCCATCAAGGTTATTTCTAAAACAGTGGAACTTTCTTTCAAAAGTGTACTGTGGTCATTTGCAACTTTTTTTAAACATATGGCAAGCGGAACAAATACACAGCTTTTTTTTTTATTTTAAATAAAAGCTAGGCACTTAACTTCAAATGACAAAACAAGAAAGGAGAAAACAGATGAAGTTATTTCACATCACAGTACAAATAATGATAAAAGGAATAAGTGGGAAGCCAATTTAAATGCAACTGAATGTAGCTAATATGATTCAGTAACTCAGAGAAGGATAAGTCAAGGCCATACTGTACTCATTATTAATACTTAAGGTCCAAGAGTTGTAAGTGGTTTCACTAGTTCATCAAACAAAATGAAGAGACCAAACCAAATCAAAACAAAAAAGGATTAATTTTCATAATATCGAGTTCCCTCAGAGAGACCTAAGAAACCTAAAAATGATACTGAAGTGTTATAAATGTGTATCAGTCCAAAGATCATATATTATTTTAATGAAAAAAACACTTAGAAATTAAATATAACTTTAATGAATAATGCTATGTATTTAATTCTTGCACCTCCATGCTTTCCAAAAGACAATGTTGCCCTACTTGAGTAAAGTTTCTTTTAAAGCGTATTCTTTTAAACATAGCCAGCACCTGGGGAGCACTTAGAACAAAAATAAACTGATCTCAAAGACATCAAAAGGGTTTGGGTTTTTTCAAGTTTATTGTAGAACTTAAGAAAATAGAAATTAAAAATGGGTTACATAAGACTATTCTCTTCAAACCTGCATACTAATTCTATATGTGTACTTCTGTAGAAAACACATGGTAATTTCTGGACATTCTTCTTAAATACTACTTGGAAAAGATGCTTGTGAGGACAGTACAGGTGTCTCTTTTCCTCCTATTCCTCAGATGTGAGATAATCTCATACACCAAGGAACAGTGACAGAGCCAGGAGAGAGAGAGTTTAATTTAATTGGGTACTCTGAATTGCTGCATAAATGTTTCCAGTGCTGACCGTGGCAACAAAGGGTGATTGCAATCACTTGTTGAAAATGCCCATTTCTCTCTGACAAAAAGAACTGATCTGACTTAAAAATCCCAAAATTTTTTTTTAATCTGAGATGGGCTAGATGAATCTCTTGCTGCATTGACTCCTACTGAACTGCATGTTAGATGTGAACAAGTGAAATGCCTGCCACCTGCCCTTCTTCCCTGATTTTGCTTCCCTATAAACATGGATTTGTTAGCATGCAGAAATTACTGACCAGTCACTGTTCCTTAGATTGATACATTAGAAGGAGCCACAGTTGGCTGCTGCTAAATTATAAACTTCAGTGGTTTGGGAGGTTGGAGAGGATCAGTGTGGACAGATCAGGGTGAAAAATGCTTTAGCAAATCCAATTTCAATGGCTACTTTGTGTCAGTCAACATGGGAAGTTACAGGCTTGTAATAGTTGGCATGAATACAGCCCATCAGTATGATCCTTCCAATCTGTGTGGATTAGCCCTGCATAAAATGCAAGCTTGTCTGTTAAACTATAATTTTCACAATTCTATTGTGAGCAAAAGCATTCCTGGATATCCTGCTTAATCCCAACAGCATGTTAATAGTGACTGACAAGTTACCCAGGGTCCCGTCAAGAAATCGTTCAAAGCAGGTACATCAGTCATGACTGCTGTTCCCTACAGTATCCCCGCACAAATGCCATAATTTGTCACAAGGCTACCCTATGGATTATCCAGAAAGCTGATCTTTCTTTTGGTGATGAAGGGAAAACCGGATCTTGTGTTAAGCACTGAGAGCCAGCCCCTTCAAGCAGTTATGGATCAAATGATGAATGAGAATGTTTAGTCCTACTGTCTTCTCTCACTGACATGTACAGAACTGCACCAGCAGTCAGATGGTGCCCTTTAGAAAGCAAAGTTATGTAAAGAAGGGAAGACACATTTGTGATCCAAATGGGAAACAAATTGTACCACGAGCCAGTAGGTGACTGGTTGGCACCAGGTGCTAATGAAAGAGGAGCTTTGCTGCATCTTAGGAAAACCCTGCCTCTGTACACTTCTGTGAGGAAGAAGAGGATAAAGATTGTCATGATCACATGGTTGCCTCATGTCAATAAAGGAGTGGCACATAAGTTCACTTCCCTTTCTATGTACTCATTACATGATGCAATACTTGCATACACTTTTGTATTGTACTGGTAGAATTATTTTCTTTTACTGTTACATTTATTTTTCTTTCTCATTTTCATGTCACTTTTTTTGGACAAATGTAATCCCCCACTTCTCTCTTCACTTATATAAACTCAGGTATCCCCTGTTAATGAGACTTGCGTCAGTATTAAGAGAAAGAATAAAGTCATTTGCTGAATAAATTTTAGCATAACTTATCTTTGCTGAAGGAAATCATTTGCAAGCAGCCAATGTGTACTGTTGGAGTGACTTTCCATTCAGATTTCAGAACTCAAAGGACAGACAGAGGGCATGGGGTGATTCTTTGTGTGTCTGAGCCTGGTCCTACCAGCCCTCCTGGCCACTGTGGTTATTGGCAGGAATGCATGGTATAGGTTTCCTAGGGAGGATGGAGGGGGAAAAGGAAATTCCTTGCTTCCTCCTTTCTTTATTCCTGGTAAAAGCATTCCATTATTTCGGTTTTTTTTCTTTCCCTCTCAATTCCATGCACTGTCTTGTCCAAAGATCCCAACAGCTCAGCAGAGAAGTAAGTAGATAGGTGGCCTGAGATAACAGCATGGTGAAGTTGAGGCTTCTCCTGGTGAGAAAAAGTAATTGGGCAGCTCTTAAAATTTCTGCCTCAGGATCTGTTTTTCGAAGAGGCACTGAAAACATGCACTGCCAAAACAGTTTGGAATACAAGGGAAGAAGGGAGTAAAAAGTGCTGAGATGCTGTTCATCTTGCCTAACTTGAGCTGCTTGAATCAGGTATCTAGTCTAACACAACATTTTCACAGCTGAGAGAAGGAAACAAAGGTACACTCCAGAGGCTGTTGTCCCATCCAAGGGTATTAATACACAGGAATAAACTGTTCTCTGGAACTTTCTGTTTGCACCAGCTAAAGAAAGAACCTAATGTGAATGTACAAAATGCTTAGCTGCTAGATGGTTAAATTTGAGTGGGATTAATGTCTTTTCCAGTATTCTTTCAGATTCTCAAATTTGCTTGTCTTCATAATTAGATATTAAGATTAAATTACTTACCTTTTCAAAAGGCTACTTAACTTGCATTACTAATTTATATCCATGTCATAATCTTGATACAGGTGACAACTCTGGCAAAATAAATCTAACCCTGACTATAAACATGATATGATACTGTTGCGACCTGCCCCAGAAGGAGAGGGTAACCCAGGTTCTTCTTAATAGATCCCTTGGGGCAGATTAGAGTGAAACAATACTGAAACGTAAAAATATACATGTAGGGTGCTCGTAAAAATATATGTGTAGGGTTTATTTTAGAACAATTTGGTTGCAATGGAAAGCGGGTATGTAGCCCTTTTGGTTGTTATTATCTATAGCGATATGGTAATATGAAAGAATAAAAACATCACTTAAGAAAATGTAGAAGAAAGAGAGAAAGAAAGAAAAAGAGTACAAAGACACATAGTCACCTGGATCTATGACAAGGCTTGATTGTTGCAGTTTGTCTGTTGGTCCAAGAGATGGTCTTGATCTGTTGTAATCCACTGGGTATGAGGGAAGAAGCCTGTGAAACACAGAGTCTGATGTGTTAAAATACACTCAGCCTTGGTGGGAATGCCCAGGTACCTCCCCTGGGGAGCAGCTTTCAGTCCTCTGGTGGAAGGCCTCAGAAATGAGTCTGGGGGCACTTCAGGGGTTTTTATTGATTTATGACACCTTCTAGAACATGACAGCTGCCCCTCAGTCAGAGTAGTTAAGCCAGTTATGCCCCATCAGACCTTCCCCCGGGGGACAGGTGGGTGGAAGTTTTACAACTGAGTTGCGCAGGGGAGGACGATTAGCATGATAAGAGGCACCATCCTGCCGGGCAGGATTTGCCTCTTTATCGTGGCCTCCAGGTGGTGATGGTTCACCCACTCTGTCGAAGGCAAACTAGTCATTACACACCCAAAACCACACCTCCTCCGGTGAGGGATGCAAACCTGGCTCAGCAAAGCACCCTGGAACCTCCACAAATGGGCAAATATTTGGAGTCATTAATCAGTCTCTCCCAGGTACCTAAATGGAAATATTCAATTCAATATTTATTTACCCTCAAGTGTTTTTGGTGATTAAACCATGTTTCTTTTGCCATGGTTTCAAATGTAATACCTTGAAAAGTACGGAGGCCCTGAGATGTATAGCTATGGTTGTGAAAGACAACCCTAAAACAGATTTTTATATAAACACAGTCTTCTGCAGAGTAGGAACAACTATTCTGATGAATCACCCATCACACTCAAGATATTCACAAAACTGATAAAGATATTAATTTAGATGTTTAAATGTTAACATCATAATTGACCATTCAATTCTCCAACTTGATCTTAATATGCCAAGTGTCTTATCACTAGCTTTTTTCCTAGCTGTTTGTCACTAAAGCATACATTCCTGAAATGAATTTTTTCATGATTTGATGCCATCAGGAGATGACAAATCTACTACTTCAATTTCTTCCAATTGTTAATCACTCTTAATGTTTAAAAAAAAAAAAATACCCCATCTCTGTTACTTCAATATCTTGTTCTTGGGTCATTTTAGGATTTTTTTTATACCGCTATACCATTTTAAAGACTGCCTCTGTATTCATTATTTTGCCTCTCCAGAGATACTCCACTTACTATAATCAAGACATTTCTCTTATCTTTGATCACCGAAAAAGAATAATTTCCTTAACTTTTTTACTGTATGGAAAAATTCTCCAGTTTGTGAATCATTTTTAATGCTCATTTCTTCCTTCTCTCCAGCCTTTGACATTTTTCTTTTTTTTTCCCAGATGCACTTCTTGCTTAAGTTATCAGCTGAGAGCAGAGTTTTTGATGCATTCTGTCAAATGAATGAATCTCCCCAAGCATTTTCAGATGATTATTTATAAGTATTGCCATGTGAACTGCAAATCAGGAAAGCATGCATGGGTAATTAATGCCCATTTCATATGAAATATGAAGAGTAAACATCATTAATTTGCTTTGCATAAAAACCTCTAAAAATCAGGATAAGTATCTAATATTTTTTCATGCTGGTAGAATTTCTTAAGGCTTCTCACCTCTACATCTGAAGGAATATGTCATTCAATATCATACATACTGTGCATAAAAGGGTGACCAAATAATAAAACAGTGACCGCTTTTTTTTCCTGTAACGTGTAGCAATGGATTATTCTTCTTTATTCCTAAACTTCTAGGGGAAGAAACACTGCTGCTTTTCACAGAACCTGTTGCTATTAAGCACAGTTAACTTCAGAAACAGTGAATGACACCCTTATAAAATTAAGATAATGTGTAGAAAATAGTAGCAGAAAAAAGACTAACAGAAAGATGAACGAAAACACAAAACCATGACTCCTTCAATTTTTCAGAAGAAGTCCAAAAATTTTCACTGCTTGGATGTTCTTTTAAAAGACATTCCAAAAGTTTGGATGTCTGTAGAATTGTTCAGAGGAAACTGTTCCCACACAGACCTACCCTACTCCTTTTACGAATATTAAGGATCACACTGAAACATTAGAAATAGAATTGACTTCTGCTATTCTTGAGGGACTGTGGGATAGGAACTATCTTTCCTTTCTCTCTGTTTACTTCTTTTGATGCTCCATCAGCACAAGCATCATCCTCAAAATGGAGAAACAAACTGGGCAATAAGTCAGAATGAGAAGCACTTGTGCAAAATAAGAAGCATAGAACATTTGCTTGTTTTCTCTTAAATCTAAAATCCAAAGGGATTTTCTGAAGCATGGCCAGTTTTTCTAACTTTGGGGACAGCTGGGACAGAACAGTTATGCACCTATTGAAACCTGCAGGTTCTGCAAAACTCTTGGCCACATTGTGTCTTTTCTGCCTCCCAGGCTGAGAAGGTATCCCATATGCTTGAATGTGTGTACTTCAAGCCTTTCTAACTTGACTTGAAGATACTTGAAGATATGATGATACTCTTTCATATAGGGTCAAATGTTTAAAATAGTTACCTTTTGTTTCCAAAGCTTTTCGAAGCAAATAAGTTAGAAAAGGGAGCAGCAGCCATCTGAAGAATAGGATTTGTGCATAAGCTACTTCAAATGATCTCCTAAAGGTCATCAATCTGTTTTGGTCAGGATATAACAGAACACATCCTACCTCTAAAAAGAACCCTCTCCTCACCTCTCAAACTCTAATTTCACACATTTTGCTAGTGATTTATTTATTTTTTTAGCCCTCTGAAACATCTGGTGTAAGAAGTTGTTGGAAGAAGTATCCTGGTTTTGATAGACCTGTCATCTGTTCTGCTCTGACTCATTTTATGCTCCACCTGCTTTGTCATACTGAATCACATTTAGCATCCTTTTGAAATATTGTTTAAAAACCATCCAAATACTAATCAAGATGTGCACAATGAAGGTGTTTTCCTCACATAAATACAAAACTGTAAAAATGATTTTATGCAAGATCTAGAAGCTCTTTTGTCAGAACTGAAAGTGGCATATTTTTCTCTTTCATATATTTCCAATAAAGATTGTTTTACAAAGAAGATGCAGCCATTCTAGTTGATGTGTGAAGACATTGATATGCTAATGTTTTTATTCTGAAATAGGTAGAAATATAGTGTTAAAACCAGAGAAAGAATAAAAAAAACAGAAAGAAGTTTTTGTGCAATAAACTGATAGAATGATGCTTCCATTTATTCTGAAGAGTTACTAGCTTCTCAAGTTGTTCTAAGTTAATGGATTTCTCTTCAAAGTAGGCTTCTACTAAGTCGGAATAAGCATATCAGAATTCAGTTCTGAATGTTTTGATCACTTTTTAAATGGAAGGGCATTCATTGTTGGAGGGTTATATTGAGTCATACACTGGAACAAAATGTCAGATCTGAACGTGTATTTATAGACATTTTTATCCAGGGTGACACTATTTTTCATGTATCCTGTCTTCTTGTAAATTCTTTCTGGTACTATTAATGTAGGTGCCTGGTATTTATTTTTGTCTCTTGTTATATCCAGTGTCATATGTCTACATTGTTCATACTCTGCACAAAGAAAGAAAGGAACATAAAGAATTTAAGTCAAACCCAAAACAACAGACACAGAAAAGCAAAGCCAAGAAGGAATCCCTTAATAAGTGTTTCTTATCATCAAGTAACAAATTATCACTTTGGCTTTTCCCCCTCATTAGCGAGGCTAAATAGCAGTACTTTGTTGCCAACGGGTAAGCAAGAATTTAGTCTCATTTTACATGAAGATGAAAAGTAAAACCACTTTGCCGTGACCCAGGAGCTGCATCAGACTGAATAAAGAATGAGATAAATAATGCAAGCCACCTAAACTAGGATTTTTTTATTAACCACATTTAAATATTCTTTGATCTTGCTCTCTGACTCCTGCTCTCAGTACCACGTGAGAGACTGGCTGGGAGCAAAGCTAAAGATATCCCCCTGAACAAATAGATTGTTGTCTGTGATCATGGAATATATTAGCAGACATTCGACTAATGTGAAAGCTCGCACATCCTTTAGTCTCAAAACTGCTACTGGTTATGTGAAGAGCAGAGTGAACTCTAGCAGTGAAAGTGCTGGATAGAAGAAAACAAAGATGCAAATTGTTTGGGTTTCCTTAGGCTGTCTAGTCACGAAGTACTCTCTGCTGGGGTGGTTTAACATTTTCCTGGTTTGCTCGTTAGTATGTGTTGACAACAGCTCAGTTTCTCACCTGTTTCTGAGTGGTTGTAACTTTGGTTCCTACTGTCAGAAGATCTATGCCATGGATCTGCTTGCAGGTCAGACCTTTTCTTATTTGCATCTGTAGGAACAACAGCAGCACATGATCAAACTCTTCCAGGACCTGGATCACCTTATGTTCTCCCATTCTTGTATGGAGGATGGGTGTTGATTTTATTTCATTTCTCTTCTTTTCTTAATGACCTGGAGAATCTAGACACAACACCATCTTACAGATGGTGGATGCTGTGGTAAATTCTTGACTAGAGCGAGACGTATAGTACAGCAAGCTTCTTGCCTTTTTCCCCTCTGAGGCCATCTTCTATTTTCTGTTTCTGCATAGGATGGATTGACTGACCTGATCTTTTGAGCAATCCTCATTACTCAGAAAGGAAGTAAAACAACAAATCACACTACCCTGGTTGGAATACCATCTGCAAATTTATGAGTCATGGGAGCGAAGGGAAGCAGGGAGGTTCTCTCTGATTCCGCGCAGTTTTCCTGTAGCATGTTACTAAGTATACGGAGATGATCGCCTCAAGAAATACTCTTACAGTGTGAAATGTCATGTTCTTTTCTCATGTTACTTCCCTTTTAGTAGATAGAATTTATATTTAGACTGCTAGACTGTGTCAGAGTTTATTGTATTGAAGTGTTTTGTAAGAGAAGTGTTCCAGAGATGGAAAAGCAGACAAATACCGATTGAAAGCTACAAGGACATTGCCAGGATGTCCAGACATGCAGTTAGAAACGTAAAAGCTCAGCTCAAATTTAAATTGGCCAGAAGTGTCAAGACCAACGGGATGCTAGATTGTGTCAAAAAGGGCATCAGCAGCAGAGATAAAGAAGTCCTCATCCTACCCAACTCAGCATTTGTCAGGCCACATCTGAAATTCTCACTTCAGTTTTGATCCCTGCTATGCAAAAAAAAGCCTTAGACAGGCTGGAGTGGGTCCAGATAAGGGCCACAAAGGTGATGAAAGGACTCAGAAATCTGACATGTGAGGAAAAGCTGAGAGAACTGGGTTTGTTCAGTCTTGAGAAAAGAAGACTTAGTGGAGACCTCATCACCATGTTCCAGTATTTCAAGGGTGGCTACAAAGAGGACAGAGACTCCCTTTTTCACAAGTAGTCACACGGAAGAGACAGGGGATAATGGAAACAAGTTACTTGTGGGGAGATTCTGATTGGACAGGAGAGTAAATTTTTTCACATTGCAGTGCCCAACCATTGGAATAATCTCCCATGGAAGTGGTGGATTCCCAAATGTTGTATACTTTTACAGTTCAGCTGGACAGGGTGCTGGGCCATCTTGTCTAGACTGTGTTTTTGCCAAGGAAATTTAAACCAGATGGTCCTTGAAGTCCTTTCCAACCTGGTCTTTTACGATTGTAAGATTCTGTAATGACAATGGCTCATATGAAAAGTTGAAAGAAATTAGGCTGTCATGGTTTAAAATGTTATATCCTCTCATGGATAACTAGTTAGATAAAAAATAAGAAAGGGGCACAGGGAAAAAGAAACAATAACAACATCACAAATAATTTTTTCCTGGTCCTTTTCAGTTTATTCATAAATTATCTGGAAAAGGGAGTAAGTAGTAAAGTGATATTGAATGGCTGGAAGATAAAATGTGAGATGAAATTCAGTGTCAATAATGAATATGTGGGTAAAAAAATTATTTATTTCATACAAAAACTGAGACCTGAATTATCTATTACCATTCAGGAAAGAGCTCTTGCTGTCATGGTGAATAGTTCTTTGTAAATGTTAGCTCTGTGCTCACCGGCACTCAGTAAGGCATGCTACGAATTATTATGAAAAGATTAAAGAACACAAGAGAAAACAGCATTATCTCAGTGGATAATCCCATGATGAGTACACATCTACAACTTTTTGTGAAGGTCTATTCAGGCTTCCACTTTCTCAACTTCAAAATATATGAAACTTGAAAAGGTGGTTTGGCAAGGATGATAGGAGATATAGAAAACTTTGTGATGACAAGCGATTAAACAGGCAGGGAGCGTGTAGCCTGGAAAACAGAAGACTGAGCAGACTTTTGTGATGCGGACTTGTAAAATCATTAATGGTATTAAAGCAGCAAATCGCACAAGAATTGGGGGCAATTATTTCAACAAATGCAATTAACTGCCAGGTTTTGAAGAAATTACTTTTCCATGTAATAAATAATTGCATTGTGGAAGTCATTGATACAAGATGTGGACGCCAAAACCCTCAAAGGAGTTCAAAAGGAGTATCAGACAAATTAATGCAAGAAAGAGTTATTCTGCACAAGGAGACAGAGATACATTAATCTCAGGAATCCCTTCCTTGCAGAAACTGACATTGTTAGCAGAGGTGATATATTAGACCAAAAATAAACCCAGCAATCTATATTTATCCTAATCTCATGTTTTTTTCCACAGGTGTCTGCTATGCTGCCACTGTGAGACAAAGGAGTAGATTACAAGGCTATTTGGTTTAATCAGTACATACATCCCCATATTTCATGGTCTTATAGGCTCTCAATTCTTTCTGACACTGCCAGCATGACAAATCTCTCTCTTGGTGACTCAGTGTTTTTGAATGGTATCTGTATATAGTCATTCTCTTCAAAAATGAAATGTATAGCTCTATGACTATAGAGTAAAGTCTTTGTGAGGCATACAGAGTTTGCAGAAAGAGGTTAATGCATTTTTTCTTGGCCTAGAAAAGACGATTTGTTTTCTTCTATCCTCTACTTCCTTACACCTACCTTCAGTATCCTGACATGATTTTGAAATATGTGATAAATCTTCCCTAGATCTCTGTTTATTTTGAGCTTAAAACATTTTCCATTATGGTTTCTTGCCTTCTTTCTACTAGGGACAAACTCACTATTTTAGTATTTAAGAAGTACATTACATTACCTTTAATGATGGCCTTTAAGAGCCATCTCTTCTTCTCCTACAAGCTGATATGTTGAAGTCAATATGAATTTATTTTAGAGGGACAGAGGAATGAGAAAGACCTCTTGGGCCCTGGGGTCTAATTCCCTACAATCTCAGCAAAGGAAGGACTTTCTTGTCAGATGGAACCCAAAATTAAATGCTGGTGGCATTGCTTAAAGTGCACACACAAACACACACACATTCTCTCCTACCCAACGTCTTCAGGTTAGATTCACGTCACCTAAGTTAGCACAGTAGTCACCTCAGGTCTCTGACAGAGTCAGCAGACAGCGATACACAACTCCAGGGTTTAACTGAATCCACCAAAGATGTGAACTCTTTGGAAGTACCTCTCTCTTTCCACAGATTATTGATGGTATCTTGTCAATGGACTTTCTATAATAATTTTCTTAACTGTCAGAGCTTGAAAGGCACTAAATAGACCTTAACAGGTCTATTAACAGCCCTGACCAGTCACTCCTTGCTCACAGGATCCCACCTCAGCTCAGGTTCAGGACCCTAATTCTTGGCTGAGGTATGCTGTCATTGTGTCTTACATCTTGTGTCCTATTGCCCTAATTTACTGATTGATCTTCCAGGACTTCCAACTACCTTATGGGTAACTTAGCATCCAGTCCTATCTCTGCTGCTGTCCCACGGATGGAGCACAGAGCTATGTTACAGGTAGCCTTGTCTCTAGTCCCATCTCTGGCCCCGTATCCAGCTCTTCCAGGTTAGTCACCCTGGGTGGACCCTAGACATGACTGCTTACCTTGACTGTCTGGCACTGTGGATGTCCTGTTGCTGTCCCCAGTGCTGTCCTGCCCAGACCCCACAGTTCTGCAGTTATAAGTGAGGGCATCATGCACCCTGTGCTGGAGAAACCTGGGAGCCCTGGGCTCTCAGCTCATCCTCCCTTGGAGACTAGCCCTATTCATGCTGCTCCCTGAAATTTAAGTTCAGTAAGATGAGAATTAACCTTGCCAAAATCCTTTAAAAATATATATATATATTTAGATATGAGTTTGAAGTTCAGTGCTTCTAACATTCTATAGTCTTAATACTCACTACTTTGGATTTCAGGTGAACAGACTTTCATCCTGTTCAGGGCTCTGCTTGAAAGAATCACACTTACCCCATGAGACTTGTTTATTTAACAGTCGTATTAACCTAGAGTATTTAGGTTTAATCATTGTTTTCATAAGCTCATCCTCTAGAAATGTGGAATACAATACCTTCTTTTCTGCCTTTTCTGTTTAGTTTATGGACATCCAGGTCCGAGAATGTATAAGGAGAAGAAAAAGTGTGATCTTTATACGGCCTTTCAGATTTTACCACAAACTACAGCCATAAGATAGTATGATGCCTTAGTTTATAAAACATATTTAGAAAATGTTAAAAAATTGCATAAAGATGACAGAGAAGTGATCGATATGGGCTAGAGGTAACTAACCTGCTTTGAGCATTAGAAGAAAGGGACAATTAAGAAATCTGTAAAGAAAGGGATTGTGTGAACACAGCTCAAAGCAGAATCAAAATAAAAACAGGGAGCAAATTCTACCAAGACTTTAAGAGTGGCAAAAAATATATTTATATAGAAGAGAGGGAAACTAGAAAAGGAGTTTGAAGTAGAACAAAATGCATATGACTAAGTAAGACACATTTTTTTATATTGTTAAGGAATGTAATGACCCTTATATAGCATTCTATTTTTGGCAACCCATAAATCTATAATATGTCTTTACTGGAGGTTTCTGTAACACTTTTATATGTAAGTTACAGCATGATTAAAAATCCCTTTCTGTTCAGATAATTTACCTCTCACCCCATCTTTCTCTCCATCTTCCCTTTTTTTCCCCTTTCCTTCCCCACTTCTGTACCCTTTGCCATAGATCGTTTCCTGGAATTTTATACTTCTGGTTCATACTCAGTGATTATCAGTATGGAAAGTATTGTGGTGAATACTTGTGAATTTCAGTATTTTCTTTACAGAAAAAACCCAAGCAGTTCAATTAACTTAATTTCTTTTTTATGTAAATAATCATGTTATCAAAGACTTGAGGGTGATCAGGCCAAGAAAGAAAAAAAAAGCAAGAGAAAGAAGAAATGTTTTCAGTTACACAACATATTTGCTTAGAGAATTTTCTTTTACATTATAGGGTTCAATTTAGTATTTACAAGCTCTTTTTAGTGGAACCGTTTAAATGACAGAAAGAGCATATTAACAACAGCAAATAAAGACGGCAAAGAGTGCAAAGTCGGAACATACCCAAGCATACACAGAGAAAGGATGCCTGAATTATTAAAAAGAAGAAAAGCAAGAGGGTAGTTTGTGTCATAGCCAGGTCACTGTTCTGATCACGATTTCAATCCCATGTAACACTACCTCTTACTTTATTGACGTGGTAATTGTTTCTGTTCACGCCACAGAGAGAACAATAATGCCCATCCAGAAATGTGAGCAGTCTAGAAGCAATGCTAACTACTTGCTGTCCACACAATTAAATAATTAAATGTAATTTCAGATACTCTAGTTTCCAGAATGGTTTGGTCAGAGGTAAGACAATATTAACTGCTCTGCAAAATCAGAGGAAGAGAAGGAAATTTTCCACTTTTGAGCAATAATAGACAAAGTTGCTTTAATTCTTTTTATACTTGCTGTACTTTCAAAAAAAAAAATCCAAATACTAAAAAAGTGCAAACCACTGTTCAGCTGCCAGATATATTACATTTGCTCTAAAACTAATGGTGGCTTTTCTTAATAAAAGCTGTCTTTTCATACATCTTGCAAATATGCAGCAAATTAGACATGAAGACTGGTCGGTCCTGGAGTAATTTGCAAGCGTTAACAGAAAAGGTGAAGTCTGGTGAGTGCTAGAATTACACAGTAAAAAACAGCGAGGAACACTTATCTTCTCAAGGTGTACATTTTATTTTCTGCTAGTGAGAGGAATGCAATGTTCTTGTCATTGCCATTGTGAAAGTTTTTGATGGGACCAGTAACAACAGCACTCCATTTATTTTCATTGCTGACTATGAATACATAGTATGATTGCTGGAAGTACACTGATGTAAATTATAACAATTATTCGATTTGAAAAGCACCTTTCTCACCACGCTCTTCAGCACTACATAACTAGTTATATAATGCAATAATTATGACTTTAATGTCTCTTTGTGATAAGAGACGACACATTTTGTGTGTGATGGAATATCTTCCATAATTACATTCCCTCCTATCTAAATCCAAGGTCTAGTTTCACAAAAATGAAATTTTTGAGGTGAATGCAATTGTGTTACTAAAATATCATTTTAAAGACAGAAGAAATCCCATATTAATACTATTTGATAATTGATACAATTATTTTAGAATAACATTTTATATATATGTAGACCTGTGCAGGGAAATTTTTTTACTGCACAGACACATCAGTGAATGAACCATCTCACTATGCTTCTTTGTTTTGTATTATCATCTTCTTCTCTCAGAATGATCAGGTGAGTTATCAGTAATTTATCCAGGACACAGCAACAAATTATGAGCAGAACTAGGATTACAATTAAATCTTTCCTCATTCTGTTTGAAACATCAGACTATGTTTTTTGTTCTCATTCTTCAGAAGATATGGTCAGAAACAAGATTTTTAAACGAATTTATGTGCATTTCATGCCAAGTGTATAATTCAATATCAAGTTTAATGTTTTTAAAATGATAAAACGTAACCTGAGGCATGCACTATAAACCAGAGGCAACATTTATTTCAGCAAGATTTGCTCATGAGCAAAGTATTGCTAGAACCACTGACTTCCCCCTGGATTTTTCCTTCACTCTGGTGTTTGCTTTTTTGTTTGTTTGGTTGGTTTTGGTTTTAGTTTTGGTTTGTTTGGTTTGGTTTGGTTTTCTTTGGTTTGGTTTGGTTTTAGTTTTGGTTTGTTTGGTTTGGTTTGGTTTTCTTTGGTTTGATTTGGTTTGGTTTGGTTTTATTTGTGTGTATGGAAAGCGAATAAGAAATTTATTCATCTAATAATCGAAATAAGTCTCAGAAGATGGTGACGAATATCTGCTAGGAAAGTTTTAGTAATGGGATTTTTGTTCTCAGAAAATACCATTTTCCTCAAACCAGGCCTTTTGCTGTGATGAAAGGTTTTTAATGACATACTCTAGGAAAGGTTTTGCAAATCTTGGACAGAATATCTGTCAAGGAAGAGACAAGTGATACCCAAGAATAAGTGACCAGGTAGTAAGGATATTTAACTGACATGTGGAAGACCTAGATTATATTCCTTCCCTAAGGGATTTAATACTTTCATACTTTATGGGTCCTATCAATTTAGTTATTCAGAGGCCAGAGTCACAGTGCAATGTATCTGTACCACCCAGGGATTTTTTTAAAATTCGAAATGCTCAGGTGAATTGGAAACAGTATTTCCTACTCATTTCTCCCCGTGAGGAATGAAGGTAAATTTTCTTAGAATAAAAGTGACAGTAGACCATATTCTGATGGGTTTAATATGTATTTTAAAACATAGAGAATTTTTTAAATTAAATATGATTATATGAAACTTCTGCCAAGGAACTGATCACGCAGTGGTTTTTTTTGCAAACCACATATTTGTGCCATGGCCTCAAAAAACAAGAGAAAGAAGAAATCTCATTTTATCTTGTTGTGAGTAGAAGATAACTTTAGAGTAAAACCTGTATATTCTTGAAATCCTATGACTTGGGTGAGATATGTTGTTTTTATAACCTGAAGTATATTTAATCAAAATAAATTTGTTTTGGTTGCAGGTAGCAGCACTACACTCCATCAATGTAATGAGGTCACGGTTGAACTTAATTAATTTTACATGGATATACTGTTTCCTTTGAAACTTCTGGTTCTACCAGTGAGTGAAAATAGCATTGATGGATGATAGATGAAAACTTTCCAAATGGGCTAAGCAATAAAGTTCAGTTGTAAATTGATCCTTTAGAGAGCAATTTAATTTTTAATTCTCAGACAAGTAGCAAGATTTACTAAAAACTCCACCCAAAATAAAAACAGTCACCTCAAATAATAACTCCAGGATAAAACCATTAAAGATGAGGGATTTGCCTGAATTTCTGCAGTTTTAATGCACTGACTAGAAGGTTTCATTCCCTCTCTATGAGATTAGTCCATTGGCAATGGAAGGCTTTGGTGCATCCTAGTTCAGTATACCAGTTCTGTACTGATTTCAATAAAGTCAGCAGGAATGTCGTTGTTAAAGGGTATCTCCTTTGTTTGGGCTTCATTGTCATTGCAATTGCAAAACATTTAAAGAGCAAAAAAATAAGAAAAAAATGCTCTAAACTTGTAGATAAAACAAAGGGGTTTGGGAACAGGATTCAGAGTCTAATTGTAGAGCTCTTGGTCTGAGTTAGTTGCCAAGTTCCCTCTAAAGCAAATAGAAACACACAGACAATTTGAATGAACGATTTGACTGACCTATTCTTGGCATCTTCTTCATCAGATGAACTGAACCGCATGTGTGCCTAATCCTCTTCATTTTAACTATACTGGAATCTAGGCTGCTGTAAATGTTGCCATGGTGAAAAATTTTAGGGAGCTAAGAGAGCTACCTGGTTGCTTTTGGAGGTGTCATTTAATAGCAATGTTTTAATTTGCAAGTTTGGATTTGGAGGTGTAAATCTCTAAATCTAGTTAGTGTCATGTCCCTCAGCTGAATGAAGCTCCTGTTAGACTTTTGCCTAACTCAGAAGTTCTGAGTAGATGATTTAGATCTAGAGTATGGCTAGACAGGAATAGATTTTTCTATCACCTGAAGTCCTGTCCAACTTTTAGATTCATTAACTTCAAATTAGTCTTAAATAGATGGTTAGAGTGAATGGATTGACTGTAAGTCATCTGACTGCTGATGGCTTACAGAAGAAAAGTATCGTTAAGGGTAAGATTCAAAACTTAATTTCCTCTAAAGGTTTTACAGTATTTACCTCCTCATTGTAATGCCTTATCTTGCACCTTCATTTATCTCCATTGGATACCTGCCTCTGCTGATTCAGTAATTGAAGAATGTCATTATCCCATGTCAGAGCAGTTGGAACTAGACGATTTTTAAGGTCCCTTCCAACCCAGGCCATTCATCTGGAGGGTGGTTGAACACTGGAACAGGCCAAGCCTGTCTGAGTGTTGGACAATGCTCTCAGGCACATGGTGTGGTTCTTGGAGTGTCCTGTGTAGGACCAGGAGTTGGACTTGATGATCCCAATGGGTCCCTTCCAACTCAGCATATTCTATGATTCTATTACTGTATTAACAATACATTGGGATGGTAAATCTCAAATTAATTGATTGATAAAAGTTCATTACCAAACAAAAAATTTACAAAGAAAATGTGATTTTGAAGCATTTTTGCACTCTTTCCAAGACTGAAAATGGGCATGCTTGGGAAAATGTTCGCTTTTTGGTTTTTTGAATTTTTTTTTCTTTTTAAAGATTAATATAGTATTCGTCAAAAATCTTAAGACTAACAGGACTAGACATTTTGCCTACCAAAATTGCTCCATAGTTTACATCTGTTCCTTTCTTAAAAAATTGTGTGGTCATCTGGTGCATTTTTAAATCATTAATTGATAACTTTTAACATATATAAAATAGTAAGTACATAACTACCTGATACTTTAGCGTCTAAGAGTTATGCTGAAAATATTGACCTGAATTACAATTAGGTGAAATATGGTGGTTCATTAAGCAAAATGGTCCATTTTAATCAACTGAAAGAATGTATGAAAACACTATGATATAACTTGGATGATGTGCACAGCTTGTAGATGATGACAGTGATGTGGTAGGGCAGAGCTTAAGTATCATCAGGTTTATGAGCTGTAGATACAAGAAAGGAAAAAATAGACCCTTTAAAGAAGAAACCTCACTGTTTTTTCTTTCTCATATGAGTAATGGAAAATTCTATTAGTATCTAATTTCTGACTTTGATAAACCAAAGTGCCATACTACTTTGATTCAAGTTCCCTGCAGGAAAGGAAGAATGAACTCATAAAAAGAAATTACCTCTGACTTTATGACTAGATAATTATAGAAGAACAGGAAAACATCTGTTTTCCTTGTATGCTTTAACTGTCCTCTAGTCCACAGATCTGTTTGGGAGGAAATATGAACTAAATCCACAGAAGGACATATAAATTCATTGCTTTCACATGGGAAAATCCATTTCCTAGCCACTCTGCTCAATTCCTTGAAACTAGAACATTGCTCTAGGTTTCTAGAATGTGTTGGAAAACCAGGATCTCAGTAGTAGAATACACTAAAATATAAAGAAAACATACCATTGTTTGGATCATCTGATCTGAATGGTGTGTTTAAAAAAAAAAATTCTCCCCGTGTCTTCACTTATCCCTGGAAGTAGGGCCAAGAGAATGGTGAAGGGCCATGAGGGGAAGCCTTGTGAGGAGCAGCTGAGGTCACTTGATCTGTTCAGCCTGGAGAAGAGGAGACTGAGGGGAGACCTCATCACGGTGTTCAGCATCTTCACGAGAGGAAGTGGAGGGGCTGGTACCAATCTCTTCACTCTCATAACCAGTGACAGGACTCAAGAAAATGGCATGAAGCTGAGTCAGGGGAGGTTTAGGTTGGATATTAGGAAAAGGTTTTTCTTCACCCAGAGAGTGGTTGGGCACTGGAACAGGCTCCCCAGGGAAGGGGTCACAGCACCAGGATTGATAGAGTTCAAGAAACATTTGGACAATACTCTGTGGCATATAGCCTGATTCTTGCGATGTCCTGCACAGGGCCAGAATTTGGACTCCATGATTTTTGTGGGTCCTTCCCAAATCAGCATATTATATGATTCTATGAAAGAAAGAAAACATGAGAGAAGCTTCTTAGAGTCCATTGGCCAGATCACTTACCTTAAGATCATTAAACATCTGCATTTCAAACCAATTTTTCTTTTTCAAATCTAATGGAGGGATATCAAGTATCACAAAGTTTTGGGTGGCGCATTTGAGGCATACATTTTAGATTTTGGTAGCTGAACTAAGGGAGTAAAAACTTTTGATAAGTCTATCAGCTGAAGAATAGGTACACTTGTTAACTACTTCAAGGAAAATAAATGCAGAACCAAGCTACAGCCCACCCAATACTGTAGAGGGTGACGGGATGCAGGAACTACGGCCAGAGCCTCAGCAGTTCTCTACTCGTTTTTCTCTGCACACATATGATTATACAGAGAGCTCTTACATGCAGAGCAATAGATGAAGCACTTCACAGTATCTGCAGACAGACTTGTGAGATTGTGGGATTGCTTCCTCCTGCCTTTTCACCCTGTGTGGGGTTTACTGATTACACAAGATATTTTAATTTGATATAAAGGCTAGTTATTACTGTTATTTAGGCCTTAATTACGCATTTCCTTTTATCCCCCTCTTTTTCTCTTAACCTTTTCATTAATATTTTCATTATTCCTTCATTTAGAAAAATCACTTAATATTCCAGTCTGCAAGATAGCAACTATAAATATATTCCTTTATTTATCCAACCACAAAGGAAGAACCTAATTTGATACAAAAATCAGCAGCAAATTAGGAGCTTTCACTGTCATCAAACAAAGGAACAGGAATGGACAGGCAAATAGACAGGAAGGGACAGAACCACATGGTTACTATTGTTTCCCAGCAGATAACACATCTGAACCCTATTTAATATTTATTTTATTTTTTGTTTCTTCAAGGTACAATATTAGTAGAAGAGATTAAGAAAATCCAGCTGTACTAAATAAAGTGGGTATTAGGGTATTTTCTTTAGATATAGATTTAAATATCTGCATGCAAAGAAAGAATGTGAACACAGGTCTTCAGCAGAGAGGGAGAAAAATAAGTAAATAGGATAAATAATAAAAAAGACAGTTGTAACATCTTCTCTTCTGGTAGTATTTTCCCGCTTCCCAACTTTTTTTGAAAGAAATCAAAATTTAAATCTTTCATGATCTCTGAAATAATTGTTATTGTATTAGTATATATTTGTGTGGAAAATTGCCTTTTAATTCTAGGTCAATAGAAACAAATTTTATAATTTTTTTATATTTTTCTTAACTTCCCTTTTAAGACTTCAAGTCAGGCAGATGCACAGCTGTTACCACCACAGACACGGAACTGACTGTCCCTTATCTTCTTTCTCTAAATGCATCCTTTCTGATTTCTAGCATTTTTCCCCTGCTAATGCAGTCTTTGAGCACACGATTTTTTCCTCTGGAAGACCGAGTCTTTGTCTACAATGTATTGTGGATATGTGCCCTAACTTTAACAGTACGACTGCTTTCAGCAGCTCTAAGTCTTGTTTTAGTGAGCATGTGATTACTGATAACTAGAGTAATGAGATACCCTCAAACCAATTTGTATTGTTTCATTTTCAGACAATAAATGCTTCAATTAAGACAAAAAGATTATTAAAATCTACTGAAACTCTATATTTAAAGGCTTTATTATTGTTATAGGATCTGGGAAGTTCTTGGCATTTACATGGGGGTGTACCCATCCCTCCCTCTAATGTGCTTCTGAAAACTTTTTTCAGGCATTCTTAATGGATATACACAGTTATTCCAGGCAGGGGATGGGGGAGAGAGGGGAGGAGTTTCTGGCTGGTTGGTTTGCTGATTTATATTATTTTTTTGTCGGGTTGTTTGGTTGTTTTTTTTTTGGCAACAGCCCATTCCTATTAAACCAAAGTAATAACACAGTGTGTAAACCCTGCCATAATCTGAGCAATTTCTAGAATGCATAGCAATTATTGTAAATCACAGAACTGCCTGATGTTCTTCACAGACACAAGATAAACCAAGATACACACTTCCATTTGAAAGTGCTTAACACCTTACTTCCTCGGGTTCTTACCACGTCTGCTGGGAAAATTAAAGCCCCACTGGTCATCTACGACACAAAGGGAAGTAAATTGCCTGTTACAGAGATCAGCCATGAGGGTGGCACAGACTGAAATGAAAATTATTAAAAGCTGGACTTCTACAACGAGTTTATTAAATTTTAAATCATTTTTATAATAGCTCAATAAAAACCAGACCTGGCTATGTTTGATGTCAATTTAAAACCATGGTTTATCTGCAGTGGATAATAGGTGAGTAGGAGCAAGATTTTATTGTAAAACTGCAGTCATTTGTTTCATTTGAAACTCTTGAGGAATGTCAAAGTATTTCAGAACAGCTAAAGGGACAATGATAAGGCCAGTATATAACCAGTGACAGTACTGCTTGTGGGAGAAATGACAGTCCCACGAGAGCAATAGCTGGATATTGGACGTATCACTTCTGAGCTAGTTCAAGCCAACCAGGTCAGTTACAGAGCATTGCTTTAAGTTCCTCTGCCTAATGTACCCATTCATTGTAGTCATCTGCCCAATGATTACTGAGTGTTAAGATTTCACCGAACTTTTCGGTGCTATCAACTGTCCAATTAGATGCAGCTGAGTAGAAATTTATTTCCAACCTATCCTGCCTTGGTTTCCCATGTAATACACCAGTTTACCTCACCCACTGAATTGAGAAAGAGAAGCTCTGTATGGGGTGCTTCCATATGAATGATGGGCAAGAATCCTTGCTCTGATCCTCCCTTCTCTGTATGGGGTCCTCGATGGCCTGTTTTGACGTTCAGAGTGGTTTCCCCTCAGCTTAACCAAGGCAGATTGTTGCAATGATTTGGTAGTGGGGGAGCCAAAAGACCAAGGAACCATGGTTTGGTCCAAGAAAGCCCCCTCCAGGTTTGTTGGAAGAAGCCTCTCCCATCCACTCTTATGAATATTCATGTACCCCTGCAACGTGTAACCAAAGCCCCCATTCCTGCCCCTCTGTTCCCATTGGCTGTTTTGTATTACCCCGCCCCCTTCAGCACCCCCTTATAATCCCCTGCCAAACAGAAGTTCAGTCTCTTGGTTCCTGGGACACCGATGTGGGACCTTTCTCTTCCCTGGGGTCCCCCACAATAAAACCTGCGGCAGTCCGGGCCAGGAGCCACCTCTCCACCTCTGGGGGTGCCCAGAACCAACATGCGCAGGGTGGTGGCTGGCTATCATGGCCCTGGGTGCAGAACAGCTGGCTAGCAGGGGTCTGGCCCCGCCCGGGACCCCTCAGCGAAGGGGTTCTGTGGAACACGCAGCAGCTGCTCTCACCCAGCACCACAGAACCTGCGCAGGCGTATTATAAGAGCAGATGAAACTACATGGCCAGGCTGTTCAGAAAAAGGGATTAAACTATGGGTTAGTAATAGGAGGGTCATTTGTGCAAGAGACAAGGCTTCCATACAGACGAGGATGAAGTTGTACAACTCAGATGCAGAGATGAAATTTATGTCTACAATTTAGGCTTCGTGCCATGCAGTTTTCACGTGTGTCACACATATGTATGCATGTATGTCTGCACAACTAAACATGTATGAATATTAATGCTCACTAGGCACCTGTGCTTGTACTTTCTACTGGCTAATTTCTGCAGGGTGAGAAGAGACAGAAAGAGATTACTTGACTTAAAAAGTTAAATAAATTGAAAACTTCAATAACGTGCAAAATTATATTGATGCATTTGTATTCAGTTTACTTCTCTAGAAGTAGTTCTACATATGGAGACTGATTATGGGGAAAGGTAATTTTACATGTTTAGGACAAACCATGTCCTTCATTATTTTTCTATCTTATCCCAAGGAGTAGTCTCAGTACAGAGGTCTCTGCTTTAATATTGATCTCTCTTTTTTTTTTTTTTTGCCTGGTGGATTCCGTATTTATTAATGTGTTTCTCAACAATTAGTGTACAAATATGCTGATAGAGAACAATTTATTTTCTATTGCTTGAGAACCTCTCTGTGGTGAGTTGACCTTAGCTGGCTGCCAGATGCCCACCAAGGGTCAATCCACCACACTGTCTATTTTTCCTACTCTAAGTATTCGATAATTACAGTGATAGAGGATTGTTTAGCTAGTAGTCATATCAATGAGTGAATATATGAAGAAAGGGTATTCACTTTTTAAAATCTCTCCCTATGGTCTAGACAACCATGGGCTTTATTGTGATTGCTATATTTCAAAGTTTATATCAGACACTTTATTATAAGTGGTTTCCTTTGAAATTCTTTAAAAATATCACTTGTATTTGATTTCAGATACATTAACAGATAACTTTAGTTTGTTCATCTAACCATCCCAGTGACATGGGGAGGGGAAGAGAGGAAAAGGGGTAAATCAAGGTAATATAAAATCAATCTATGTCAGAGTTCCAAAAGGTCTAGCACCCTATCACTACATCTAGTCTGCCCCTAGTTCATCAGAAGTTACAAATACACAATATTTAATGCACTAGGTATTTCTTTGATCTCAATTAATTGTGCCTGAAACATCAGGTTACATTTCAGAATGTCATTCAGCTTTGAACTAGAGACACCAAATGCCTACTTTATTTTTTCTACTCCTTTATTTTTTCTACCATAAAAAGTGTGTTGAGTTTAGAACTTCTTTTCAATGCAATCAGTCCATTACTTCCTTTAAGAAAAATAAAATTGACTAACCCTCCAGTCTCTTAAATTAATTAATTTTCTCTCAATTTCAAAAGGAATTGTGACTTATTTACATATCCCTCATTTTTAAATGACCTTTTAAAATACAACACCAAAATTGGATGCAATGTTCCAGCTCTTTTCTGACTAATGCCTTGTACAGAATAATATTATTTCTCTATTTCTGTTTTTACTTTTCTGTTTATAGAACAACAAAAACAGAAAAAAACCCAAAATCTAGGATTTTTTCCTTGGTTTTTCTTTTTCTATTGTATATCTTTATGGCATTACATTGGAGTACAAGTCAAATTGTTAATTCATTTGGGTTTTATTAAGGAACATAAAATTAAAACTTATATCCACAGATCTGTCCATAAAACCCATCATTAAAGGACATTTTCCCACTGAAGAATTTTTTGCCTGGCATCTGTCATTAAAGGGTAGCAACTGCATTAACATTAGAAATTGCTAAACTTGTTTGACTGAAATCACATAATACTAACTTTTGAACTACGTAATTCACTTAAAAGTCAAATATCTTATACTAGTTTGACTGTTACAGCTTGACTTCACAAAGTTCATAATTTAATCAAAGAGTAAATTCAGATTCACTGTGTCGAAAAGATGAGCTTTGCACAGGCTCATTTCTACTTCGATTAATTGCCATGCATTCTTATCTTTTAATTGACAGAACCCTAGAATAGTTTGGGTTGGAAGGGACCCTAAAGATCATCTAGTTCCAACTCCCCACCGACACAGGCAGGGACACTTTTCGCTAGAGCACATTGCTCAAAGCCCCATCCAAACTAGCCTTGAATACTTCCAGGGATAGAACATCCACAACTTCTTTGGGCAGCCTGTTCCTGTGCCTCACCATCCTCACAGTAAAGCATTTCTTCCTAATTTCTAATCTAAACCTAACCTCTTTCAGGTTGAAGTCATTTCCCCTTGTCCTATCACTTCATGTCATTGTGAAATGTCCCTCTCCAGCTCACTTGTAGGCCCCATGAAGGTACTGGAAGGTGCTCTTAGGTCTCCCCAAAGCCTCTTCATCTCCAAGCTGAACAACCTCAACTCTTCTAGCCTGCCTTCATAGGAGAGGTGCTCCAGCCCTGTCACCAACTTGGTGGCTCTCCTCTGAACTCATTCTAATAGGTCCATGTCCTTATACTAGAGGTCTCAATTTGCTGCCATGTTAGTTGCAAAACAGCTTTTTCTTTATTTTACCTAAGTTTTATATATTATTTTACTTGTAAATATTTGGGTCATCACATCTAACCTTTCTAAATATTGGTATAATATTGGTATCTGTATTCTTCTAGTTACTCTGTGATTAAAAAAAAAAATAACCACCAACAAATCTAGAAAAAAAGGTTCAACTCTGGTGTCTGTTGTTCAGTATTCTGTTTGGTATGGGAAATAAATTCTAATTCTCATGAAATAAAGAATATGATTTCTTTCCCACTCACTCATTACCAGATGAATGAGGATTTCTCTCTCTACTGTACTTCAATAGATAAAATACTCTTTTATGGAAAAGCAGTGGTTCAAACCCTTGATACAGAGACTGTGTTCAAAGACTGCAGATGAACTTGAAACGCATTATTAAAAAGCCATAAGAGTACCCTGGAGTATCTCTGTGCTCTTAGGTGGAAAGAAGAACCAGTTTGTCCTCTAGAAGTTTTTTTTTGTATCTGTGCCTTAAAAACTACTTTTCAGACTAATTTGTTTTACAAATTTGAGCTAATTTGAAGTTACCAAGTTTGAGCTAATAATTGGGTGTCCAAACTCAGTATTTAGTAGTTGTATTCTCAAAGGAAAATGCATCTTGCTGGACCCAGGAATTTTCTACCACCATTTTGTTGGTTCGTTTTCATTTCATAGCCTACAGCAATTTTATTCATTGTCCAACATTAATAATAATTAATTGAATTCTTACAGCAGCATCTTTATTTTGTCCTAGTTACATGTCTCACCTCTACCCGTGTTAACTCCTCATATGTCACTTTCTTTTCTCCTGGGATCTCCAGTTCTTAAGCATATGCCAGAAGTTTCACTGCAACACATACTTATCTTTCAATCTTCCCCCATGTTTTTTTTGCCTGAAAAAGGTCACAATCATCTCATTAAGAAATGATGAGAGATCACACCACTATATGTCAAAGAAAAAAACCTTTCTGAGAAATCAGAGGGTGAACATATTAATGAA
Organism: Mohoua ochrocephala; assembly: GCA_013398855.1. Classification (NCBI taxonomy): domain Eukaryota; kingdom Metazoa; phylum Chordata; class Aves; order Passeriformes; family Acanthizidae; genus Mohoua; species Mohoua ochrocephala. The sequence goes on from VZTA01017439.1 coordinate 28,649, forward strand.
CTAATACATAGAACACTTGGAATTGAGGTGACAGTCACTCAGAGTCATAGGCATCAGTTCTATAAACTAGAGAAAAAGGAACAAATCCACATGCATCTGGTTGTATAATTTTTGGACTTTTTTCTGTTTTATTTACATGTGAATTCTTAAAATCTTAAGTTTTTTCTTTTCGTGTTTCATTTCACCTGTAATTGTTCATCTGATAGGTTTTCTGCTGATACATTCATTTCTGCTGATACTTTTTACTGCATTTTTTTGGCCACTATGGCAACTTTTTTCCTTGCTCTTAGGTACATCTAATTTCTTGGTATGCTTTAAAATATTTTCCTTTTTTCCCCCTTTTTTTGGTGGGGGGAGGGGAGGAAGGGGGGATGTATCTGGCTCAATAAAAATTATTAACAGCTTCTTTAAAACATCTGTAAAGTACTTGTGCATCCAAATTTCAATGAAATGTGGCCTAATGCACATTAATATTTCTAATAAGTAATTTCAGTTTGATCCTTAGTGGAAGTGCTCAAAAGGGCCTTTCTTTTATTGTCTTTAATAAATTTCAGATATTTCAAATTGTTTACTATTCCCATCTTTTTATTTTTTAGTTCATGGAAGTTGATGGAAAGTGATGAAATCTCCAAAATACTGCGAAAAGGTTTTCAATTTTACAGTAGCTTTTTGTTAATCATTATCTGAAAAGAATCTGTAAAAATTGCATGTCTTTTGAAGACTGGTTTCACATATCAAATTGGGTTTTTTCATCCAGATCACCTTGTAGAACTCTCAATTCAAAAGTAGCCTAAATTCAAGCAAATTATTTCTCAATACTGTTTTACAATAAAAGTAAAATGGCCCACCTAGTTCTACCTATTGCTTTCTGATACACGCTGAGGAGGCAATGATGTATAAGCTGCTGTGCTCCATTTGACCCATGCAACAGTTCGAAATCTCAGCAGCAACCTGTGCATCTTTATTAGGCTAGAAGGATTTTCTTTTCACTCCCCTTGAGCAGATTTACACATACCGGTTTTGTAATTCCCACAGAGTATTTCTTATCACACACACGACTTCCACTGAAGAACTGCATACTCAGCACACTGCCATCTATCACCTGCAGGCTTGAGAAGACCAAGCAGGAAAGAGACTCCTTTCCTTGCCTCTATGCCTGCTATATTTCATTCTTTTTATGATTTGTGGGTTTTCATTTTTACAAACAGTAAGTGACACGGCAAAAACCTGCCAGTTCCATCAAATGCAGCTGTCCCTATCACTTCAAAGAAATCTACTTCCACGCTTACAAAGATTAAATAAAAAAACAAGCAAACACTAACACAAAAACTTCCTTAACTGGAAAAGGAAGTTGTCTCAGCATGTGTAGAGATTTTCTACGTGGCACCACTTTAGGAGTGTTTCCCATTCCCTGTAACTGGGAAAGGGAAGTATGATACTTGGTTGTCTCTTGTTCTAGTACATAATCTAGATTCACTCTCTTTGATTTCCGATATTTAACCAAGGTGCCTTTGCAAGGGCTCTGCTGTAATGTCTTTCTACTGCGAACTGAGAGCAGTGGAGATATATGTCCATATCATATGGAGATATGATAAGCCACCCACATTCCAAACAAGAGACTTGTAGAGTTGCCTTGATTAGAGAAGCAATCTTAGATGTGTGTACTCCCAAATTGGTTATACAGATCTATGAAGTTTAGATTACATGAATCTGTGTTGGGAATTGCACACAACTTGGCATTTCTGGATGTTGCTAAAACTGAAATCTCTGCCTCTGGCAGTTTTTAATGTCATTATATTACAAGCCAAAGTCTAAAAGCTTATTTGGATAATGACAAAATACTATCAGGCTCTAAAAAAACTATTAAGAGAAAAATCTTTGAATACTCAGTAATGTCCTTACAATTCCATATCATAGCTGATAATAACAGGAAAAAAAAATCTTGTGGATTTTGTTCCAGTATTTTATAAGTGATAAAAATATTGTTGATTAAGCTATTTGTCCAATACATTCAGTTAAATAAAATTACTAGTGGGTAGATGTTGATAGTCAATATCAAAGCCAATGGAAAATGGAATTTACAACCAATACAAATAGTCTGACCCTGTAACATTTAATTTTTGATGCCTTCAAAGTAGCTGTAATGGGGATGGACGGCATCAGTTGGTTTGATTTTTTCCATATTAAACTATAGTTTAATATGAATACTTGAACACTTTTAAACTGGATTTACATTAGTGAGAGACGAGGCTACTCACCTCCTGAAAGGACTGCAGCAAAGACTCTGAGAGTGTGTCCTGTGTACATACAGCTGAAGGGACTGAATTACTTTCATCGTGTCTGAGCAAACTGAAAAACATCTTTGAGGAGTTTAATACATTAGTTACCTTATGCTGAACTTTCAAGATTGAATTTTACTCCAAAACATTTCTTTTTCCTGCATGCTTCCTTTCTTTACTGCTTTTTCAGATATTTGCATATCTACTTTTCAGGTGCCTAACTTTATATACAACGTTTCAAAATTCAAATTCAAAGAAAAGCCAGTAAAAGACAAGCATCCCTGTGTTTTCAATTCAGCTAAACTTACCTTGGTAAACAGAAATAAATAAAAGAGAACAAAGGCCACCAGTACAACTGCGTGGCCTTTGCTTTTCTCATATGACTTATAACAAAAAAATAAAAGACACTCTCAAAATGAGTAGATGACTTCCAGAACTTCTACAGGGATACGCAAGGCAGCCATTTGAGAAAACATCTGCAGGACGTCCACCATATTAACACAGTGGTGTATCAGAACCCTCCTGTCCTACTGTAATGAAATGTTTATTCTATTCCTAAAGATGAAGGTTACCCTATCATTATGCACTTTAGGAAAGTGAGGACAGAAGCATGTCTGCTATTTGTGTATTGTTGCAAAAAAAAAGTTCTCATTACATTAACAACATTCACAGGAAAAATTATGTCACAGTGTCAGCTTCTATATTGGCTGAGAAGATGCAAATGTTTGTAATAACATGGTTTAGTCCCAGGTTTGCAAAAATGAATGCACCCAATATAACACTACAGAAAAGCACCATGAAAAGAGAATGCTGTTATCATAATAAAACAGACACTTTAAAAATGTTCTACTCAAAGCCTTGATTTTTCTGTGCAATTGTGACCTGCTGACAATGTGAATCAGTTTTTAATGTATTTTGTATTAGTACACTGTGTCAGGAGGTCCCAAAGCTCTGCAACAAGCTCTCATCCTTACAGGTTAAGAAAAGGGATGAGAGATTGCTGAAAGGGGATGTTTAACACTGCTGATGATACAGAGTAAATCCAGTAGATCCAGAAAAAATTAGTTTTATTGTTTCTGACGGCTTATTTTTTTTTCCCACATGCAATTTTAGAAAAGGGCCCTTTCATTTTGACTGCATTTATTTATTCTTGCTGTCTTCTGTTCTTTTCTATTTCCATCTGTCCTGAAAACATCCTGAGAAGCAGTTCTGCTTTGTACCCTGTCAGCCAGACCCTTTATAAATACATTCCTCAGAAAATAGAGCCTGAGAGAGAGGATGACCAACCTTTATCCCACAAATGTCTTGAGACTGTAATTTTAATAGGATTACAGCATAAAAAAAGGTAATAGGTTTGAAATAATTCTGAACTTTGAGGAGACTATTACCTCTGAAAAATATCTAAGGTAACTGTTTCAATTTTTTGTGTGTATGTGTGAATATCAGGATCTGCTCATCAAGGAGGAAAGAGCACAGAACTGTGTTTTCCCTGGTTTTCTCACCCCTCAACTGTCACCGATTGTTGAAAGAAAAGTTTTGAAAGTGTTTCAAGGCCAAGTATCTCCAGTTCCGTGGAATGCTCCTCTAGTAGACAAGCATGATTGTGTCTCTTCAGCCTTGGAAGATTTTGACATTTGAGTGTCTGTATTAAAATCAATAGCTCTGTTTCCAAAAGAAGGCTTGAGAGAGTGTCCTTACCAAGAGATGTGTTTAGCATCAGCTCCAAATACACAACTGAAAACACTTAAAAAATAACAAAATTTTCTCACCTCCTCAGCAGTGAGTACTCTGCCATCGTGTAAATCAAAGGCAAACTGAGTCCTATAGGAGTGACTTGCATGCAATACTACACAAGATGCATTTAGGTTTCAGAGCTTATCAGTTAGTTATGATAGTGGTTACATTTTTGGCTTGCAGGTCCTTTTTTTTGGCTCTGATACTAAGTATCAGATGATCTATGCTTAATGTTCCTGTTATAGTCTGTCAAGCTCTGCTCAGTGGAGTTGAAAGGTTGATACACTCGCTGTGTCACCACCATATGTGGGATGTGCATGCCTATCCACAGTTTTCTCATGCCATCTCAGGCACTGCTTTGCTCTCCTGGCACCTAGCTACTACTCTAGAAAGGCACAAGACTTCCTGACAGCACTGTGCAGAAGCTTGAGATGCTCGAGGGCAATCTAGATAGCACTTGATACTAATTTTCAGAGCAGCTAAACCTTGCCTGAATTCCCACTTTAGAGCAAACTGAAGCACTCTCTAGTTCTATTGCCTGTGTTGATGAAACTCACAGATTATAGCGGAAGCTCAGAGCTCAGTGGTCAATACCTGTCTGTAGACATGCCGACACAGATGTGTAAATATGGAGATGAATCACATCAAAGACTCAATTCAACACACATTTGAATTTACTGAACGCCTTCGAAAATAGCCAAAGCATCTGCGCTGAGCTGGCATATGCTCATTGAGAGACAGCCTGCACTCCTCCCGAGGCGCAGCTCGAGGCCAGGTGGGATACTTTAAGGCATCTCAGGCAGCATTAGATGCTGACACACAGGTAGAGAAATCAAGCTGCCACTCCTGTTATGCATAAAGAGGTAAGACTTCTCACCTCACTGGCTTGCTCTGAGGATGAATACTTAACCCAAACTTTGAAGATGGAAAATAAGACAAAATATTTAGGACAGTACAATAAATTGTTACTGCCAGGGCTGCTGGGAATAGACGAACATCCAGCTTGATGCTTAAAATGCAAGTCCTCTTGATTTGAACAGTTGAAATAATTCCTTACAATGTATTTCAGTGAAGTGTTTGCTACTTACGAGCAGTAAGTTTGCTAGCAGTATGAAAACCTGCAACTTCAACATGTAAGCCCATATTTGTTTTTACAAGTAGTGGAATAAATGACTGAAAGCATTATAAATGATTCAATGTTTCTTCATTCAGAACAATGTTTTCTTAGCACCTGTTCAAAGTACTCTCATAAAAAAAAAAAAAAAAGAGTTGAAATTTGGCCTATAAAATTCATTCTGTAATGAAACTAGAGTGCAGATATAGCAGAAATCACTGAAACATTCGGATAGAAAATATTAGAAAGATGATGCAAGTTATCAATCTGTGGTATAAGAATAAAAGCATTTTTCTCATCTATAATGTGAAAACCAGAGCTGTTTAACTCTACATTTGTTTGTGAGCCGTAATCTTGAATCCCACCATCTCAGAATGCAGATGACAGTTTTATCTTATCTGCTGGTTCAGTCTGGTACGGAGAGTGAAAAGGAAATAGCAATGCTGCCTGCACAAGTACTTTTGCATGTTTTAACTCAGGAAACTGTAAATTATGACACGTTGCAAATAACTTTCAAATCGTTTCCTCAAAACATTTCCTGCACTATTAAAATAAAGCATAAAACTAATTTCTGCAAGTTTTATCTCACTGAGCAACTACTACTCATATAAAAACTATACGAACCTACTCTATAGGAAATGAGGATGCCGAATATCTTTATTTCCACCTTAAATTTCACTAGACATCTCCTTTAAACTCAAATTATTTTGGCAATGGCGATAAATATGCTTAGCTCCTCAAACTCCAGCTCTGAAGGAGAGTGGTCTAAATCAAAGTTGTTAGTTTCAGCTGGCTAATACTTAATAATTAACTGTTTTGCATTGTTTTTCTCTCTAAGTTACACAGGCGAGAGGAACGCACAAAGAAACTAATGTCTGTGAGAAGAGGCTGAGAAGCACAGTACAGGGAAGGTGGCAGGCAGGTTTCAGTATGGCTCTGATAATGCACGTGAATCACGAAAACAAACACTCTGCCTATGAAGCTGATGATTTCTTTGTGTCAGAGATGCTTTGTATCTCCACTTACGCCGAACTGCAAGGTATTTTTGTGCAGGCCACTGCTCCCAGAAAGTTCATTGCTTTGAACCAGGGAGGTGAAATATTAGTCATGGACTACTCATCACCTTCATGTATTTCAGTGTTTTAATGCAATTTTCCCAAAACAGCAGTTAGGGGCAGAAAACTTGCAATGACATCCCAGTCAGTAATCAAAGGTTTGTCACTGCTGCTAGGGAGGCCAAGTTTTGGCAATCCTGTACCTCTCCTTGGATGTCCTGCTAAGAGAGTGGGAGCTTTTTACATTCTTCTCAGTGGACTCTGTGGCACCGTTGCGTGTTTGAACCCTGATACTGAAAAATTGAAATCAAAGACCATAAGATTAATTGTTTTCTGAGTTTTGACACAAGAAAAAGCAAATATCTCTAATTCCCCTTCCACACTTTTGGATCTCACCCTTTATTGATATTCAGCCAGGTGTTAGGTTAGTTTTGCATCAAAACAGTAACTTCAAAGAGTTCTTTTAAAAAGAATAAAATGAAGTAGAAAGAGAAGACTGATTTTCTCTGTCCACTGCCACTGGGCTCACTGCCCATTTCTTGTCTTTCATTTTTTAATTTGTTAATTCTAATGAAAAAGTGTTTGCATGGCAAGTTCAGAAGGCTTTGGCAATACAAAACTTAGGACAATCTCATTTTTTATAAAAATGAACAAAGGGCACCCACTCACTCTAAGATTGTTCTGTGGATACTGTAAATGAATGAGACATTTATTTTTGTGCCAGCTCAACTACCAGTGTCGACAAGATTTGCATATATTTTGGCAAGTGCACTGCACAAGGTGGTAATAAAATAGGCCTTTTATATCTGAGTCTAATTTACTTCAGTTATACTCATTAAAAATGTGTTTTCATGTGAAAGGAATTTCAGTAAGGAATACTTTGGAAATAGCGACATCACAGAAATGTTTGCTATATAGCCAGTATCAAGAATTTTACAGCTGAGAAAGAGCAATTTTTTTAGGAAGAAATTCCCAGGTTCTATGAATGTAAGACTCCTGTTTTGTTGTTTTTTAATCACTGTTAGGCTCAACATTGCATGTTTAACTTTTATGCTTATTACTTGGTGTTAATAGCTGTATGTTTTTTAAGTAACACGAAAAATGGAGTAAGAAAGCCAGCTCACTGCATATTTTGCCATTTTCAGTGACATTACCCACAGGAGGGCTAGGCACAGAAGGCAAAAATCTGCTCTACGAGGTCTTATTCAGTGTAAATTTTTTTGCACAAGTAACTGTGCAAGGGTATGGCTGAAGGTGTCATTTTAAACCCACTTCCTTTAAATGTGTAGAAAATCATGAGTGAAATGCTTCATGAGCACTACTTTGGTTTTAACAGGCTCATAACAATACATTTTATTGCGCATTAGGAACGTGCTTGATCTAAACAAACAAACAAAAAAAAGGCAACAAGAACAGCATGTTTAAACAAAGCTTAATCAAACAGGGTCAAGACTGTATTTGTCAAACCTGAATAAAAATATCTGCCCAGTGTCATATGAACACACACTGAAGGATCAGGATTATCTTTCTATTGTGTTTCTTAAGTCTTAGGTTTGCCCCTGTTTAAACTGTCTTGAGAATATGCTGGACTGCTAATTGAAATAAGAGAAGAGCAATGAAAAGAATCCTGTCTTTCAGTTACCTTGCCTCCTCACTGAAGAGAAAAATGCAGAGGATCTAGCTTCCTCACCACAGCAATACACAGTATCTGTAATACTGAAGCTGTTTCCAAAGATGTAATGTAATTTTTCTTCAGAGATAAGAAATAATGTCTTTTTGTGGCAAATGCATTTCAGGGATACACACCATTTTCATATTTTGATAATATGAAAACAAAGGAGAAGAGGTGATTGACCACAATGCGCTGACAGGCTGAATTAATTTTTCATGAAACACAGCTATCAAATCATGTCCAAACATAAAATATTCCAACCTGAAAAAAACCAGTCTTTTTCCTACAGCCAGAATGGCAAAACCTGGGTATTATGTTAATACTGTTACTTAGGCTAAGTAGAACCAGTATCTCTCAGAAGCCCTAACATTTCAGCAGGTTCAAGGCGAAGTAATGTGCCAGTCACAGAGAGAAAAATCAAAAACTGCCTCAAATTGCATTCCCTACTTTCAAAACAGGTACAAGCTGCTGCACCACTTACATCAACCGAAATACAGTTGTCTTTGCTGGTAATTTCAAGAAGCACAGCATAAACTGTCATTAATGATTTCAAAGTGTACTAATTTGTGGAAGTATTATGAGATGTCGGACCAGATAGCCAGTACTTAAGCATTTGTGAAAAATGCATTTCTTATAAGTGAAATAATATTTAGCTTTATAATTAAAATTCTAGGAGAGAGAGAATCAGTTATTATGAAAATATATAGCTTTAATTTGCAGACATATAAACACTTTTGGTACATTACAATGATGCGAGAAATCAAAATAATAATTTTTAAGCATAACACTAATTTATCTTGTTCACACAGAGAAATTTGATGCAATCATCATACAAAAGATAGTTCTCAGCTCTTAAAATGAAGTGAAAGTAATACATCACTGATAAAATTGCTGCTTTGTTGCAGAGGATACAGCAAAGAATAAATTATCAAGAAAATATGCCACCAGTCTTACAAGTTAGATTTTGGATCTAATCCAAAATCAAAGCCAATGAAAAGGAGCCAGGAATGGTCGCCAAAAGTCAGAAACAAGATCTTTCAGATGAAATACCAATCCAGAAAGGAGCAACAGTCAGAATAAAAAAAGTCCTACAATTCCTTAGAATGTGAAGTGATTTTTGTTTTCATCTGGCAGATCAGATTCAGAAGTAACACATAACAAAAACCTACTGCACAACCAAACTGATGGAGTACTACTGACAGATTGCTCAAAGTACAAAAAAATACCACCACTTTTGTGACAACTAAAGGTTTAGCCATTCCCTTGCTTCCTTGCATCTGGCATGTTTATGAGGATGAGGATGGGGCTTTGTCATTATTTGCTTTAGGAAATATTAAATATAATTTTTCCATAAAAATGACCAGCAGATTGCTGGAGCAAATGACAATGAGGGTGAAATCTGGAGAAAAATGAATGATATGTCACAGCAGTTCAGATTCTCATTACAATATCTTGCATTCTTGCTCAACAGGAATTGCACTTCTTGTTAATGCCTCTTCTATCCTACTGTATAAGCTTTACTTGTGAGGTAATAAACATTCGGGTTTTCATTACTAGTGCATTTTAACATACTTATTATTTTTATTATACATACATCGGGACAGACATTTCTTTTTTTTTTTTTGCAGTGGTTAAATGTCTGTATGCCAATAGGTATTTTATATTAAAATCAACATATTTAAAATATATTCTGTTTATCTCATGGACAGTACCTTGAACAGTTCCCTGCTCAGGAGCATCTGATGCCCTCTCGTGGTTAAAAAGACTTTTAAAACTTGAGTTTAAATGAATCATCTTACCTTCCCCTTTTTTATGGTCACTGATCTTACTGATTTATGAAAGCTGGAAATGATGTCCATGTTTTATAGTCAGGGTGCTAGCTGTTAGCTACTAACATTTCATAAAAAAGCTGTACACTGAAATTGAATTTAAAAAACTGTAAACAGCTATTTACAATTATAATATTATTAAGTTATAAATTAGCAGTCCTTCATTGCAACCTCTGTCAATACAACCTACAGCTAGGTGTTTTAGTGTTGTCCGGGGTTTTTCAGATGTTGGATTTATACACAAAGAAACATCAAATGTTAGAAATCTCCATTGGTTTCTTCTCCAACATGTGCAGGTTAATTCTTCCATTCAATGGGATTTGTACTTCCAAGTTTTCATCTGCTCTGTGATGCTTTTTCCCTTTTCTTAGACAAATGTAAATTCCCATCCCTGTTACTAAAGCAATTGAACCCAAGCTTATTATTGAAAGAGCTACCAAGGTAGGCATGCAGGATGCTGACTCCATTTTTTTATGTGTAGGCTCTATGGATATTTGTGGCTGCTTTTCTTCGACGCTGATATCAGGCTCCTTCCTTAACAAACTTTCGATGTAGCTCTCATTGCTAACGGTATCGTTGACGAAGAGGTTCACCATGACAGTGGAATGGAGAGGTTCTGGGTAGCCGTGATCACTAACTTTTACAAGCAGCCGATAGAGGCCATAGTCATTTTGCATCAGGGACTCTTCCAAGGTGATATTACCAGTTTTGGGGTCAATCCTGAATGACTCGGGTCGAGGGCCTCTTCTTCCTATGATACTGTAAGCTATGACTGCATTCATGCCAGTGTCCTTATCTACAGCATAGACCTCGGTGATGGGAGAGCCAGGAAGGGTAGAGGGAAGGACCAACAAGTACGACATATTAGATTGAGGAAACAAGACCAAAGGAGGGTTGTCGTTTATGTCCAGAAGAAGGATAGTTATTTTTGCTGTAGAAGACAGGGCAGGATCACCGCCATCAACTGCTTCGATCCACAGAACGTAGGAGCTTTGCTGCTCCCTGTCCAGGGAGACTTTAGCTCTCAAAACTCCTTTTCCAGTATCTATAACAAAAATATCACTTCCATTTAGAACTGAAAGGGCAACCCATCCATTCTGCCCTGCATCAGCATCTGTGACACTTATAACTCCAATTTCGCCAAAACCTGGAAAGTTCTCTGGCACAAAAAAGCTGAAATCCTTATTGATAAATCTTGGACTGTTATCATTTTTATCCAATACAGTAATGGTGACAGTTGCTATTGATTCTCTTGGAGGGAATCCAGAATCTACTGCTTTGACAGTGTATCTGTATTTCTCTTTTTCTTCTCTGTCCAGTTGGGTGGAAACTGTAAGAACTCCTGTGGTTTTATCTAAAGCAAAATAGGAGGGGGCATCAGGACCTAAGAAATAGGACACTTGCCCTCTTTCTCCGCTGTCAGCATCAGTAGCATGCAGTTTGGTCAAAAAAGCATTGGGAACATTGTTCTCCTCAATGGACAATTCTATCAGTTGTTCAGAGAAAACTGGTGAGTTGTCATTGTCATCCAGAACCTGTACTTTGATAACTTTCTTGACACGAAATCCTTCTGAGTTCCACGCAACTACGGAGATTTCATACAGCTGCTGTGTCTCAAAGTCCAAAGGCTTCGTGGTCTCCAACAGGTATTCATTGTTGTATGGCTTGTACGGTGAAAGTCTGAAAGGCCCATCACCATCCAAATAGCAACTGACTTTGTATTTTTCATCAGGGTCTTTGATGGTAAAAAATGCTATAGGTGTGTTGATAGGCTCCAGTTCCTTTAAGAAGACCACCCCTTCCACTTCATTAGCTATGAAACGAGGAACAACTTCAGGTGGCCTCATCATGACTTTGATGATTGTCACCAGCACCGTGATCACGGCAGGAATACAGCCAGGACCATTGCCCAGTATGATCAGCCTGTGCAGCCTCAGAGTGTCCCCATCAACTTTAGTGGAGAGTGTGATGGCTCCTGTGCTTTCATTCAGATGGAACAACTCTCTGGATGGCTGGGGGACCTTCTGGCTGTACGAGTAGGTGATCTGGGCATTGGAGCCAAGGTCCATGTCCACCGCGTGGACAGTAGCCACGTGCGTCCCTAGGCTGGAATTCCCATAAAGGGTGACGTTGAGCTGTGAGTCGTTGAACTGGGGGCAGTTGTCATTGATGTCACTGATGCCAATAGTGAGGGTGGCACTGCCCACGAGCGGAGGTGTCCCCCCATCCTCAGCGACGATGACCGTGACATACTCGTCCTGTGTCTCCCTGTCCAGTGCCCCCATAACAATCAGGTAGGGAGTCCTCTCCCCATTCTCATTCTCCTCCACATCCAGGGTGAAGACGCCGTAGTTATCTCGCAGGCGGTAGGTCTGGACACCGTTGGTGCCCATGTCAGGGTCAAGGGCAGGGTGCTCGATAGCCAGGCGAGTGTTCACAGGTGCATTCTCAGGCACCGAGAGATGCATGTGGGGCACGGGGAAGCGGGGCGCATTGTCGTTGACATCACGGATAGCAATTTTTACCTTCACCAGGCGAAAGTATTCCTGTGGCAGTACCAGCACATCCAGCAGCAGTAGGCATGACTCTGGTGAGGGGGAGGAAGAGGAGACAGCAGCTGATCCCCCCAAGATGGTGGCCCCACTGCTTTCCACACATAGAGCTTCCCGGTCTATCTCCACGGCTGAGGTGTGCAGCTCCCCGGAGCGGTTGTCCAGCTGCACATACTGTCCCCCCAAGCCATGGGAGGCCAGGGTGAAGGAGAGGGGGGGCTGCAGAGACGCAGGGTGTTGGCCACCAGCCGTTGGGAGCCGCAGGTCACGGGCCAGGCTGCCGATGAGCACCCCAGCAGGCAGCCCCTCGTTGAGGCTGTAGAAGAGCTCAGTGGCACGGCTGTAACTAGCGAAGCAGTTGAAAGGCCCAACGAAGAGCAGGAAGAGGAGCAAGTGCTGGGAAGAGAGAGGCACAGGGGTGTGAGGAAGGGCTGGCGCCTCCCCCCGCCCACTGCCTCCCCCACTGCCACTTCGAGCAGAGAGTGCTGCATCTGCAACATGAAGCCATCCTCCCTCTCCCCACCATCCTCCCAGTACAGCAGCTACTTCCAGGGCATCACCATCTGTACCCTCCAGGCAACACCAGCTGCATCTCCCACAGCAAATACGCACTGCCAGGATGGCCCGGGGGCACCCTGCCTCCCCCCGCCCCCCAGCAGCACTTGCGCCCCGACGTGCCATCTTCCCTCTTGCCCCCGCCCCAAGCTCGCCCCCGTCTCACCAGCGGCACCTT
>VZTA01017439.1:42724-60285 GCA_013398855.1 Mohoua ochrocephala
CGCGGGGGCGCGTCCGCGGAGGCTGCGGCAGCGCCGCGGGCAGCGGGCAGGGAGGGCAGCGGGCAGCGGGCAGGAAGGAAAGAGGACAGCAGGCAGGGAGGGAGGGAAGCGGCCGCTGTACTGAGCCCAGCGGCGCGGCCACGGCGGAGAGCGGGGATATGGGAGCGTGTGTGCTCGCCCGAGCAGCGCCTGGACCAGGAAAAGCAGGCAGTCCCGTCTGGAAACTAAGGCGAGAAAAAGACATTAAAAAATAAAATAAACTCGGCTTGTACTTTGTCTTTGGAAAGATGGTGAGCGACTTTTTACACAGGCCGATAGTCATCGGACATGGAGAGCAATTTTAAACTAAAAGAGGAGAGACTTAAATTAGGTGTTAAGGAAGAAATTCTTTACGCCGAGGGTAGTGAGGCACTGGAACAGGTTGCGCAGAGAAGCTGTGGACGCCCCATCCCTGGAAGTGTTCAAGGCCCTATTGGATGGAGCCCTCAGAAACCTGATCTAGTGGGCGGCATCCCTGCTCTTGACCAGGGGGGTTGGAACTAAGATGATCTTTAAGGTTGCTCCCAGCCCAAACCATTCTGAGATTCTATGTTGTGGCATGAGTGTCAGCAAACAAATCGAGAATTAACAGCTGCATTGGCATTGCTGAGCCTTGGTGAATATTGAGGAGCTTGCGCCTCCACGAAATGAGAGTCATGTTTTTGAAGAGTTTGTGAGCATTTGATTGGTGGAAAGAGTGTCCTGCTGAATTAGAGCAGCAACTGTGAGCTGCTGCTGGCTAAGAACTCAAAGGTCCTCAGTGGCAGAAAATTATGTGTTTTCATTTTATAGTCTTCAGTCACTATTGGCTAGACTGTAAGCCTGCCATAGAAATAGACATGAAATTATCAGAACTCAGGAAACTTTAGATAGCGCTAGACCAATTACACATTTGTTTAACATGTTGGACCGTCAAAAGGATTGATAACCTCCCCAGCATTCCTTACACCGTCTGTCTGCAACATCTCACATGGAATTTTAGATGTCCATCTTTAGCCTTAAAGTGCTCAATGGTCTGGATCCAGGCTACTGCTGAGAGCTCAAGTGCTGGGACTCTTGTAGGCAGCTGCATTTGTCAAGCACAGTGGAGCTGCCCTTCACAGAGCTAAAGTCTATGTGGGAGCTGGAACTCCCTAAATCACAGGGCCTGAAGACCACCTTAAGTGGCTCCATGCTCCGTGGCAAGCACAGTATGCAGGCATTTGATCTCAGCTTAGGCACTAAAAACAGAGGAGAGCAAAACATTTTCCTTCAGTCAAAACAAAAATTACTCTTCCCTTTTCCTTTTACAACTCCATGAGACAAACTCCATGTCCAATCCAAAGCAAAGAAGCAAAAAAACCCTGTAATTAGAATCCCCGTCCAAAACCAACTGAATGCCTGAGTCTTTTGTAAAACTGCATCTTTCAAAAGGAAATAATAAATGAAACATACAGAACATATTGTCTAGCAACTCTTGGGATGTTCTCAGGTGTTGTGAGGATGAGGGAAGTGGCACAAGCTGCATAGAATAGAATTCAATAGAATAGAATAGAATAGAATAGGACAGAACAGAATAGAAACAAAAACTTCTAATACTGACTTTCTCTGGGGCTGTAAACAAATTGTATTAATTCCTTTGTCCCATATTCTCCATCCTTAAAATATAAATAGTGCAATACTGTTTGTCTGAATTAGGGCTTTACCTCATTCTTGCTACAGTCGGTGGCAGTGGAATCAGGCTCTGCTTTATTAAGTGAAACCCTTGGAAATATACTGCGATTTTAATAACCATTTCATCCCAAAAATGACATTAGCACAATAATCATATGTGACCTAAACAGTGAAGCATTCCAGTACTAACAAAAGGCCTGGCTTTATTTATTATTCACTAATCTCTAGGGTTTTGAAACCACTCAGTATGTACCGCCCTTATAAATTGTTTATATCTTTGCCATTCATTTCTAGCACAAATAGAACAGACAATGCAGTGTATACAGTTCAGAGCAAACATGTATAATTTAAGAAAGAAATCAAACTACCCAAGTCCTTTACTTTAAGTTCTCATCCGCGTGCAGTGTTCTGAGCACTGCTTGGTGTTAAAGGTACCCATAAACTCAATCCTGTTTAAGTTAGTTTGACTGGGCCTGCATGGCAGATGATTTTAGTTGACACACATCTGCTCTAATTTTATTCATTTCAACAGAAATATTGACTCATTTGGATTTCAGTCAGATTTTGACACTGATTTATGTGGAGGTTGAATTTCATAGACTGATTATAATTTTAGTTTTAGTGAATCAGTAGTCTTCTCATGAATGAGTCTGAAGTCCCTATAAAATTATACCTTTAAGTTTTGTTTTTTTGTTTCTCTGATGTCGCAGTTTCCTCTTCTGTTATTTCTTCCTCTTATGCTTTTGAAATTACTGACCTATTCCTGTACCATTTTTCATACCATTACAGCCACTGCATTTCCTTTGGGCTGCTGATAGGGTAAATGATGACTCTACTGTTACAGTATTCAGGTTTTCATTATACATGATGACTTTTGGTTTTTTAAAGCACAGGTATAACAGCAGAATTAAAAGTTTTCTGGAGCATCTGGTACCTCTGTAATATTTTATTTTGTTAGACATCAGAAACATCTAGTAAGTCTTAAATGCTCCTTAAGGACTAATGTGTCCAATAAATCTCCTGATTAAGAAGTACTCCAGCCTGTTTAAGGAGAAGTATTCCAGCTGTGTGTGGGATATGGAATGAGGGGTGTGAGAGAAGCAGCAGTATAGAAAAGATACCAAATTGGCTCCTTCACTTCTAGCATTACTTTGGGAAAGACTCCCTTCCAAAGTTGCGGGAAAACATTGAACTGATTTCAGTATATTTCTAAATTGAGTTATGATTTCTGGGGCAAAGATGTTAGCAATTTGTAAGCCTAAGTCCATTCAACCACATATAGTTAAACATATCTTTTAAATTTGCATTTTATTACATAAAATCTGATTATCACTGCGTTTAAGATTAATGTTGTAATTAGTGATTAAGAAGGAACAAGTAAGAGCATTTCTGTAGGATTCCTGATGGCCTCAACTGTGTTACAAACCACAAGTCTGAGATCTAGTGACAAGCCCTCCAAGAAGTGTCATCGTTATTGATAAATACATCAGAAGAAGTTCATTATTGCTGTGGTGAAATAGAGTATTTATTTTACTTTATCCTGAATAAAGGACATAGCAGGTATTGATACTGAATGGAAATGCCTTGGTTTTGTGGGCAGAGTTCCAGTGGCAGATGGGAGCCTTCCCAGATGATTCATTCAGGACCATCACTTCTGAAAGAGAATATCAAATAGTATCTTTTGGCATGGCTGGCAATTGTGGCCAACTTTTGCAGAAGATAGGGAAGCAGGTACACATTGCCCCCTCAGTCTGGCAAAAAGCTCTCTGCTACAACCTGTGGTCGTACAGAGGAAGATTGTGCTGTGAGATTTCCCCATCAGTGAAATTCAACTGATTCAGATGACAAACTTTGTAAGGCTCTAGTCAGCGTGATGCTTTGAGACAGACGCTTTTCAGTGGGGAAACAGTCACATTTTGCAGTGAAAGCCCTGGTGTGAGTATCGATTTCTAGTCACAGGAAAACTAAGAAAGGCGCATGACTAACAGACTGCCACTTCACCGAGGATTTTAAACTTTGGGAGATGCAGGGCAAGTAATGGAGATCCTTTTAACTTTTAGCAATATACGCATTTTATTGTTTTGCTGCTCAGGAAGGAAAATGCCTTATATCCTGAACTTCCTCTGCAGAATAGTGGATTACAGTGTGAAAGACTCTATGAATATTAGATAGTGACCTTTCTCACAGAAGTACAGAGCATCTGGTACTCGCATTTTACTGAAAGCTGTGATCATTCTGTGTCACTATAGATCAGACCTAGCATGATCATTCTGTTCTCAGCACAGAGCAGGAGAGGGGCCTTGGCACTGTTTTCCCTTGTGTCACTGTAAGACAGCAGAAACTTTAGGTCCAGCTTGAATAAAGCAACAGTCGAGCTGGAAAGTGGACAACTCTTTGGGGTTTATATCACTCAAGTCTCCAGTTACCCTTTCAAAGGGCCGGTTCTTGCAAGCTCTTGC
The DNA here is from genome assembly GCA_013398855.1 of Mohoua ochrocephala. Classification (NCBI taxonomy): domain Eukaryota; kingdom Metazoa; phylum Chordata; class Aves; order Passeriformes; family Acanthizidae; genus Mohoua; species Mohoua ochrocephala. Next base: position 46,876 of record VZTA01017439.1, read on the forward strand.
AAGGCGAACCTGCAAGGTTCTGCTCAGCAGCTTTTCATGAACAAAACTCTGCTGTGGTCATGACAACCTTACAAGAAAGTAGCTAACATGTGAAAGCAGTTTCTAAACTTATGAAGGAACACCCCACGAGGCAAAGCGGTGTTTGATAGGAAGGCTGACAAAGGTGGATGAGATTCTCCTGTCTGGTTAGCTTAGTGCCTATTGGGGACTGCTGTGTTGAAGTATCACAAATCAGAGCTGATAAACACTGGCAGAGGAAAGAGACTTGGGAAAAAAAAAAGCCTCCTGCAGTCTCTAAACCAAGTATTTGACACATTTGACCGGCTTCTTTCTCAGATTCTTTTGAGGTTTCATAGAAGTACAGGTTCTTTGGTTGTGATGTTTTGTATATGTCTCCATGCGTTTTGTGCTTTGCTTTTTATCTGGAAAAATGCCAGTATAGTGCAGCAGTGAGAAAGATTGCCTTCAATATATTTTTAGTCTGATCACAACTTTATTTTCAAAAGAAAACCTAATTTAAAGTTTATTAACTAAGCATAATTTTCTAAAAATATAAGAGGAAGGAAGGCTTTAACTCAGATTATATTCCAGCACATCTTTTTACCAGAGGTTTTTGTACCATGTTACACAGCATATGAACATTTGCTTTCACTGACTTCTTGTGTAAGGCTTAAAATAATAATGAAACAACCCTTGTTTAGTACAAGCCAAAGCACAGGCTGAGCTATAGTACTAATATGACACTGCTAAAAATTATTAATACCATAAGTCTTTCATTACAGTCCTTATCACATTAGTTCAGGGACAGCGTTCCAGCTTCTGCCAGCTCGCTGTGCACATAATGTCTGCAAGTTATGAGAGCGTCATGAATATGCAGATATTTCTTAATTGACTTCTCACTGACATTAAGCCATGACTTCTGAGCTGAAGTGACAACCTTTTAGTGCCAGAAGCCCCCTCTGAGGGGAGAACACTGCTCACAGCGATGGAGGACAATGCACTGAAGAAGCCCTGTGATATGCCAGGTAGCCAAGACGCCAAGATGTGTGTCAGATAGTTCTCCTAAACCAGCTACCAACAGCCTGCAATCCCATTCAGTTTACTGTGATGGAAATGGTTAGAGAGTGGATATAGTGCAGCAATACAGAGACTTTTTCCTCTGATTGCAGCAGCTCCAATGATATCCCAGCCTTTCTTAGTTCCTCTGAAACAGACAGTTGTATGTATTTTTCCTTGGCCGTTGAACTGCTTAGCTCTGCTCTGAAAAACATACAATATGTTGTAGCTTAATCTGAGCTCTTTGGCCATGCAGGATGGACATTTGCTTCCTTGACAATAAATTATTATATGAATTTTCCAGGGACCAGATTCTGTCATCTTCCCTCAGTCTATATTCAGGTAAAAATTCTTAATGAACTTGTTAGCACTAATTCCCGAATGCTAGCTTATTCCTTGATCACCAAAATTCTTAAAGAACCCAAAAAGTTTTTTACTGAATGCAGGATAATTACTCTGTATTCTGGGATTTGGGCCGAATTGTATCTTTTATTTAGACAAGTGAATTGACCAACTCCCAGTGGGATTTAACACATTTTGATGTCTGTGATGAAATGAAGATAGTGAAACCAAACAATTTAATGCCTAAGATACTTTTTAGATTATAGGAAAGCATTCTGGCTGTATGCTTCAGAAATCTTGCAGCTGATAGAAGCTTTATTGTTCATGTTGTCACTCTGATCACTCAGCTCCCATTCTGAGATAAGAGACAATAGTGATTTCTCTGCAGAGGCCCTGGTTTCCCTTGGCAGAGCTGAACAAATGGTTGGAGCCAAACCTGCTCTGAGGTTCATCCAAATACAGATTTTCTTGAGTTTGTAAAAGCCTTCGGTCAGATCAAAACCATACTTCTATCATGTTCAACTTTCAGATGTAGTGAAAAAAGAGTATTACTTATTAGAAAGAGTGGGATTTGCTTGCTCTAACTTTGCTGTCTCAAAATCAGGCATCCAGTCTAGGCCTCTTTTTTTCTTCCTGAGGTATCAACATTTCCAGGGTATGTAAGTGAAAGACAGAGATGTCTAAAACAAGTGAGACAAATTGTTTTCTGTTCTCTTTCAAGTAAAAATTCAGGCTAGAGTGAGAAGCTCAGATACAGGTGTTTAAATTTTATCTGTTTAAAAGTAGATTGTAGAGAAAGAGAATGCTGAGTGTGCAGCCACCGTAGTTACATTGCAGATGTGACTTTAAACCATGCTCTTAAAATAATCAGCAATATTCTTTGAGACCACTGTTAAATCTAAAAAGCCTAAATGTAGGACACTAGCACCTCGCTTCTCACAAATTATCAATCAAGAAATATTTACGGATGCTGCATCACAATCGTTTTATACAATAATGACATCTGACAGAGAAAAAAAGGTGATCTATCCCTAACAGAGTTTCAGAAAGTAAAATTTGTTATATACAATTATTTTTTTAAGTATTAGCTTTATTCACCAGACACCACTTCTTCTTCATACTTATACAGTGTAGCTCAGATAGTGAAGAAAATTATTTGTAGTGAGTTGATGTTTGAAGTTTTTACCCACAATAAGATAACACTTTCATTTGACAAACTTGAGATTTTATTTCTATAAACGGCACTGAAATATCGAATGCAGAGTTTGACAATTTCTCTATTCCTAGTTCTGCACCTCTCTAGGACTCCACATAATAACCATTTGGTTCAAGAAATCAAAAACTCAGCAAGCAGTTCAATAAAAGTCAAAAGGCATTTCCTTCAGCATAGAATAAAATTACCTAGTGTTTTACTTCTTCGTACAGTGACTTTCTTCAGGGAAAAAACTATTTATTTTGTTGAAAAATGAAAATGCATAATTTGTGGGAAAATGAGCAGCCTCTATGCAAGGATAAAACCTTTTTCTCTTTATTTATGGTAATATGGGATTGTGAAGGAAATAGCAATTAATGCAAATTTCTATTTCAAATTTTATTTTAGTAAAGTACTGTCTAATGTGACAGTGTCAACAGTATAACCAACATGTCAGTGTTTTCCTTATTCCTTAGGGATATAAAAAGCTCAATTTCAATCGTCTACCCAATGAACAAGAGCATAGAGCTGCTATCTGGAATAGCTTTTACATGGTAGATTGCTCTTCTGGTACATCTCTTCAAAAATTGATATGTGCATAAATAGTACCTCTATGTATAGAATATGGATTGTAAGTAAATTGACTGAGAAGATCTTTGAGCAGAGCAAAAATTAGCAATCCAAGGAACCCTACAGTAGAGGAACCTGAATACATTCTGATTTGAATTGTGTGCATCATGCTGCAAAGACAGAAAAATTAAAATGTCTCTGTCATATTGTCTGCATATTATTCAAGGTAGTTGTCCACATAGGGTCATTGAAAATAAAATATGTTTCTTGAATTAATCCTTCATTTGATAATAAGTGATTTGTTCACCTTTTTAAAATATTAAGCAATGATCAACACAGGAGAAGAGATGTTTACTAAGTGAACTATTGAAAAGAAACATTTTTCCCGCATCCAATATTAACTCAGGTCTCATTCTGATCAGTTTGAAATTTTAAGGATTACCTCTACTCTTTTACTGAGTGAAAGTAGAAAGATCAGCTTCTGAAAAAACATGGTCACCATTGTGTTAAATACAAATTCTTTTGATGTTGAAACCATTGTGTGGATGTATTAAGGTCCCTAAATGTTAAAATGTTTGATATGTATGCCATATATATATCCAGCATATACGTTACTAATTTTTAGTAAACAAATTTCCTCCTCAGACTTGGGTTGCCATGCTTGACGTTCTGCAACAGTAACATCCATCTCTCACCTTTCAGCACAACCTGCTACTAGTTTTTATAAACATAAACAGAGTTGTTTCCACATAAAATAATGTAATGAATATTGATTTTTTTGGGTTTTTTTCAAAGACATAAAATTATCTTTGTGGTTTTTTTCACAATGGTCTATTGATTTGTGTTTAGTTATTAGATATTCATCCATTACCTTCTGGTTTTATGATTATAGCTTTATTGTCACCAAAAACATAACCAGATTAAAATCTGGCCTGTGTGATTTGGACTGATATTTTTGAGTGCGTGTGTGCGCGCGCATGTGTGTGTCTTGGAAAATGGAACATTAAAAAAAATTGAAAATGTGCTATTGGGTGTTGCTAGTTCCAGTGCAGGTCAATCATTACTGTGGGTCAATGGAAATAATAATAGTTATTACAGGTCACTGAACTTTGTAACATCGGTGGCTTTGCACTCTTCAGAAGCTATTTTTAGAATTTATAAAAAGAGTTCAAGTTCATGAACTTTTTTCTTCAGTAATTTGTACCCATAACAAGCTTCAAGGTTGTTGTAATTTTGAAGTGAAAGCTACAGGGAGAACTGTACAGAATCAAGACCTCCCAGCAACTTAGAATGGATACTTTTTCTCCCTTTACTATACTTTAGAAGAAGTTCATACCAGAGAATAGGATTCAAAATAGCTTGTTGGTTGATCAGGGAGTTACTTAAAATTGTCATGGTCTCTGTGAAGTATCTAAAGCTCACTTGAGAGAAATATCACACTATTTTACCACCAAATATGTCTTACAACTGGCTTAGTTTGCTTAAAGCCACAGATTGCCGTGACTGGACATTGAAGTATCAAAAGAGCCTTTGACTCAGCAAAAGGGTCTCAACTTTACCTGAGGGATCAAGGAATAGGAAACATCTTTTTTTTTTTTTTGGTAATGGCAGATGAGCTGCCCATCCATTTTTGTAAAATGGGCTGCTGTTAGAGCTTTGCTAGGGAATGTTCTCTCAGGACTTTCTTCTGAGACAACTATTTAAACCAAGAGAAACTTCATAGGAGTGCAATAAGGATGTATGAGGCGGAGTGCTTAGGAGTTAGCAGGGTCTTAACTGTTATTGTTTGGTTGGGTTTGGCTGGTTCCACATATTATGTACAGTTTAGGTGATTTTCTTCCCAGTGCATTGTGAGAGTCCCTTCCATAGGAGACAGTCCTCCATGAACTTCTCCCGTGTGAGTCCCTCCCACAGGCTGCAGTTCTTCATGAACTGCTCCAGAGTGGGTCCCTTCCATGGGCTGCAGGAGCACAGCCTGACTCACCATGGTCTGCGCCAGGGGTTGCAGGAGAATCTCTGCTCCAGAGCCCAGAGCACCTCCTCTCCTTTCTTCTGCAGTAGCCTTGGTTTCTGCAGGGCTCCTGTGCATTCTCACTCCTTTCTACTGGCTGAAGTTCCTGATGGGCAGGTTTTTCCCCTTTTTGTCAAATCTGTTATCCCAGAGGTGCTGTCACCATCACTGATGGGCTCAGCCTTGGCCAGCAGTGGGTCCGTCTTGGAGCTGACTGGCATTGGCTCTGTTGCACATGGAAGAAGCTTCTGGCAGCTTCTAGGGGAACTTACCACTGTAGACGCCCACTGTCAAAATCTTACCATGCAAACCCAACACAGAGCCTCACATGGCTGTGCATTTAGTCTCAGAGCTGGGTGTTACTGGGTTCCCGGGAGGTTCAGTGGGTGAACTTAACACTGCACCCCCCAATCAACATCTTGGCTCTGATTTGGACTACTGGAACCAAAAAGATAACTCTGATGTTGCTGGGGCTAATTAATGTAAAATTGGTGCTGCATGATGGGGGATAGGACATGGATTGTTCCCTGGTCTTTCTGTATTTTTATCAGCACAGATGGAGGCACTCAGTTCACTTCCTCTTCAAAAGACTGTGGGCATGTGGGAGGAGGAGTGGTTTTAAGATGACTCAAAGCAGCATATGTGCTATTCCACAGACCTCCATATACAGAGATGGAAACTTCACATGTTGGGAAACAGGCAGAGAAACTTCCCTCATTAGAAGTAAGAGGAGGCCAATTAACTTCAACAAAAAAGGCTGCCATCTTTGCCAGTATGCTATGCTGTGTTACCAAGTGCTCTGGCCCAACCAGGAAGCTTCAGGAGAAAGAATGGGATTTGGTGTCAGGTGAGCTAAAGAATTTGCTATAATGTTAAAATGCCTGATCTGAAAAGAGCCAACTTAATATCTTGCTGTAGTATGAGTTGGCTGAAGCCGACCAGCTTCAAAATTACCTCATCCATTAAGACAAAAATAAACACCATAACTAACACAGGAGTCGAGCAGAGAAAGACAGGCACTAAACAGTATCTTTATATTACTAATTTCTGACCTTTGGTGCACTTGAACAAAAATTTTTAAAAATATACTAATCTAAAGCCTGCAAATCCTTCAGCTTTCTCAAGCCATTATCTTGCTTTCTGAAGAGATAGCATCTTCCCTCGGCCTCCTGCTGCTTCGTTTAATCTTTGGTGATTTAAATATAACTTTGTTGTGTTTGCAAATAGTATTTGTTAGGGAGAAAGTTAAAGTAACTCCTTCACAGGGATAATAGGAAAAACCCCAAAACAAAGCAACTTCTGAAAAACAAGATTATTTTTGATCACAGCATGCGATGGCTGAAGAGGCAGAGTAGACATTAGAAATTGGCTGACTGGGGGATGTGCCATATTGTCACATGAATAATTCATTTTCCAGATAATGTAAAGCCTTGTATATAACGTTTCTGGAAAATAAATATGAAGATAAACAACATATTTATCTGTTCCACTCATGCTGTACACCAGAAGGAGAAATCTATTCCTCTTTGCACTGAAGGAAAGGACTCTGGTGGATAAACTTATACTACCTGCATGCACTAGTAAATTAAACTTTTTTGAAGACTTTGAGTTATATGTAGGAAAATATTGTGACTTTTAGAGAAAGATTCTGACTTCTCACAATAGTGGTGTGTTTATTTATAGGCATCCAAGACAAAAATAGCTTTGGAGGTTATGATTCAAAAATGGTTTAACTGCTTGAACTTTACTCAGACAGCTTGGAGCAGAGGATCTATCCATCTTAAAAAAACCCCATCTCTAAGTTAAAGTGATCATACCTGTGATTAATGAAATAATAGCCTTTTATATTTTTTATTTGTCTCTAGGGATTACCTTATTTTGCTTAAAAAAGGTTACAGAAATTGCTCACATGATTCCTAACCTCAGATTTCACTTGTAAAAAATCAAGCAAATATGGTTTATATTTATATAAAAAGACTCTTCAGTCTTTTCATTCAGTTTATTAAAGTAAAAGATCATTTTTAATATCCACAGTATTTTTTGTTAGTCCTTATCTGAACATGCTTATATTTTTTTTATATTTTTATTCTGCATGTTCATCAAAGTGAGAAAATTTACTGTCTCACATATCATGGTAAATCATAGCAGAAATTCCAACAAAGAAGTTAATTTTAAATCTCTTTACTGACACGCAACATGTGTTTAACAAGGTACTTAATGAGATGTACTTAATGAGATGATGAGTCAATGGCTAAGTACTGATATTTTGGCTCACCTAGCATCCCATTATTTTTTGATTGCATTCCACATCTGTTTTCTTAAGGTATTTGTGCAGTGGGTATAACGCAGCTAAAAGGCTAAGAGCTTGATAGGTTAAAGAAAAATACACATTCTTTAATATTTATAAAGACAATTAATAATATTCTATTGTTTACAGCATCTTCATGCTGGAAGAGCTTTAGTGCATGAATTATTCCAACAGTGATATATTATTCTGTTTTAAGTAATGGGAACCTGTGGCACAGCACTGTAATGAGATTTTTCCAAGATGTCTAACTTCCAGTGGTAGGATTCCTCTCTCAGAACTTTTCAGTTCTTAAGGATGACCCATTTGACCTTTAGGAACCATCTAGAAACAGACACACACATCTGTCTTTGTCTGTTTCTCTGGTTTGACCAAAATGATGATTTGCCCAACACTAAGCATTTGTGGTATTGGTGTCTGGACACAAATTAGAAGGCAAACCTTTTCATTATCTATCAGTATATTTTTCTCCACCCTTTCTTTGTGTGAGTTGTGCTTCTTCCCCTGACTCTGTGTGTGTTTCTTCCAAGTGGTGTACACTGTTACACTGTTACTTCCATGGCTGTACACTGTTATAAAGGGATTCTGTTAATTATCCTCACTCTGTCTTATCAGGTTACCATACTCATGATTATTCATTGCACTTTTGGCTTGGTATTTTTGCACCTGTTTAGTCTTCCTTTAGGCACATTATGACAGCAACAGATTTCAATGGTACAGAAAAGCTTGTTCAAAATGAAGAGGTATTATTTATTCAGAATGCTGCAGCAGCAACCAAAACCTAAGTAATAACCTCCCTTACCTAAAACCTGAAATCTCCTCAAAGATGTGGCAATTTCCATAAAACCAAAGTTCTGCTCTCTTCCCCTCCTTCACTCTGCATTTGGGCTGATGCAGAGTCTTGGCATCTCCATTTACCCTTTAAACAGTATTGCCTATGGCTTATCTCTCAACTATTTTCAAACTCTGCAGAATTTTTCATATGAAAAACCATGGAGGTTTCAAGATAAGAATACTATTTCCAATTAGATCCCTGTGAATCTAGTCAAGTTCATGAGGCCATAGTGGTGGAAATAAGTGATGAAAGAATTGATGCCAGTGCCACCCATTTGAACACTGAGGATTTAGTGGCTTAACTAGCAATACACTGACTGTGAAATCAGAACATATATCTACATAAAATTACTTTTCTTCCCCAGCATTAAAGTTGAGTTAAAAGAATGAACTACTGTCTCATGATGCCACTTTTCTCTTCATTAAAGTTATCTGTTTGTTATTTTCATTAGTACTCCTCTATACGCACTTTGGGGACTGTTGTTTGTGACAGGAAGACTATGAAAACTTCATAATTACTTTGGTGGAAACACTTATAACTCCCTCTGCTACCTCTGTAAAATAGCTCATTTTAACATGTGCTAAAATACTGAAATCAAATGTGTAGGTAAGCTTTTAGAAAACACAAAGAATTTCTTAGAATTGCTTTTACTTGAACTACGCTAAGGGATAAACCTGTCAAATATGAAGCCAGATAGATGCGATAGTTTGCATGTTTAAATATACAGAAGCAGGACTTCATAGTTTGATTTCTATCAAAATTCAGAGCTCCAGACATTCCTTCTACCAATGCTCTCAGAAGGGAAGAGCAAGGATAAAGATAATGACCTCATTCCAATTTACTACAGTTAACAATGGTTGGTTACAGTAGCATAGATTTAGTTTGAAACAGTCTTTTATTTCTTTTTTCTTTTCCCAAATCTCCAGACAAATTTCAATGCAGAGATCAAAATTCGCAGTGTTCCTCTTTTATATTTCTAATTTTTGTATAATGTTTTTAAAAAGGTCCAGAAGTACATTGCATAATGTTTTCCTCATCAAGTCTTCAGTGTAATAGCTCAGTTTATACTGCTGGATGATCCCAGCTGTGACAAAGTAGTTTGGATTTACAGATTTTTCTTGCCGTGGTATTGGCTATTTTGATGAATACAATGATAAACGCTCTCACTGAACTCTTCTGGCAAAATATCAATTGAAGGTTTGAGGTAGCCCATGTGGAAGCCTGAAGCTAAGGCTCTTTCCTGAGCACATTCTGCACATATCAAGTTATACCATAGAGGTACCTAGGGGATGCAAATATTCCTCTTCAGTGAGACAAACTGATATTATGCTTATTTTTATGATAGGGTATATGGGTGATATTTAATGATCATACAGACATAATTTAGATGCAGTTACTTTTGCTGTCAGGGATGGTTTTGCTTGATAGTCTATTTGCCATTATTTTTTCTGTTTCTTTTAGTTCCTTTTCTTTCTGCTTTTTGCTTCTTTCTTATCTCTTCTATCTATTTTTCGCTATTATTTTATTCTTTTTTTTTCCATTTTTTTTTTTTTATTTCTGCTCCTCATTTAAGGACATTGATTTTTACTGCAACTGTTTCTAACAAGAATAATGTCTTACATTAATATACTTTGATACTTCAACTGGATACCTATATATTTCTATTTTTCCTTTTCCTAAATATAGTTCCTTTTGAATCTCAGCCTTTTTTTAGGTTACTTATAGAAAATTTGACACTTTTGTTCTTGTATTTTTATTCTCCAGTTCTTAAAGATTGTTTAAGCTGGTGTTGTGGCTTAGCCTCAGCCAGCCATCAAGCCCCACACAGCCACTGGATCACTCCCCCGCTAGCAGAACTGGAGAGAGAATCAGAAGTGTGAAAGCCAGAAAAATCATGGTTTGAGATAAAGACAGTTTAATAGGAAAAACAAAAGCAGCACACACAAGCAAAATAAAACAAGGAATTAATTCAGTTCTTCCCACGGACAGGCAGGTGTTCAGCCATCTCCAAGAGAGCAGTCCCCCATCTCACATAATGGTGACTTGGAAAGACAACAGCCATCACTCCAAATGTTCCCCTCTTCTTCCTGTGGTCAGTTTGGGTCACCTGTCCTGTCTTTGTCCCCTCTGAACCTTCCAGGCAGTTCCAACTTCCTCGCCAGCAGGAAAAGCAGAAGAGGCCTTGGCTCTGTGCAAGCTCTGCTCAGCAATAACAAAAACATCTCCGTACTATCAACCTTGTGTTCACCAGAAATCCAAAACACAGCCCCATACCAGCCACTGTGAAGAAAGTCATCTCTACCCTGGCCAAAACCAGCACAGACAGTCATTCTAGTTCATATTATTCTCCTGCCCTTAAATGCTTTTTAATGAATGCTTCCTAAGAATTATTATTTTTTCATGTCAGAGTCAGTTTAACTAAGGCAGTGATAAAACATGTTAATATTTATGTATATTTTGGGAATACAAATTGTCTGGAGTTTTTGTTTACTTTGATTTCATTATTTTCTAAAAGTACTTTTACTTATGCAATAGTTTTATTGTTATTATTAGCATTTGCTACATGAACTACTCTTTTTTATCCGTTGGGAATTTTCTCCATCCATTTGCAGCATCATCACTTCAGACTGGAAATGTCTACATGTAGATAATACTGAAAATTATGCCTTCCATGGTAGATGCTATTTGCAAAGCCATGTTCAATAGTGAATAGTATAATATATAATTTACTGAATCACTCAGGACTCAAGGTACTTTTAACTGAATAGAAAATTCCAGTGCATTGAATACTTTGGTGTTTGTAGCCATTACAGCTCATAATAATAGCTATGAATATCCTATGAGCTATAATGACCCAGTTTGATAAAGATCCATGAATTAGAAAAAATGTGAATGCAGGGTGTATTTGTGGACAAAATTTTATTGCATTTATACATTTGGTTTTACAAAATGTTTTCTCTTACTTGATTCATTGGCCAGCATCAGGTAATGTGTTGAGAGTTCTGTATTGTCCTGTATGATACATTTTCCAATCTCTTTCTTGTTTGCAGATCTCAATCTTTATCACGGTATCACAGTAATTTAATAATAATTGCCTTTGTTCTTTTCTCTTTCAGTGACAAGGGGCTTGTCTTTATGTATCTCTTCCATTCCAACGTACTGCAATGTAGACTATTTCCTGCAGTTCACATTAAATAGCTCTTGATCACAGGCAATCAAAGGCAGCTTCTCATTTTGCCCTGGAGAACCCATGATTTGTAGGCTGAGGACTCTTCTCTCAGTCAAAAGCTGAATTTCAGTCAATCTACGTGATTTCCATTTACTTTAAATACATAATGCATTATCTTTATTCTATGATTTTAGGGTCTGCTTTCTTCCTCAAAGAAAAATGCAACGTTTACAATATAGGACTAGATCTATAAATGGGACTCGGGCTCAGTGCTGGGTGCTATGGTACCCTTTAAAAGATGTGTTTTGTGCATTTAGTGACCCGGTGGGTTCTACAGCTTGACCTCTGAGGTGTCTAGGCATCGAAAGAGTACAAAAGACTTTTAGGGGTTCCAGTTGCATTTTCCAGTGAGAAGTGCTAGGAAAATTATCTCTAGAATAGTTACACAATTCAATGTCTATTTAAAAGGTACCTAATTTTTTACACACTCATAAGAAAATTTTTCATTCTTCCTTGGCCTCCTTTCTGCCCTTTTCTTTCAGAGCGTTGCAAGGGAGTAATATATTTATTTCTAAGTAAGTTTTTTCTCTTTCCACATAGCTTAAAATCTAGAATTGAGACAGAAGAGACATTTGAGAAAGATGGGTCCCATTACACATTTTCACTTGTTTCCTGCTTCATGCAATTGAGATGGTGACTTAAAATGTTATTCGATATTAAGATATTTTCTGTTTCTCCTCTGAAAGCTTACCCTCACTGGAAAGCATAATGAAGGAAAGAAAGGAAAAGCAGGGGAAAATTTGAGAAAAATTATTCTGAAACTGGAACTATGGGATAGAATAGATAATTATAAACTTCCTTTTTGGTCAACTCAATGCCCAAGCCACAAGATTGTACATCATTTTCTGTCTGATTTGATGACTGTTTGATTAGATCATAAAAAGCTCAGCCTTATGCTGAATACCTAATGCCTTCTGGTTACAGTAGTACACCAATTCCTAGAAGCAGGAGGAGAAATTAAATGTATATATCCTCTTTTTCAGGCAAGTAGTCAAACCACTGATTATTCGTTATAAGGAGGTTTTCCTTACATCTGTTTTTCATCTGTGGGTGCTAATCTTGCAGAGTACCAGACCAGGTGGATCAGTAACAGAGAATGAGGCACTCCTAGCTTGCAAATCCCAAGGCTTAGATGTGACACTTCAGTCAGGGGAGCATTGCACTTGCTTTGCTTTTCCTGGTCCTTGGACACCTTGTGGTTGTTGCAAATGTGGCTTTCTCTGCTTCAAAAAATTGGTAAATGCTGCAGGAAACTGAGTAAAGGAGACGGATGCCAAATCTCTTTGCAGTGTTAGCCCTTTCTCTAATTTCTTTATCAGAAGTTACTCCAGTTGTCTATAGCCACTTTTAACATTTCCTTGAGGCTGTAGACCACAGTCAACTGAATGTATCTTCACCTAACATTTATCTATGAAGTTTCAAAGGCAAATGTTGTGGGTATTTCTCTGGATTTACAAGCCTGTCTTCTGATTTTCCAGAAAATTGTATCATACCAGAAGCAATGTATATAATTAGACAAATGAAAATAAAGATAAAATCTAAAGTACTTGTGAGCTATAATGCGCACCTACTTTTGCTATTGCTGCATACTGTTTTTCAAGTCTTGCAGTAAGATGACGGATAATTCCTGTGGAAAGCAAATGTAAAAATATGTAAAAACTGTCTTTGTCTTTGATCTAAGACCAGTGGTATCCTGGGCTGTATTTTGAAAAACATTGCCAGAAGGTTGAGGGTGCCCCTCTACTCAGCCCTGGTGAGGCCCCGTCTTGAGTGCCGTGTCCAGTTCTGGGCTCCTCAGTACAGGAGAGACATGGAGATGCTGAAAGTGGGTCCAGTGGGGGGCTACAAAGATGATTAAGGGACTGGAGCA